>JBBPBO010000004.1:65733748-65969969 GCA_037974295.1 Cicer cuneatum | reverse complement strand
GAATTTATCTTTTCCATTAGAACAATTATTTTCTTATTAATTAAAACTATGAAATAATAAAAAAAAACATTTCAATAAAAAATTAATTAATTCAACAGAGATTTAGGACAAAAGCTTATAAAAATATGACAAATAAATTTATTTAAAAATTCATATAGTTAGGACGAAGATGATACGAACAAAATAACATGATTAAGTATTTATTATATATCTTTATGAAGATTCAAGTAGATGATTAAAACAAAAATTAATTAAAAAATATTATTAAAACAAAATCTAGCTATAAATGTGGTAAGAGATGCTTTAAAATAAGTGGTGAGAGAAAATTATTTTCCATCTTAAATCATTTAAGTAAATACTTACTCTATGTCACAGTATAATTTAGATTAGAATAAAATATCATCACTTTTTATGTCATTTAAAATAACAATATGTTACAAAGATCAACACACACCCACACAAAATAATGATAAGTTACTAATTTTGTTTTCTCTATTATAGCTCTTATAATTTATTACTCTTTTTGTTTAATTTTTGTAATCTCATTAATAGACAAAGTTAAAGAAAGATAGTTTTAGAAAGTAAGTCAGATATATTATTAAAATCAATACAATTAACTATATTTCTTAATTTATGTAAAATATTTCTTAATTTATGTAAAATGTACTAAAATAACTTATATTAGGGAAAAGGAGTAATTTTTTATATAAGCAATGTATCTAAGTAGAGATAACTAAAACAAATCTAGTTATAAATGTAGTACGAGAAAATCATATTCCTACTTTTTGTAATAATTTTCTTAATTATTAAAAAAGAAGATAAAAATTAAATAAAGTTAGCTTAATTATTAAAAGAGGAAAGTTTAAATAAAAAATACCAAATAATTTTAACTTTAACTTTAAAGTTCTTAATTTCAACTTTTAGACCTTAAAAAAGTTAATTAGACCAAACACACTCTAAATATCCAATTGTTATTTGTTAAAAAAGAAATCCAATTGTTATAATAAAAAACACTGATTTTTTGTGACAAAATCATATATTTCCGAAGTAGATCTATCTCGACAATGACTTGTACCAGATTAACAAGATTATGAGTCCAAAGAATGTTCCCTTAAACAAGGTATTTGGCTTTGCTATGTTGGATCATCATTACTCACAACTGTCTGTCAAATTAACCTAGGAGTTAAGTCAACACCAACTGAAATCCATTTTAACCACATAAGCTATTATAATTAAAAATTGCAATACATTTGGACCCAAGTCATACAGTAAAAAGACACAAGGTAAAATTGCACAATTGTAATATCCAGAGACCAAAAGTGCTATTAATTAATTAACTCAAATAAAAAATAAAAGATTGATATACGGTGATATCTTAAATTAAATGACTAATGGAATTACCAGGGGGATTGGTTAAGGTAACAGTAATGTTGTTTTGGATTTTTCTTTTTGTGCTTTGTTTTTCTAAGAAGACTATATAGTAAAAAAAACAAAAAGAGTCTACATATATGATAATAATTTGGTTTTATTTAAGATAGTGACACGTGACGTGCCGCATGCCTTAAGAGGCATGAAGATGGAACTCTTTCCTGTCAATTAATGCCAAATTACTATTATTTTTTAGATACTAAATTAACTAACAATCTAATAACACTAAGTTGTCTTTATTATTAAAAAAAATAATATTAAATTAAAGCTTGTGCATGTATATATACTAGCTAACTCATTCATTTTTCATTCATAGAGTGATCGAGTGAAAAAAAGAAGAAGAGAAAAGAGTGAAAAAATGGCACAAGAAACAAGTAACCGTATAGTAGCTGTTAATGTGACTCCTTCTACAACACCTGTCCATGACCCCTCAAAGCACGATCAGGTACTTAATTAACTTTTTCATTCAATCAATGTTTATATAAACTTGATTTTAACGTCTTTGCGTGGTATTGAGTACAGTTGATTTTGTTTTTAGAATTGCTTGATATTGTACATTTAAATTCGTTTTTAATTAAAATTAATATTACATAATTTAATTAATTTAAAATAATTTTTTTCACAGCTGAACGAAAAGATGATTAATTAATAAAGTTTAGTTATATTTTGGAGTTTTAATTTAATTACGAATTAATCTTTGCTAACTTGGTGAATTTAATTATATGAACTTGATGCATTAATGAAACAGACACCAGGATGGAGAAAGTTCTTGGCATATATAGGCCCCGGTTTTCTTGTCTCATTGGCATACCTTGATCCTGGAAACAGTAAATCTCTCTATCTTTATGTTTATCATATATACTTTTTTTTTTCATCTCGATGATTAGAAAAAATTGAATTAATGTTGAAATTGGAGAAAAATAAATAAAATTTATATTTAATTCTCTTGTCACAATGTTTAGTATAGAATTAAAGACAAATTTATTTAATTTTGTGAGTAACTCAATTTTTTATAGTATATGCTAACTGTTTATTTGGCATTTTTGCAGTGGAAACTGATTTGCAAGCTGGAGCTAACTACAGATTTGAGGTACATTAATTAGATAAAAAAATATATATAATGATATATTTAAGTTTTATCTAAGTAAAAATATTAATTGAAATATAATGTTGCGTATATTTACAGCTGTTGTGGATAATTCTTATTGGACTCATATTTGCGCTTATAATTCAATCATTGGCTGCAAATCTTGGAGTATGCACTGGTAAGGGCCAAATTAAACACAATCATGTGACCTTTATTTTACATATATTTAAACTTTGGTGATATTTATATTATTTAAAAATTAAAAAAAAAAATTCTATTAGAATCATGCAATAAATATATTTAAAAAATATTACAAAAAGTTGAGAGAGGTGATGCCATATCACATACACATATCCTTATTCCTCTCCTAATTATTTGTTTTATTTGAATTTGGCAGGAAAACACCTTTCAGAAGTTTGTAAAGCTGAGTATCCATTATTTGTCAAGTACTGCTTATGGATATTAGCTGAGCTTGCTGTCATTGCTGCAGACATACCTGAAGGTGCTATTAATTTTCTTTTTTAAAAATCAAAGTCAAAACTTATTTATCTTCTGTAGTTACTAATGTTATCCAAAATTGATTGTGGCAGTTATTGGGACAGCATTTGCCCTTAACATACTCTTCAACATCCCAGTATGGGCTGGAGTTTTGTTGACTGGCTGCAGCACTCTCTTGTTTTTGGGTCTGCAAAGATTTGGGGTAATTCATTTATCTTTTTGTAATAATCTTTCAATATGAGTAACACTATAAAAATAACATATCCCTTCTTTCCAATTTATAAATTCGTAATATTCAAAACTTGTACATTTTTTATCTTTTGACTTATTTTTCTGAATTAAATTATAGTTAAACTCTAGAGAATAAAAATATCCTAAAAATATTGTTTCTAATCTCCTACTTAATTTTTTGGCAGGTAAGGAAATTGGAACTGCTGATATCAATCTTAGTATTTATAATGGCTGCATGTTTCTTTGGAGAAATGAGCTACGTAAAACCCCCTGCTTCTGGTGTCATAGAGGGAATGTTTGTCCCTAAACTCAATGGAAATGGAGCTGTAGGAGATGCTATTGCCCTTTTGGGTGCCCTTATCATGCCGTATTTTTCTTCCTCTAATTTATTTTAATTTTTCCATAAATTTTAAAATACTCAATTTGAATACACTATTTAGCTTAACATTATTATTTTGTTAGCATGTTACACTCAAGTAAACTAAGATTACATTAAATTCGCTTCACATGTTAAGTTGGCTGAATATTTTATTTTTGACAAAATGCAGGCACAATCTTTTTCTTCACTCTGCTCTAGTGTTGTCTAGAAAAATACCAGGTTCTGTGCGTGGTATCAATGTAAGAAAACAAATTTATAAGTAATAAACTTCAAATATATATAACAAAGTACACATTACATTAGACTAATATTATATGATTGATTATGCAGGATGCATGTAAATACTTTCTCATTGAGAGTGCATTTGCTTTGTTTGTGGCATTTCTAATCAATGTTGCAATGATATCTGTGTCTGGCACGGTTTGCTCTGCCGATAACCTATCTGGAGAAGACGCTGATCGCTGCAGTGATCTTACCCTTAACTCTGCTTCTTTCCTTCTCCAGGTTTCTAATTTAATTCACTATATAATAAAGTTGCAATTGCTATGGTCAAAAAATGACATTTAAATTTAATCTATATTAAGCACCAATTTATATATCTCACATGAAATTTTGATGTGTTCACTAGAATGTGTTGGGACGTTCAAGCTCAACAATTTATGCCATAGCATTGCTAGCCTCAGGACAAAGTTCTGCCATCACTGGAACCTATGCAGGACAGTTTATCATGCAGGTAGGTCATTTCAGAATATCATTCAACATTATTTTTAAAATTAAAATAAGCAACAGCAATAACAAAAAGATAAAGTTTGTGTATATGATGTTACTAAACTTTGGTTTGGTTGGTGCTAAAGGGTTTCTTGGATTTAAAGATGAAAAAATGGATTAGGAACTTGGTGACTAGGATTATTGCCATAGCACCTAGTCTTGTTGTCTCTATCATTGGTGGTTCTTCTGGAGCTGGAAAGCTTATTGTCATTGCGTCGGTAAGTATATTCAAGAATTTTCCATTCTCTTATTTTTGTGTGTATACACATTTTACATAATGCACATAAAATACACTAATTAATATTGTTTTGCAGATGATACTTTCTTTTGAGCTTCCATTTGCTTTGATTCCACTCCTTAAGTTTAGCAGCAGCAGTACCAAGATGGGACCTCACAAGAATTCTATGATTGTGAGTTGTCCTATTTCCTTATTATATGTATATGCAACTTTAATTTTGGTGATTAAAAGATTTTGTATATTTTTAACACACTATATAAAGTGATCGCTAGGCCACTGACTAAAGCATTTGAAATACTGTTAATTAGAAACTGAAACAAAAAGTGACATAATTTTGATGCAGATCATTGTCAGCTCATGGATACTGGGTTTCGGAATCATCAGTATCAATGTGTACTACCTCATTACTGCTTTCGTCGGTTGGATAATTCATAGCAGTCTACCAAAGGTTGCAACTGTGTTCATTGGGATCATAGTGTTTCCTCTAATGGCACTATATATTGTATCAGTTATCTATCTAACCTTTAGAAAAGACACTGTTAAAACATTTGTGGAGGTGAAGGATGATCCAGCAATGCAAACCCATGTGGAAAAGGGGTTTGTAAACAATGGTCAGGTAGAGTTAAGTAATACTCCTTACAGACAAGATTTAGCTGATATAGCACTACCAGAGGGACCTAGGCTATGAGTAAAATGAAGCAACAACTTCACAGTGCTTTCAAGTCATTTTAGTGAGCAATGAGAATCTGATGATGGCTGATTCTCAAAATGACTGTGTAATACAGTAAAAAAAAATTGTTAGTGTCATGGTTTCTATGTTATTGCATAAGTTTACAATTTCTTGAATAATGAACCCTGAAATAATAGAAAGCTGTCATCGATTCCATTGAAGTTGAAGGCACAAGTGAAGAGAAGATATCAACCATTTTATCTAAGAATGCTAATTTTGTACCATTTCTTCAGTTTTTTCTACCATTAAGTTTAAACCTCATCAGGAGGACAAATTGCAGGACTCTTCATTAACAAAATTCTCAATTTATGTCTTCACTTTCCCACTTTTTAACTCGACTCATTGTTTAAACATTCTCTATCTTAATTAGCAAAGAATTCGATTGATTTCTTTCAGCATACATGGTTTGGACGTAAACAATTGTTATAAATATGAACAAGCGACACAAAAATCCAATAATTGCTTTGAGTCGTTGAATGTAATAACAGTTAATTAATGTCTCGTTAAAAATTATATATTAACTCAAGTTTGCATAACATGATAACAATAATTGAATACTTCAATCTGTCACAACTAAAGTAGAAAATGAGATTAACTTGCAGTAATAAATGTATATTGTTTACTATTACTAATACTTCAGGATTTGTGAACACATACAATTATTTCCTAGTCATCTGTTTGAAGTTATGTTATTCTTGAAGGTGCAAACACGAGAAGGGGGGAGGGTTGAATTGTGTTTGTCAAACTTTGAATCTTTTTACTGTTTTGTTGAATGTTGATATGCCTTAGTTCCTTTTTAATTTGTCAAATAACTTGTTCCTTAAATTTATTTGCAACTTTCTTTTCCTACTCTTGTGTATTTCAGGATTTGTGAACACATACAATTATTTCCTAGTCATCTATTTGAAGTTATGTTATTCTACACTCCACAATTTTCCTTGTCATTCTTATTTGTGTTGTCCAAAAGAAATACGGTTGCACATATTTTGTGTATGACTTGTTCGCTGCTAACTAAGTTGGACTCAAAATCATTGAAGTGTGTAATTTTTTGTTACTCTTGTGCCCAAAATGGGTATGGTATTCTTTGCTTTTCTCAAGAACATGGTCGTTGTCTTGTTTTTGTTGATGTGAGGAGTTTTATTTTTAACTTATACCATTATCTACTTTGTACGTGTTTCAAGTTCTTTAAGAGAACGTGTACTTATCATATCTCATCTTATATGTTAGTTTGCTATTTTTTCTTCTTTCTAAATCCTTTGTTACAAAATATATTATATAGGTTTAATTGCAGTTTTAATTTTTTATTTTTATTGATTCACAAAATTAGTCTCTTATTTTAAAAGTTGATAATTTTGGTTCATTCCTATAATTTTTTAACTAAAAAATAGCGACGTGACATACATAGAATAACGTGTTATATGATAGGATGATGTAGAATGATTAACACTCATAAAATGAGAATAAAATACCGTAAAAACTTAACTTTCAACTTCATAATTTTTCATATTTGCAATTTAATTAATGACAAATTTAAATTAATGCATCTAAATGATTCTATATCCTAGAATTGTATCCCACATTATTTAAAATATGTCATATCGTCATTTTTTAGTTCAAATATTTGAGAGAGACCAAAATTATCGACATTTATAATAGAGGGACCAATTTCTGAAGGTGCAAACACGAGAAGGGGGGTTGAATTGTGTTTGACTAACTTGAATACTTTTTCTGTTTTTGCAGTTTTATAACAAAACTTGATGTATGAATCAAACAGAGTTAGCAGCGGATATAAAGTAAAAATAAAAACACAGAATTTTATACTGGTTCACCGTTAACGAGGCTACGTCCAGTCCCTTCACTTTGAAGGATTTCACTAATTCAAAACCTTGAATTACAACAATACCACTGACCCTCCAAGTCAGTCTTCTCAAACAGTCTAACAATCTTAGACTTTTGAGGAATGCAACACCTTGACTTCTCAAGTCAAGTCTTCTCCTACCAATCTGACAACCCCAAATTGTAGAAGGAATTACAACGCCTTGAATCTAATTGCTAAGTAATCTGCTACCCCTTCTGACTCCCTCAAATTTGTAGACTCTACTTCAACAACTTAGATCTAACACAAGGGAAAGAAAACAACACGAGTACTTGTTTCTGGAAAGCTGAAACTCACAATTAATCTCACTGAAAACTTGAGTGTTTGCTTTTGGAAGTGTATGACTCTTTTGTGATTTTCGATGCTAAGTATTCTACCTTGAGCCTCCTTTTATAGATGCAGATTAGGGTCTCTTCCAAGTTTAAATTCGAGTTGTATCTTGCCAGATACTCTTGCAAAAATACTTTGACCAATCGGGCTTCACTTGAATAAAAAACATATCTTTTTATGCTCCAGATTTCCTTTCAAAAATAACTTTGACCAATTCTGACTTTAATTAATTCTGGAACAAATCTTTCTTCCCGCCAATAGCTTCTGAATTCCACAAGTCTTCAATTTATTTTTGTATCAAATCTTTTTTAATACTTTGATCAAATTTTAATCAAATCTCCACTGATTATCATCATGATTAAATCTGAACCCTTTGATCTTCTGCTCTCGTCCACATCTGGACCATACTAAGTGATCTGCTGTGATCCTCTGATTTCGGTCAACCCTGGACCACACTTTCTGATCTTCTGATCTCGGCCATCCTGGACCTGCAAACTGATCTGCTGTGATCCTCTGATCTCGGCCAATGCTGGACCACACATTCTGACCTTCTGATTTCGGCCAACACTGGGCCATACATTCTGACCTTCTGATTTCGGCCAACACTAGGCCATGGTCTGATCTTCTGATCTCGGCCAACACTGAGTCATATACTTAAATCTGGACCATTGATCTGAACATCTTCCCTCTGATCTGGACCAATTCTGAACTGGGTCTGGATTGAACTGAAATTAAATTTGGACAAATAATATTTCAGTCTGAACATTTTACCTTCTGATTTGGATCAGGTCTGGATCATATCTGGACATCATTTCTTCTGGTCTGGACTTAGTTTCATACCCTGAACCATGCTATCTTCTGGTATGGGTCAAATCTGGATTGAATCTCTTGTTCTGGACCCATTAATTTATCCTCTAATTAAGTCTGGATCAAGTCTGGGCTGTTTATCATTTCACTGCCAGGCCATCTTCTGGTCAGAATAACTTCTGGACTAAGTCTGACTAATGATTCCTTCTGGTTTGGATCAAGTCTCCCTCTGGCAGGATTCCTTCTGGTCTGGTCCAGGTCTCCTTCTGACTTTGCTTCCTTCTGATCTGGGCCAGAAAAGATATTCTCTGGTAGTTTCAGGATGCATCCTCTGGTACCTTATGGATGCATTATCTGGTGTCTTCATCTTCTGCCTTTGGAAACTTCATCTTCTGGTCGCATTTAATGTAATAATTCAAGGTACAAAATAAGATTACATGGAGTGCTTTTGTAAACATCAAAATCCTAAATATTTAGAATCAACTTAGTTCCAATAATTTCGTGTATTGATAAAAATAGAAGTAGCAAAAGTATAATTAAACTTCTTATATATTATGTTTCTATTCCCATTCCCCTTTCAAATGTTATTAATAATGGTGGTCAGAGACAAAATATATCGGAGGGAAACGATGTTCAAATGCATAATGATATTTGGATCTGGTTTCTCTCCCTCAAAACACCGCGTTATAGAAGGATATGTCCAAATATAGAGTTAGGTTATCCAAGGATATCTCTTTCATTTTGTTCATAACATATCGTTATCAAACTAAACTAATATCGTAGTTGATATTTTATATATGTTTTTTTAGATTTTTAAAAAATTATTTTATGTATTAAGTGATAAATATGTATCCCATATTTTTATATTTATTAATAACAAATATATATTTTGTGTTTTTGTATGTACCGGTAAAAAATATTTGTCACATTGTTTTTTGATATTTATTAGTGATAAATATTTATTTCGTGTTTTTCTTTATGTATAAAAAATATTTATTTAGTGATTTTGGATATATATATATATATATCACTTGTAAATATTTGTTTAATATTTTTTAAGTATGATTTATAATATTCATAATGATAGATATTTGTCCCGTGATTTTGTATATGTCAATGACAAATTTTTATTTTGTAATCTTTTATAGTTATCACTGATAAATATATGTCATGTGTTTTTTTAACGTCAATATATAATAAATTATCTCTCATTATTTTAATATTTGTCCTATACTTTTTGTAATAATGATAAATAAGAAATGAAAAATGTATGTTTTTTTATAAAGACTAAAAATTAAATTATGCAAGGATAAATAATTTATGTAATTTTTAATTAATTACTATCTCGTGTTTTTTTATATACCAGTAAAAAATATTTGTCTCTTTATTTTTTAATATTTATTATTGACAAATATTTGTCTCGTGTATTTCTTTATGTATCAAAAAAATATTTATCTTGTGATTTTGTGTGTGTGTGTATATATATATATTTGTTTGATGTTTTTTGTGCATGATTTATAGATAACAATGACATGTATTTGTCTCGTAATTTTTTGTATTTATTGAAGTAACAAGAATATCACTAGAAGGGGGGTTGAATAGAGATATTCAAGGTTTTAAAAATTCTGTTTCTGTTTTAAAATACTGTCCTCTTTCAGAGGATGATTTATCAGATGTAGTAAAGTTGAGAGAGAGAATAATGACACACGAATTTTTATACTGGTTCACCCAATGAAGGCTACGTCCAGTCCTCACACTCTTGTGAGTTTTTTTACTGAGTATCAAAAGCTATCAACCTCTCACCGAGGTTGATTACAAACTGTGTATTCTTTAGCTTCACCAAGCTTACAATTCTTTCCTTCTGATTTCTCTTCAAGTGTTACTCACTTGAAGGTCTAGAAATGATATGAAGTAGTTTGATATGATTTACTTTCTAAAAAGATGAAACAAAGATCTAGTGTAAGAATATAGAAAGCTTGAAAGGAGATTGATACTGCTCTTGATAGTCTCTTGATATTTTTCTGTTTTTGCTCGTGTAGTTCTGTGTGTTGCTGAAAAAGAGCAGCCTTCCTTTTATAGAGAGAAGGAAACTTTCTCTTCAAGAAAGTTTTTCTTTCTGACCGTTATTTCAAGATGTAATGAGTCTCACTGTTGTTGCGAATTTACAGCCTTGCCATTATGTCCTTTTATAGCCTGGCACATGGGAGGTTACTTCTTTACTTGGCTTTCCAGGAGGATAGATCATTCCATATCTTTTTAACAACTGGCCAGTGCTCTTTTCTGGTTCCAAGCCATGACCCTTCTCTGGTCGTGAATGATGCAGCTTTTGATACTCTGGAACTATTAGTTGTTCTTAATGTGAGAGGATGAATGAGCAGCTAGAAATTATCCTCTGGTAATTTCCTTTTGGTGTATGAAGTTCACCTTATGGTATCTGTGTTCTGATGTTTACCTTCTAGAGTTCATCTTCTGATATTTATCTTCTGATATCCATCTTCTGATGTTTATCATGTGAAGTTCTTCTTCTGAATTTTTATCTTCTGAATTTTTATCTTCTGGTGCGTATCTTCTGGTGCGTATCTTCTGGTATTCATTTTCTGATGTTTATCATGTGAAGTTCGTCTTCTGAATTTTGTCTTCTGATGTTCATATTTTTATCCTATGATATGTTTTTTCTGAAATTCATCTTCAGATGTATATCTTCTGATATTCATTTATGATTTTCATCTTCTGATATCAGCCAATCTGGACTAGCAAACTGGTCTGCTGAGATCCTCTGATCTCAGCCAATACTGGACCATTTATTATGACCTTCTGGTTTCGACCAACACTGGGCCATTTATTCTGTCCTTCTGATTTCAACCAATATTGGGCTATGGTCTGATCTTTTGATCTTGGTCAACACTGTACTGGGTCTGGATTAGTTCTGGACAAAGGATATTTCAGTCTGGACCTTTTAGCTTATCTTCTGATTAATTCAGGGCTGTTTTTCACTTCACTGTCAGGCCATCTTCTGATCAGATGAACTTCTTGAATAAGTCTGACTTATGATTTCTTCTGGTCTGGATCCAGTCTTCCTCTGGCAGGCTTCCTTCTGATATGGTCCATGTCTCCTTCTGACTTTGTTTCCTTCTGATATGGGCCAGCAAAGATATCCTCTGGTGATTTCAGGATGCATTCTCTGGTATCTTCTGGATGCATTATCTGGTGTTTTCAACTCTCAGGTTTTCTGCTTCAGCTTCTGGTTTTCTGTTCCATATGTTCTGCTTCTGGTTTTTTCCAGTTGTTCTGCTTCTGGTGTTTTCTAGATGTTCTACTTCTGGTATTTTCCAGATGTTCTGCTTTTGGTGTTTTCCAGATGTTTTGCTTCTGGTGTTTTCCAGATGTTCTGCTTCTGGTTTTTTAACTTCAGATTTTCTTTATGGATTTAACAGCTTTGTTTCCTGCATGCATTCATTCTTCTGGACAGGAGGTTGCGATCTTTGGATCTTGTTCCTTTCTTTGTACAATACTTAAATGCACGCATTAGTGTAATCATAATCTTAAGATAATTTTGTTATCATTAAAAGAGATTTTTTCTCAACAATCTCCCCCTTTTTGATGATGACAAAATTTCTTTAGATTATTTAAAATAAAATTGTAAAAGGTGCTGTTTTTGAGTATGAAGCTCCCCCTCAGTATGAGCTGTAAGGAATAGGGGCCCCCCTCAGAAAGTGCATAAAAGAATTTAAAGATTTTTGAACCAGTCCGAATACTTTATATTAATTATAAAAAGATCATACAAAAAAATGGTTCAAAAAAAAAAACATAGAGGATTGAATTACGAAAAATTCCAAAAACATCTTCTTTTCTAAATTCCTAATCGTTGACAATTTTAATTTTAATCTTTCTCCCCCAAATTTGTCAACAGCAAAAAGTCAGTGGGAGCCCAGAGGATGGTGAACTACTTTGAAGGAGAGGAATCATCAGACGAGGAGGAGGTTGAGGGACGAGGCAGTGGTGAAGGAGGATGAACAGAGGGTACTGGAGGCCGTGCTTCTGGAGCAATAGGCTTGACCAGGTGCGCTGTGACCCATTCTAGCAGAGTGCTAAACTGCGCCAGAGTTTGATGAAAAGTGGCCATTGTTGAAAAAAGTTTTTTCTGATCCTTGCGGATCTTTTTCAGAGCTCGAAGTTCTTTGTGGGAGCGACGTTGTTCAGGCTTGGTATCAGTGGTGGGAGGAGTGAAGTCATCTGGAATAGGATCAGCATTGATGCTGGTGCTTTTCATTTGAGAGCAGGTTCCTTTGTTTTGTGAAGAGTTTTCTCCAGATTTAGCCAGGAAGGATTCAAGTGAGCTGAATCGTCCTGTAACTTTAGTAAGTGGTGCAGGAGCCGGTTCAATGATGATTTGATCAGAGGGAGTAGTGACAAAATTTGTAGGGTACATTTTTGAAGGAGAGGAGAAGATTTGAGCCATGGTGCACGAGAGTTGAGCTGGTTGTGAAGGACTAGTAGGAGGATAAGGAAAGAAAAATGGTTGTTGAAGATTTTGAGATGTGTCCAGAGGGTCAGACGGAAGCGTAGTTTCTGGAGGTGAGCCTTTGAGATCAAAAAGGTGTTTGGCACAGTTTTTCACCAGTTGAGAGGGTGAACTGAGGTCTTCACCTTCTGCTGAACAATGGTTTTGATTTTCAAAAGGGACAATTTGAAGTTGTTCAAGTGGGTGGACATTTTTGGAGGGTGGTGAGGACGGGATATTTGGTTCTTTGTCAGAAGAAGAATTTGATTCGACTGGAGGTTGAGATGGTGGATTGGAAGTGGAGTTCCGTTTTGATTTTTTCTTAGATGGCTGTTTGTAAGAAGGCTTTTCAATGGGATCAAGGCGCATTTGGTTAATATTTCTTGCAGAGAATGTGTTATAGAAGGTGATAGAGTGCTCATCCTCTAATGGTACTTTAAAAAATTTGAAGATTTTGGGGAGAATCATTCCATACAAAGCTGATCTCCCAAGATATGCAGCATTGACCATGAACCTAAAGATAATGTTTCCTAGATGAAGAGGGGTTCCAGAAATGAGGTGATGAATAATCAGAATGTCCAGCTCAGTTACTTTCTCATAACTGCCAGCCCTGGGGACAACAGAGTGTACACAAATATTGTGCAACACCCTACAGATTGGAAGTAGGTTGGATGCAACCTGGGGCTTTGGAGGATTGATAAAAATGTTGGCAAGGACAGCTGAGCGAGTAATCATGTAGCTGGAAACCACGCTTTAGAAAAAAGATAGGGGCCTTCATCACGTATGTCAAAGATTTTACATAGCAAAGTTGGGGTGAGCTCAATATGTGCCCCCTTTAGAATAACACTGATGCAATTGTTCCCTTTGGACACATTTGCAGCAGCGTAGAATGCTCTGACAAGTTTTGGATATTGAGGTTCATTGATAAGGAGGAAAGGAGACCAACCAAGTTGATCAAAGATTTCTTCTACATAAACTACTCCTAGAGTTAGACCTTTTATGTCAATAATTTTTCCATTTATAATAGTTTTGTCCTGCCATTTTTCTAAAAATTTTGCTTATAGGAGGGTGTTTTCGAAGAGAGGGATTTTGGGTGATTTTGAAGCTGGTTGATTTTCAAAAAACTTTCCTTTTTGAGGTAGCTATTTTGGTAGGTTTGGAGGAAGGAGTTTTTGAAGAATCAGAGTGAGTTGCCTCAGAGTCACTTGAGTAGTTTTCAGTTTGATTTTCAGAAGAGTTTGAGGAAATTTTTCTTTTTCCAGCAGATTTGGTCGAGCCATTTTTGACTACTGGAGGTTTTGAATATTTACAAAGGGTAAATGAGTTAATTTATAGAGAAAATATTTGAACCGTTTAGAGGGAAGAAGTCAGGAGGCATAGGTTTAATCATGACAATCTAGGGAGAAGCACGGGTGACTTATCCATTAGGCAGTGAGTAAGAAACTGAAATCGAGGCACCTTTTTGCAGAGAGGAGTGTAATCAGCAGTGATTTGACTTGCCTGCTTCTGACTTTTGCAACTTTCAAATCTTGGAGGAGGATAGAGATTTATCTGAGTTGTCCATCCTCAGATTTTTATATTTTTTTTTTAAAAAAACAAAATAACATTATGATCTAAAGTTTTGCAAAACTTATTTTTTAGACAATTTTTGAAAGATTTAAGATGGAAAGATTTTCTAAAATTTTTTTGAAACGATCCTCCTGGAGAGGTTTGGTGAAAATGTCAGCAAGCTGATTTTCAGTTTCAATGAAAATTAATTCAACATCTCCTTTTTGAACATGATCTCTTAAGAAATGATGTTTAATTTCAATATGTTTAGATCTACAGTGTTGAATAGGGTTTTTGGAAAGATTAATAGCACTAGTGTTGTCACAAAGGATAGGAATTTTTTGTACCTTAAAGAGTAGTCTTCCATTTGATTTTTTACCCAGAGAATTTAAGAGCAACATTGAGCAGCAGAAACGTATTCAGCTTCTGTAGTGGAGAGAGCTATGGTATTTTGTTTTTTACATGACCAACTAATGAGGGATGAACCCAGAAATTGACATGCTCCACTTGTGCTTTTCCTCTCAATTTTGTCACTAGCAAAATCAGCATCACAATATGCTAGAAGATCAAGATTTGAATCCTTTTTGTACCAAATTCCCAGATTTGTGGTTCCAACTAGATACATGAATATCCTTTTTACTGCAGTGAGGTGTGATTCTTTAGGGGATGATTGAAACCTTGCACACATACCTACTGAAAACACAATGTCAGGTCTGCTGGCTGTTAAGTACAGCAAGGATCTTATCATTCCTCTGTACTCTTTTTCAGAAATGGAGGTTCCTTCATCATCTTGATGTAGTGAGGAGGATGGATGCATAGGAGTGCTCATTGATTTTGCAAGATTCATGTTATATTTTTTCAGGAGATCCTTGGTATATTTTTCTTGAGAAATGAAGATTCCTGATTCTAATTGTTTTATTTGTAATCCAAGAAAGAATTTTAATTCTCCCATCATGCTTATTTCAAACTCGCTTTGCATGAGGTTGGAGAATTCTTTGCACATTTTCTCATTTGTGGATCCAAATATTATGTCATCCACATAAATTTGAACAATTAACATATCCTCATTATGAATCTTTTTAAACAAAGTTGTATCAATCTGACCTCTTGAAAAGCCATTCTCTTTTAGAAAGCAACTCAACCTTTCATACCAAGCTCTAGGAGCTTGCTTTAATCCATAAAGAGCTTTTGAGAGCTTGTACACATGATCTGGTTTCTGTTTATCCTTGAATCAAGGAGGTTGGTGAACATATAGTTCTTCATTTAAGAATCCATTCAAGAAGGCACTTTTGACATCCATTTGATATAGTTTTATTCCTTTATGTGTGGCATAAGCTAAGAGGATTCTGATTGCTTCGAGTCTTGCAACAAGTGCAAATGTTTCATCATAATCAATTCCTTCTTGTTGGTTATAACCTTGTGCCACTAATCTTGCTTTATTTCGTATGACTTCTCCATCCTCATTAAGTTTGTTTCTGAAGATCCATTTGGTTCCAATGATGGATTTTTCCAGAGGATGGGGTACAAGATTCCACACTTTGTTTCTTTCAAACTGAGACAGTTCCTCCATCATGGCATTTGTAACACCCCGAGTTTAAAACACAGCGCGAGTGTATTTTTTTTTTTTAAAAATTAAGTAAAAGGATTTTTCCAAAATTAATATCAAGGGAATTAAAATAAAATTTTCATCAGTTCATTTCAAAGGTTATCACCCGGCCTGTGGCCACTAAACAGTGTCAGAGTGCAGAATAATACAGCGGAAAAAGTCATACATTAATTCCTAAAATAAAATTACATTTCCCAAAACTCAAGACCCTATACAAAAGTCTAGACTGATCATGCACTAAGCTACAGTAGCACGGTCTCCACCGTATCCTCTATAAGTCTCGTCTTCAGCCAACCGTCCGTCCCTCTGCGTTATCCACGTAGACTCCGTACATAAAGATCAGGGAAAACTAACGACGTTTCCGTCGTTAGTGTATCCGTCGGTAGGACGGGTTCAGGTAACATCTGAGGGCAAAGCCCAATTTCCACAATATAATGGCAAGGGTCACCGATCGAAATTAACAAATAATCACATAGCATATATTTCACAGCAACAATTATATCCATGGTATAACATATGATGATGAGGAAAATAATAATGCTTATTTGAAAATTAATGACATATATGCCTTTTCAAAAACAGCAGCCAATTATTATGAAATATGTGGTAAGTACAAACAACACCTCAGCAAATCACAATCATTAAATCAGAACTTCAGGTTCTGAACAGTACTCACACACATTCAATTTCCAACCATTCATCATATAATCAAACGTGACCCACCGGTCAATCCCTCAATGCAATATGTATATGCTCATGTATACAATTTTCTTGGAATCACCAAGGTGCAGTCGCTCAACAGACCATCACAATATGTTTGACTTTAACGGCCCTCAAGACCAAGGTGCAATCGCTCAACAGAATAGCACCTAGTGCAGTCGCTCAAAAGACCAGCACTCGTGCAGTCGCTCAACAGACCAGCACGTGTGACATATACCAAGGTACAATCGCTCAACAGATCAGTACCTAGTGTAGTCGCTCAACAGACCAGCACTCGTGCAATCGCTCAACAGATCAGCACGTGGCTGCGCATTTTAGGATACAGACGCTCAACAGTCCAGTACCAGTGCAGTCGCTCAACAAACCAGCACCTATATACCAAAGTACAATCGCTCAACAGATCAGTACTCAGTGCAGTCGCTCAACAGACCAGCACTCGTGCAATCGCTCAACATATCAGCACGTGGTTGCGCATTCCAGGGTACAGACGCTCAACAGTCCAGTACCAGTGCAGTCGCTCAGCAGACCAGCACTCGTGCAATCGCTCAACAGATCAGCACGTGGCTGCGCATTTCAGGGTACATACGCTCAACAGTCCAGTACCAGTGTAGCCGCTCAACAGACCAACACCTATATACCAAAGTACAATCGCTCAAAAGATCAGTACTTAGTGCAGTCGCTCAACAGACCAGCACTCGTGCAATCGCTCAACAGATTAGCACATGGTTGCGCATTACTCTGTGGCCCATCGCGGGTACCACTTGACTATGCAATGCATGAATATGCAATGTTTCACTTCTCTGGAAACAATATGCAGAATTAGAAAATTCATGCTTTTCATCATGTTTAAAATATCTCAGCACAGTCAGAATTATCATCGTCACAATCATGATTAAACAATCAAGTAATCATTAACACTTTGAAATGTTTTCCCAGACTCTAAAAAATTCAATTACAGTGTTTAAAATTGAGGATTTCTGGAAATTTCGAATCTGTATTCGAATACAGCTTCTCTGTATTCGAATACAGAAGCCAAAAACAGTGCAGATTCACACTCTGTATTCGAATACAGCCCTCTGGTATTCGAATACAGAGGCAGTCTCAGTGCACAAAACCACATCTTTCACTACATCAGTAAAGTCTCAAAAACATCACCACCACCACTTCAAAATATCACCAAAAGTTCCATTTTAATTCATCACAACATTCCCAATATCCCCCAAACACTCAGGGTTTACAAAACACTCCTAAAAACTTGAAATTTCTGAAAACTCGAATATGTATTCGAATACAGACCCCTTGTATTCAAATACAGAAGCATGAAACTGCAATTTTAACATTTTGTATTCAAATACAGCATGCCTGTAGTCGAATACAGAAGACAAAACCTTGAAAAATTCAACATTTTCTCCGAGATCCTCAAAGGTTTTCAATACTTCATCCTCTCTTCTTCAAAATATTTCAAGAACTCCATTTAAAATCACTTTTACCCTTCTCAAGGTTTCTCAATACTTTAAAATGCATATCATAGTGTTTAAAACATGATTTTCTGGAAAACACGAATCTGTATTCGAATACAGCTTCCTTGTATTCGAATACAGAAGCTAAAAACTGAGGTTCTGGAAAAACACAAATCTGTATTCGAATACAGAAACTGAAACTAGTGAAAATCTGCATTCTGTATTCGAATACAACATGCCTGTAGTCGAATACAGATGAATACAGTGTTAAAATCCCAGTTCTGTATTCGAATACGACATGGTCGTAGTGGAATATAGATGCGAATATAGAAGGAAAAATTATTCCTCTGTATTCGAATACAGGGGCTCGTATTCGAATACAAGTTTGAAAACTTGAGTAAAACAGAAACTTTACAGGTTGTAGTCGAATACACACATGTTGTATTCGAATACACATTCGAAAACTAGTGAAATTTTCCTGAGATTTTAACTCTTTTCAAACTGTTTTCTTTTAAAAACAAACAACCAAACATCAAAACAGATTCAACACTTTTTTCCAAACAATACTTTCCTCATTAAAATCCCTTTTCTTTTTAAATCATCAACATCACCAGAATCATGCACAACAGAAACAGAATCAGAATCATTAACACCAAATCATCCAGAAACAGAAACAGAATGATCAATCATCAGAATCATCCAGATTTTCAAACCATCAGAACAACACACAGCATTTCAGCTTTCTCAATATCAGAATAACATGCAAGCATTTCAGCTTTCACAACACATCAGAATAACTTACAAGCATTTCAGCTTTCACACACCTCAGAATAACATGCAGCATCACAGAGCAGCAAAACACAAACAGAATGCATTTTTGCATTTCAAAACCAATTTCAAAACAGTTTTATGAACATGCATTTTGGAATCATGTTTGAAATAACATTCAAGACATTTTCCAGTTTCCCACATAAACAACACAACTTTAGTCCATTCAGCCCAAACAGCAATCATCACAGAGCTTTTAAAACATCAAAAAAATGCATTTTTCATTTCTTTCAAGCATCAGGCAAACCAATTTCAAAACAATAATGAAAACACTAGTAATGCCATGAAAGTTATGCACTTACAGCCTTAATGCAACTAGAAAGTGGAAGGTGCCCTTACCCTTGTTGCGTGTTCTGCTATTCCTCTCGTTCCTGCTGTCGTTTCCGTTTTCGCGCCAAAAACCGGTGAAACTGCAGCTTGCGTTTGCTGCTACGAAACTGGGTTCTTCAGCTCCGTAATGGTATGGGGAATAACTTTTGTACTGGGGTTTTGGTGTTTCAGTGCTTGGATGTTCAAGTAATGGCACTTTGAAGAGTTCCCTCTTTTCTTCTTTGTAATCGTGACTGGAAAAGGGGAAGGCAGAAACAGCAAACAGAATGGGAGGGAAAGGTACTGTTACATGCAGCACTATTACATGCAGTATGGGCAGTGAGGAAGGAGGGATGGTGTTCTGATTTCACCATCGTGCTCACTCCTATTTATAGGCTTTTGTGGTGCCACCTCACCCAAAAATAATGTTAAAATAATGTTGAATCCTCAATTAATTGCCCGATTAATTTAATTACTCGTAATTAAATTAATTAATTCTCCATCCAATAATTTTAATTCATCCTCCAAAATAAATATTTATATATATATATTTTCAAAAACATACATATATTAAATATTTTACAAATGTCTCCAAATACACTTAAAATTAATTCCATAATTTTAATTAAAATTTAAGGGTCTTACATTACTACCCCCCTTAAATTAGTTTCGTCCTCGAAACTACATATCAGTAAACAACTGAGGATATTGTTCCCTCATCTTACTCTCCAGTTCCCAAGTTGCGTCTCCAGTAGTCGGATTCCAAATGACTTTGACTAGTGGGACTTCCTTGTTCCTCAACTGTTTAATCTTCCTGTCTTCAATCCTTACAAGCAATACTTCAAAAGACAGTTTGTCCGTCAGTTGAATTGTATCTGGTTCAATCACATGTGACGGGTCTGCAATGTATTTCCTTAGCTGTGACACATGAAATACGTCGTGAATATTGGACAGTATTGGAGGTAAAGCAATCCGATAGGCCAATGGTCCAATACGCGCAGTAATCTGGTATGGTCCAATAAATTTCGGAGTCAACTTTCTTGACTTAATAGCTCTGCCAACACCAGTTGTAGGCGTAACCCTTAGAAATACATGATCACCCTGCTCGAATTCCAAGGGTCTGCGACGCTTGTCCGCATAACTCTTCTGACGATCTTGCGAAGCCTTCATTTTCTCTTGTATCTTCTTGATTTTCTCGGTGGTCTGTTCCACCATCTTAGGTCCAACAATCATGCTCTCCCCGTCCTTATACCAGCATAAAGGCGTCTGACACTTGCGTCCATACAAAGCCTTGTAGGGTGCCATTCCAATACTTGCGTGAAAACTGTTGTTGTAAGTGAATTTAATCAATGGCAACACCTCATCCCAGTTTCCTCTGTCATCCAACACACATGCTCTCAATAGATCTTCCAAGGACTGATTTGTTCTCTCAGTTTGTCAGTCTGTTTGTGGATGGTAGGCTGAACTCAATTTTAGTTTTTTCCCCAAAGCTTCATGCAACGCTCCCCAAAAATGAGATGTGAACTTTGGGTCACGGTCCGATACTATACTCGATGGAACGCCGTGTAACCTCACAATCTCAGCGATGTAGATCTCTGTCAGCTTATCTACTTTATAAGTGGTCCTTACCGGTAGGAAATGAGCGGATTTTGTCAAACGATCCACTATTACCCAAATTGAATCATTCTTTTTCCTTGTCTTGGGCAGTCCTGTTATGAAATCCATGGAAATGCTGTCCCACTTCATTCCGGTATGTCCAAAGGTTGCAGCATTCCAGCAGGTTGTTGATGTTCCACTTTCACTTTCTGACAAGTCAAGCAAGCTGATACGTACTCCGCTACGTCCCTCTTCATTCCTGGCCACCAGAAATTCTGCCTTAAGTCCTGGTACATCTTGGTCGCTCCAGGATGAATACTTAACTTACTCTTATGAGCCTCTTCCAAAATTGCTCTTCTCATTTTTGCAGCTTCCGGTACACAAACTCTTCCGTTACATCTCAGAATATCATCTGTTCCAATGCGGAATTCAGTTGTTTGTCCTTGCGCTATCAGATTCCTCTTTTCCTGGATCAATGCGTCATCTTGCAAGTTTGCAATCTCCTCCAGTAATCCACTCAAAATTGTTATCAACCCACACTTTAACATTCCTGGTGCAAACTTTACGTCCAGATGTAGATCTCTAAATGCTTCCCACAACTTCTGTTGTCTGGCCATTATCATTGAAGATATTGACACGCTCTTCCGACTCAATGCGTCAGCCACCACATTGGATTTTCCAGGGTGGTACTGCAATGAAAACTCAAAATCCTTGAGAGTCTCCATCCATCTTCTCTAACGCATGTTCAATTCCTTCTGATCGAACAGGTACTTCAAACTCTTATGGTCGCTGAACACCGTGAATGTGCATCCATATAAGTAGTGCCTCCAGACCTTCAATGCAAACACTACCGCAACAAGCTCTAAATCATGAGTAGGGTAGTTCCGTTCGTGAGTTTTTAACTGTCTTGAGGCGTAGGCTACATCTTTCTTGTGTTGCATCAAAACACATCCCAAACCTTGGTGAGATGCATCACAGTAAACTTCATATGTTTCCTCCGGCTGTGGCAACACCAATACTGGTGAGGTTGTCAACTTTTCCTTCAACAACTGAAAACTTTCCTCACACTTCTCCGTCCATACAAACGGCTGATTCTTTCTGGTGAGTTATGTCAAGGGAGCTACAATCTTAGCAAATCCTTCAATAAATCTTCTGTAGTATCCTGCCAGTCCGACAAAACTTCTTATGTCCGTGACAGTCTGGGGCTGTTTCCAGGCAAGAATTGTCTCAATCTTCGCCGAATCGACAACGATTCCTTCTTTCGTTATCACATGTCCCAAAAAGTTCACTTCCTTTAGCCAAACTCGCACTTCGACAAATTGGCATACAACTGCTTTTCGCGTAAGACTTCAAGAACTTGGCGTAAGTGCTCTTCATGATCTTCTTCATCCTTTGAATAAATCAAAATATCGTCGATGAACACCACCACAAATTTATCCAAAAACGGGTTAAATATCCTATTCATATAATCCATAAATATTGCTGGTGCATTTGTAACTCCAAAAGGCATAACGAGATATTCATAGTGTCCGTAACGAGTCTTGAAAGCAGTCTTTTGAATATCTTCTTCTGTTACTCGAATCTGATGGTATCCTGATTTCAAATCAATCTTTGAAAACACTGCTGCGCCCCTCAATTGGTCCATCAAATCATCGATGCGTGGTAATGGATAACGATTCTTGATAGTCACCTTGTTAAGTTGCCGATAATCCACACATAAACGTGAACTTCTATCCTTCTTCGTAACCAACAACACCGGAGCTCCCCAGGGTGACACACTTGGTATGATAAATCCTTTCTCCAATAATCCTTCAATTTGACCCTTAAGCTCGCTTAATTCCAATGGCGACATCCGGTATGGCGCAATTGAAATAGGTCCAGTTCCTGGGTGTAAGTCAATGAAGAACTCCACTTCTCTTACCGGGGGTAATCCTGGAATTTCCGTTGGAAATACGTCCGGATATTCTTTACTAACATCATATCTTCTATGTTCACATCCATTTTGGTCTCTATGTTAGCCAATGATAAAAATTCCTGAGTTCCTTCTCTCAGTGATACTCTGAGTTGGTTAGCAGCCAAATACCGAACGACTCCAGGTTCAGGGAAAAGAACCAATTTTCGAGCGCAATCCAAAACTGCGTAATTATAGGTCATCCAATCCATGCCGAGAATGATCTCGAGTGATTGTAGGGGTAAACAGATTAAATTGACCAAGAAATCTCTATTCTGTATCGTTACAGTACAGTGTAAACATGCAGAGTTTACAGTCAAAGTCTTAGCAGGTGTAGAAACAACCAAATCAAAAGGCAAAGTAGACACAGACAACTTCAAACGATGCACACAATCCATAGCAATGAAAGAATGGGTTGCCCCCGAATCAAAAAATGCAGTTAGTGTGCTACCTGCAATCTCACAATCTTGCTGGATTAAATTTTGGGCTTGTCTTCTAGCTCCAGCACCCATGTGATAAACGCGGCCTCTAGCAGTAGGACGAGTAGCCCTAGTCGCGTTCACAGTTGGCTGCACCTTCGGAACCCGGCAATTCCTCGCCACGTGTCCTGGCTTGTGGCAGTTGAAGCACAACAAATCCCTCGCGGTACAAGCAGTTGCAATTTGTCCTTCCTTCCCACATCGATAACACCGGACTCCTTGTCCTAATTGTCGTCCAAAGCTCTGATTTCCCGGCCGATTCTGGCCTCTCTTGCTGTTTGGTAGCCGGTTATACGGCTTGACAACTTGCTTCCCTTTATTGTTCTGATTATGTACCCGAATAGGCCCTCTAGAGTTAAAGTTCCCTCATCTGTTGGCCCTCCTGTTCTTCATCTCTTCCACCTCTCTACAGTTTTCTACTAGCACTTGGAAACGTTGTATTCCCAAGGGTAGGACCGAATCTTGGATCTTATACTTCAATCCATTCTAAAAGCGATGACACATAAACTATTCATCAACTTTTTCCCGGAAGAATCTGAAATGTCTGGACAGTGATTTGAACTTAGCTGCGTATTCTCCTACTGTCATATTCCCCTGGTACAATTTCAGAAAGTCATTACCCAACTTGGTCCTAGTGCTCGTCGGGAAGTACTTGTCCAAAAACTTCTTCTTGAACGACTCCCAGGTCACTTCCTCTTGAGTTGACCCAATCAGTAATCTTGTACTTCTCCACCAATACTCTGCATCCCCTATCAGTAGGTACGTGGCATAATTGACTTTCACTGCTGCCCGAAAGTTAATCATCTCAAAGATCTTATCCATCTCTTGGATCCACTAGTCCGCTCTTTCTGGACCCTCATCACCCTTGAACTTGGGAGGATTATGGCGATGAAAATCCTCTAGTCCTCTAGATTCAGCAGCGCGAATCTCTCTTTCTCTCTTCTCTAGATCGCGTTGAGTCTTGGCAGCAACAGACGCAGCCATGTTGTTCATTGCTTCAGCCATCCTATCTTCCCGGCTGACATTTGTTCTTGCGGTGTCGTCTCTTCGTAGAGGCATTGTTTCCCTACAAAACCATCATCACTTCAGTCACACCACATCTTACACAAGACTTGACACTTTGACTACTTGCTCTTATGCATGATCAGCTAATAACTCAAAACAAATACTTTAAATCAGAGCTTTATCCCAAAACTTAAACCAAATGCTCTGATACCACAATTGTAACACCCCGAGTTTAAAACACAGCGCGAATGTATTTTTTTTAAAAAAATTAAGTAAAAGGATTTTTCCAAAATTAATATCAAGGGAATTAAAATAAAATTTTCATCAGTTCATTTCAAAGGTTATCGCCCGGCCTGTGGCCACTAAACAGTGTCAGAGTGCAGAATAATACAGTGGAAAAAGTCATACATTAATTCCTAAAATAAAATTACATTTCCCAAAACTCAAGACCCTATACAAAAGTCTAGACTGATCATGCACTAAGCTACAGTAGCACGGTCTCCACCATATCCTCTATAAGTCTCGTCTTCAGCCAACCGTCCGTCCCTCTGCGATATCCACGTAGACTCCGTACATAAAGATCAGGGAAAACTAATAACGTTTCCGTCGTTAGTTTATCCGTCGGTAGGACGGGTTCGGGTAACATCTGAGGGCAAAGCCCAATTTCCACAATATAATGGCAAGGGTCACCGACTGAAATTAACAAATAATCACATAGCATATATTTCACAGCAACAATTATATCCATGGTATAACATATGATGATGAAGAAAATAATAATGCTCATTTGAAAATTAATGACATATATGCCTTTTCAAAAACAGCAGCCGATTATTATGAAATATGTGGTAAGTACAAACATTACCTCAGCGAATCATAATCATTAAATCAGAACTTCAGGTTCTGAACAATACTCACACACATTCCATTTCCAACCATTCATCATATAATCAAACGTGACCCACCGGTCAATCCCTCAATGCAATATGTATATGCTCATGTATACAATTTTGTTGGAATCACCAAGGTGCAGTCGCTCAACAGACCAGCACAATATGTTTGACTTTAACGGCCCTCAAGACCAAGGTGCAATCGCTCAACAGAACATCACCTAGTGCAGTCGCTCAACAGACCAGCACTCGTGCAGTCGCTCAACAGACCAGCACGTTTGACATATACCAAGGTACAATTGCTCAACAGATCAGTACCAAGTGCAGTCGCTCAACAGACCAACACTCGTGCAATCGCTAAACAGATCTGCACGTGGCTGCGCATTTCAGGATACAGACACTCAACAGTCCAGTACCTGTGCAGTCGCTCAGCAGACCAGCACTCGTGCAATCGCTCAACAGATCAGCACGTGGCTGCGCATTTCAGGGTACAGAAGCTCAACAGTCCAGTACTAGTGCAGTCGCTCAACAGACCAACACCTATATACCAAAGTACAATCGCTCAACAGATCAGTACTTAGTGCAGTCGCTCAACAGACCAGCACTCGTGCAATCGCTCAACAGATCAGCACGTGGTTGCGCATTACTCTATGGCCCATTGCGGGTACCACTTGACTATGCAATGCATGAATATGCAATGTTTCACTTCTCTGGAAACAATATGCAAAATCAGAAAATTCATGCTTTTCATCATGTTTAAAATATCTCAGCACAGTCAGAATTATCATCATCACAATCATGATTAAATAGTCAAGTAATCATTAACACTTTGAAATGTTTTCCCAAAGTCTAAAAAATTCAATTATAGTGTTTAAAATTGAGGATTTCTGGAAATTTTGAATCTGTATTCGAATACAGCTTCTATGTATTCGAATACAGAAGCCAAAAACAGTGCAGATTCACACTCTGTATTCGAATACAGCCCTCTGGTATTCGAATACAGAAGTAGTCTCAGTGCACAAAACCACATCTTTCACTACATCAGTAAAGTCTCAAAAACTTCATCACCACCACTTCAAAATATCACCAAAAGTTCCATTTTAATTCACCACAACATTCCCAATATCCCCCAAACACTCAGGGTTTACAAAACACTCTTAAAAACTTGAAATTTCTGAAAACTCGAATCTGTATTCGAATACAGACCCCTTGTATTCGAATACAGAAGCATGAAACTGCAATTTTAGCATTCTATATTCGAATACAGCATGCCTGTAGTCGAATACAGAAGACAAAACATTGAAAAATTCAACATTTTCTCCCAGATCCTTAAAGGTTTTCAATACTTCATCCTCTCCTCTTCAAAATATTTCAAGAACTCCATTTAAAATCACTTTAACCCTTCTCAAGGTTTCTCAATACTTTAAAATGTATATCACAATGTTTAAAACTTGATTTTCTAGAAAACACGAATCTGTATTCGAATACAGCTTCCTTGTATTCGAATACAGAAGCTAAAAACTGAGCTTCTAGAAAAACACGAATTTGTATTCGAATACAGACTTATTGTATTCGAATACAGAAGCTGAAACTAGTGAAAATCTGCATTCTGTATTCGAATACAGCATGCCTATAGTCGAATACAGATGAATACAGTGTTAAAATCCCACTTATGTATTCGAATACGTAATGGTCGTAGTCGAATACAGATGCGAATACAGAAGCAAAAATCCTTCCTCTGTATTTGAATACTGGGGCTCGTGTTCGAATACAAGTTTGAAAACTTAAGTAAAACATAAACTTTACAGGTTTTATTCGAATACACACATGTTGTATTCGAATACACCTTCGAAAACCAGTGAAATTTTCCTGAGATTTCTACCCTTTTCAAACTGTTTTCTTTTAAAAACAAACAACCAAACATCAAAACAGATTCAACACTTTTTTCCAGGCAATACTTTCCTCATTAAAATCCATTTTCTTTTTAAATCATCAACATCACCAGAATCATTCACAACAGAAACCAAATCAGAATCATTAACACCAAATCATCCAGAAATAGAAACAAAATGATCAATCATCAGAATCATCTAGATTTTTAAACCATCAGAACAACACACAACATTTAAGCTTTCTCAATATCAGAATAACATGCAAGCATTTCAGCTTTCACAACACATCAGAATAACATACAAGCATTTCAGCTTTCACACACCTCAGAATAACATGCAGCATCACAGAGCAGCAAAACACAAAAAGAATGCATTTTTGCATTTCAAAACCATTTTCAAAACATTTTTATGAACATGCATTTTTAAATCGTGTTTGAAATAACATTCAAGACATTTTCCACTTTCCCACATAAACAACACAACTTTAGTGCATTCAGCCCAAACAGCAATCATTACAGAGCTTTTAAAACATCAAAAAAT
Organism: Cicer cuneatum; assembly: GCA_037974295.1. NCBI lineage: Eukaryota > Viridiplantae > Streptophyta > Magnoliopsida > Fabales > Fabaceae > Cicer > Cicer cuneatum. The sequence goes on along the minus strand of JBBPBO010000004.1, from coordinate 65,942,272 downwards.
GCATTTTTCATTTCTTTCATGCATCAGGCAAACCAGTTTTAAAACAGTAATGAAAACACTAGTAATGCCATGAAAGTTATGCACTTACAGCCCTAATGCAACTAGAAAGTGGAAGGTGCCCTTACCCTTGTTGCGTGTTCTGCTATTCCTCTCGTTCCTGCTGTCGTTTCCGTTTTCGCACCAAAAACCGGTGAAATTGCAGCTTGCGTTTGCTGCTACGAAACTGGGTTGTTTAGCTCCGTAATGGTATGGGGAATAACTTTTGTGCTGGGGTTTTGGTGTTTCAGTGCTTGGATGTTCAAGTAATGACACTTTGAAGAGTTCCCTCTTTTCTTCTTTGTAATCGTGACTGGAAAAGGGGAAGGCAGAAACAGCAAACAGAATGGGAGGGAAAGGTATTGTTACATGCAACACTATTACATGCAGTATGGGCAGTGAGGAAGGATGGATGATGTTCTGATTTCACCATCATGCTCACTCCTATTTATAGGCTTTTGTGGTGCCACCTCACCCAAAAATAATGTTAAAATAATGCTGAATCCTTCAGCACTTAATTGTATTGTAATTAGCCACTAATCCTCAATTAATTGCCCGATTAATTTAATTACTTGTAATTAAATTAATTAATTCTCCATCCAATAATTTTAATTCATCTTCCAAAATAAATATTTATATATATATATATATATTTTCAAAACATAAAAATATTAAATATTTTACAAATGTCTCCAAATACACTTAAAATTAATTCCATAATTTTAATTAAAATTTAAGGGTCTTATAGCATTCATCCATGATTGATCACTTATGGCTTGATCAATGTTCTTTGGTTCAACTTGAGATATCATGGCCATGTTGATTGAATCTTCTCTCAATGATTGCCTTGTTCTAACTCCATCAGCAATATCACCTATGATCAGATATGGAGGATGATATGTTATAGTCTTCCATCCTCTTGGAGGCTGCTGAGAGGTTGGATCAGAAATGTCCTTCTCATTTGGGTTGTGAACTTTATAGGATGTATTTTCATCTTCTTCATTTTTATCCATGTTTTCTAAACACAAGTCATCAAATTCATCAAAAATAACATGCATGGATTCCTCCACAGTTTGAGTTCTAAGATTATAGATTTTATAACCTTTTCTAAGATGTGGAGTATCCCAAAAATATACCTTTATCAGATTTTGGATCAAACTTTCCCAAATTTTCTTTATTATTTAGGATGTAGCAGTAACATCCAAATATATGAAAATAAGAAATATTTGGTTTTCTACCTTTCCAAAGTTCGTATGGAGTTTTGTTTAAAATATTTCTAATTGAAACTCGGTTTGAAACATAGCAAGCTGTGTTGATAGCTTCAGTCCAAAAATATTTTTCAATGTTGGCTTCATTTAGAATAGTTCTAGCCATTTCTTGTAAAGTTCTATTTTTCCTTTCAACAACTCCATTTTGTTGAGGAGTTCTTGGACAAGAAAAATTATGAGAAATACCATTTTCATCAAAAAAAGTTTCAAAAGACTCATTTTCAAATTCTCCCCCATGATCACTTCTAACTGAGACAATCTTTGATCCCTTTTCATTTTGTATCTTCTTACAAAAATATTGAAAAGCCTCAGAGGCTTCATTTTTGTGTTTTAAAAACAAGACCCAAGTAAATCGTGAAAAGTCATCAACAATAACAAATCCATATCTTTTTCCACTAAGACATGGAGTTTTGATAGGACCAAATAGGTCAATATGAAGGAGTTCAAGAGGTTGATTTGTTGAAACAATATTTTTGGAGTGAAAGCTACTTTTAACTTGTTTTCCTTTGGCACAAGCCTCACATACTTTGTCTTTTTCAAAATTTATTTCTGGAAGACCTTTAACTAATTCTAATTTTGATAATTTAGACATAGTATTCAGGCTAGTATGACCAGCCCGTTTGTGCCAAATCCATTTATCCTTTTCAATAGCCACAAAACAAGATTCAATAGGTAAATAATCCAAATATAAGACATATAAGTTCTTTTTCCTTATGCCTGAGAATAAAACTCTACCCGAGGATGAATGCTTGACCTCGCATAGAGTGGGTTTAAAAATTACTTCAAATCCACTATCACAAAGTTGGCTAATGCTTAGCAAGTTATGTTTTAAACCATGAACATACTGAACATTTTCGATTTTGGCAGAATTGTTTTTACCAATAATACATGTTCCTTTGATTTGAGCTTTATCATTGTTGCCAAATGTAACTGATCCTCCATCTTTTGATTCCAAAGAAATGAAGCAATGCTTATCTCCTGTCATATGTCTTGAGCAGCCACTGTCCAAGAACCAGGGCTTTCTTTTGTTGATCAGAGGATGTACCTGTGTTAGAGTTTAGAAGAGATTTAGGTACCCATATAGAATTGGGTCCTTGGTGGTTAGTCCTTCCTTTTGTAAGGATTTTCTTTTTGTGATAGCAAATGGAATCATGATGTCCATACTTATTACAAAATGAACATTTCCTTTTGTTACTTTCACCTTTTTTCTTAGCAAGACATACTTCGATAGTATGTCCATGCTTTTTGCAAAAAGTGCACTTAGGTCTATCCTCTAGGTTCTTTGGTAGAAAGAAGTTTTCATATAGTTTTTGTTCTTGAGAACTTTTAAAACCAATTCCAGCTTTGTCAAATATACCAGATTGAGATCCCATAATTTTTTTAAATGTTTATGTGGATTTGACAAAGTTGGTAATGTCATTTTTTAGTTCTTCAACTTTGATTTTCAAGTCCTTCTTTTCTGTGTCCTCTTCAGGAGGATGGATTTTGACATTCTGTTTGTTTAAAGTGTTTTGTTGCTCAGACAATTTTTTATTTGATTGCTGCAAGTCAAAAATGATTTTTTGAAATTCTTCATTTTTAGCTTGAAGTTCCTTATTCAGTTTTTTTATTTCATAATTTTGGTTTTTAAGAAAACCACATTTTTGAGATAAAGTGTTTGAGTCATTCAAGAGATTGTCAAATTCTATTTCTAACTTTTCACAAGAAGGACATAAATCAGTGATGCTTACCTCATCTGCTTCTGAGTTAGCCATGAGACAAAGATTGGCTTGTTCTTCCTTTTCTTGCTCGGAGGATGATTCATCACTGTCATCCCAAGTTGCCATCATAGATTTATTCTTGTTGTGAAATCTTTTTATGTTCCTTTTATTTAGAGGACACTCAGTTTTGTAGTGTCCCATTTTGTTGCATCCATAACAAGTTATCTGGCTTTTGTCAATCTTTTCTTTCTGAGAGGATCTTTTGTCTTGTCCTCTTCTGTTGATTATTCTTTGGATTCTTCTGGAGATTAGAGCCAGTTCATCCTCCTTTTCAGAGAGAGGATATTCTGAGTTATCTCTTTTTGAGATAATTTCAGAGTTTTTGTAGGATGGACTTTCAGTTTGACTTGATTTCAATGCAATCATTTTTCCCTTTTTGCTTGGTTTATCGGAAAGCAATAGAGGTTCATGAGCTCTAAGAGTTCCAACCAGATCTTCTAACCTCATGGTGGCTAAATTTCTTGCTTCAGTGATGGCAGTCACCATGGGTCTCCATTCCTTTGGTAAACTTCTTAATATCTTTCTTATTCTCTCTTGGACAGAATATTCTTTTCCCAGAGACCTTAAGTTGTTGAGGATGATTGTCAGTCTTGAGAACATTTCATCAATTGTTTCTTCCTCCTTCATTTCAAACAACTCGAACTCTCTTACTCCCATGTCAATTCTGGCTTCTTTAACATGACTTGAACCTTCATGATGGATCTTCAAGGTGTCCCATAGTTCTTTAGCACTTTGGCATTCTTCAACTCTATCATACTCTTCCCTGCTCAAAGCACACGTTAGAAATAAATGAGCTTTAGAGTTTAGAAGTACCTTGGCATTTTCTTCAACTGTCCATTGTGTTTGAGGTTTTTCGTCAGAGGTTGGATCTGCACTGTTGATTCTGATGACATGATTTCCTTTTTCTACCACTGGCCACATGTTGTTATCTTGAGATATGAGAAACAATCTCATCTTGCCTTTCCAGTGGTAGTAGTCAGTTCCATCAAAGTAGGGAGGTCTGCTGGATGATCCTCCTTTTGGGATACACTTAGCTTTTGACATTTTTTCTTTTTCGAACTTTTTCTTTTACACTGTCAGGTGTAGTTTTAGAGAACCTTGCTCTGATGCCAATTGAAGTAACAAGAATATCACTAGAAGGGGGGTTGAATAGAGATATTCAAGGTTTTAAAAATTCTGTTTCTGTTTTAAAATACTGTCCTCTTTCAGAGGATGATTTATCAGATGTAGTAAAGTTGAGAGAGAGAATAATGACACACGAATTTTTATACTGGTTCACCCAATGAAGGCTACGTCCAGTCCTCACACTCTTGTGAGTTTTTTTACTGAGTATCAAAAGCTATCAGCCTCTCACTGAGGTTGATTACAAACTGTGTATTCTTTAGCTTCACCAAGCTTACAATTCTTTCCTTCTGATTTCTCTTCAAGTGTTACTCACTTGAAGGTCTAGAAATGATATGAAGTAGTTTGATATGATTTACTTTCTAAAAAGATGAAACAAAGATCTAGTGTAAGAATATAGAAAGCTTGAAAGGAGATTGATACTGCTCTTGATAGCCTCTTGATATTCTTCTGTTTTTGCTCGTGTAGTTCTGTGTGTTGCTGAAGAAGAGAAGCCTTCCTTTTATAGAGAGAAGGAAACTTTCTCTTCAAGAAAATTTTCCTTTCTGACCGTTATTTCAAGATGTAATGAGTCTCACTGTTGTTGCAAATTTACAGCCTTGCCATTATGTCCTTTTACAGCCTGGCACATGGTAGGTTACTTCTTTACTTGGCTTTCCAGGAGGATAGATCATTCCATATGTTTTTAACAACTGGCCAGTGCTCTTTTCTGGTTCCAAGCCATGACCCTTCTCTGGTCGTGAATGATGCAGCTTTTGATACTCTGGAACTGTTAGTAGTTCTTAATGTGAGAGGATGAATGAGCAGCTAGAAATTATCCTTTGGTAATTTCCTTTTGGTGTCTGAAGTTCACCTTATGGTATCTGTCTTCTGATGTTTACCTTATAGAGTTCATCTTCTGATATTTATCTTCTGATGTTTATCATGTGAAGTTCTTCTTCTGAATTTTTATCTTCTGGTGCATATCTTCTGGTATTCATTTTCTGATATTTATCATGTGAAGTTCGTCTTCTGAATTTTGTCCTCTGATGTTCATATTTTTATCCTCTGATATGTTTCTTCTGAAATTCATCTTCAGATGTATATCTTCTAATATTCATTTATGATTTTCATCTTCTGATATCAACCAATCTGGACTAGCAAACTGGTCTTTTGAGATCCTCTGATCTCGGCCAATACTGGACCATTTATTTTGACCTTCTGGTTTCGACCAACACTGGGCCATTTATTCTGTCCTTCTGATTTCGACCAATGTTGGGCTATGGTTTGATCTTCTAATCTTGGTCAACACTGTACTGGGTCTGGATTAGTTCTGGACAAAGGATATTTCAGTCTGGACCTTTTAGCTTATCTTCTGATTAATTCAGGGCTGTTTTTCACTTCACTGTCAGGCCATCTTCTGATCAATTGAACTTCTTGAATAAGTCTGACTTACGATTTCTTCTGGTCTGGATCCAGTCTTCCTCTGGCAGGCTTCCTTCTAATATGGTCCATGTCTCATTCTGACTTTGTTTCCTTCTGATATGGGCCAACAAAGATATCCTCTGGTGATTTCAGGATGCATCATCTGGTATCTTCTAAATGCATTATCTGGTGTTTTCAACTCTCAGGTTTGAAGGTGCAAACACGAGAAGGGGGGGTTGAATTGTGTTTGACTTAACTTGAATACTTTTCCTGTTTTTACACTTTTAAAACAAAACTTGATGTATGATTAAAAACAGAGTTAGCAGCGAATATAAAGTAAAAATAAAACTCACAATTTTTATACTGGTTCACCGTTAACGAGGCTACGTCGAGTCCCTTCACCTTGAAGGATTTCACTAATTCAAACCTTGAATTACAACCGTTCTACTGACCCTCCAAGTCAGTCTTCTCAAACAGTCTAACAATCCTAGACTCTTGAGTAATACAGCTCCTGTCTTCTCCTGCCAATCTGACAATCCCAGATTGTAGAAGGAATTACAACACTATGAATCTAATTGCCACGTAATCTTCTACCCCTTCTGACTCCCTCAGATTGTAGACTCTACTTCAACAACTTAGATCTGACACAGTGTAAGAAAATAACATGAGTGCTTGCTTCTTGAAAGCTGGAACTCACAATTGACCTCACTGAAAACTTGAGTGTTTGCTTTGGAAGTGTATGACTCTTTTGTGATTTTCGATGCTGAGTATTCTGCCTTGAGTCTCCTTTTATAGATGCAGATTAGGGCCTCTTCCAATGCTTAAATTCGAGCTGAATCTTGCTGGATTCTCTGTAAAAATAACTTGACCAATTGGGCTTTATTTAAATAAAAAACATATCTTTTTTAAGCTTCAGATTTCTTTCAAAAATAACTGGCCAATCAAGTCTTTAGTTGCTTTCGGCCACAGCTCCAGAATTCCATTATACCTCACTTTTATTTTTGTAACAAATCAAAATAAATTAAAATCTCCACCGTTAATCCTCATGATTAAATCTGGACCATTTGATCTTCCTGCGCTAGTCCACATTTGATCTCGGCCAACACTGGGCCAAAAAATTAAATCTGAACCATTGATCTGGAAATCTTCCCTCTGATCTGGACCAATTCTGGACTTGGTCTGGATTAAATTGAAATGAAATCTGGACAAGTAATATTTCAGTCTGGACATTTTACCTTTGATTTTGGATCAGGTCTGGATCAATTCAGGAAATCATTTCTTCTGGTCTGGACTTAGTTTCATACCCTGAACCATGCTATCTTCTGGTCTGGGTCAAATCTGGATTAATTCTCTTGTTCTGGACCCATTAATTCATCCTCTGGTTAAGTCTTGAACAAGTCAAGACTGTTTATCATTTCACTGCCAGGCCATCTTCTGGTCAGAATAACTTCTGGAATAAATCTGACATTTGATTCCTTCTGGTCTGGAACAACTCTCCCTATGGCAGGCTTCCTTCTGGTTTGGTCCAGGTCTCCTTTTGACTTTGCTTCCTTCTGATCTGGGCTAGCAAAGATATCCTCTAGAAGTGTTTTGACATCCTGGAGTATCTTCTGGTAATTCCAGAATTCGTTTTCTGGAATCCTTTGATCTTCTGCTTCTGATTACTTCAGTTTCTGGTGGCATTTAATTTAATAGTTCAAGGTTGAAAATAAGATTACATAAAGTGCTTTTGTAAACATCAAAATCCTAAGTATTTAGAACTAACTTGGTTCCAACAATCTCCCCCTTTTTGATGATGACAAAATCTTAACTTATTTTGCTAGCTTGTAACTCGATGACTTGAATTACTCCCCCTCAGACCAATCTCTCCCCCTAAGTCTGATACTGACTTTTTCTTCTCCTTTTCAACTCCTTCTCTTTTCACTCTTTCTTTTCTTCTCTTCTCCTCTCCTTTTCAACTCCTTCTCTTTTCACTCTTTCTTTTTCTCTTTTTGTTTTTCTCTCTCCCTGTTTCCTCTCCTTTTCAACTCCTTATCTTTTTCACTCTTTCTTTTTCTCTCTCCCTGATTTTTTATCTCTCCTTTTCTACTTATTTCTCCTTTCTCTCTCTCTCCCTCTTTTTGTCATCAGCCAAAAAGTGGTCTTACTATTTTTGTATTTATGTATTTTTTTCTCTTTACAAATTACAGAACGTAAAAACATAAAATAAAAGACAATAAAATTACAAGAAATTTAAAAACTCCTAAGATGACTACTTGAGCTAGTCAGATATGGAGGTAATGCTGAGATGCTTTTTAATGAACTCGAACCTATCTTCTGGTAATGCTTTGGTGAAGATATCAGCCCATTTATGATCAGTGTCCATAAACTGGATGCTTAAAGTTCCTTTTTGAACATGGTCCCTAATGAAATGGTGTTTTATTTCAATGTGTTTGGCTCTAGAGTGTAAGATAGGGTTCTTGGTTAGGTTTATGGCTGAAGTGTTATCACAGAACAAAGGGATATTGGTTTCAAAGATGTTGTAATCTTCAAGTTGATGTTTCATCCAGAGTAACTGTGAACTGCATCCTGCTGCTGATATATACTCAGTTTCAGCTGTTGACATGGAAATTATGCTTTGTCTTTTGCTTGACCAAGAGATCAATTTATCACCTAAGAAAGTGCAGTTCCCACTTGTACTTTTCCTTTCCAGCTTGTCTCCAGCATAGTCGGAATCACAGAAACCTCTGAGTTTGTAGGTGGGGATTTTCTTGTATAACAAAGTAAGGTTGGTGGTTCCTTTAAGGTATCTAAAAATTCGTTTGACAGCAGTTAAATGGGATTCCCTAGGGTCAGCTTGAAAACTGGCACAGACACAAACACTAAACAAGATGTCAGGTCTAGAAGCAGTTAAACAATGAAGGGATCCAATCATAGCTCTGTATGTTTTCTGGTCTACCTTTTGGCTGGTTTCATCTTTCTCAAGTGAGTAGGTTGGGTGCATGGGGGTGGCCATAGGCTTACATTCACTCATTTTGAACTTTTTAAGAAGTTCTTTAGTGTATTTAGATTGGTGAATGAGTATACCTGATTTACCTTGGTGAATCTGAATTCCCAGGAAGAGCTTGAGTTCTCCCATCATGCTCATTTGGAACTCTTTCTGCATTAGGTCAGAAAACTCTTTGCACAAAGTGCCATTAGTCGATCCAAATATGATATCATCAACATAAACTTGAATAATCAAAATATCATTTTTAATGGATTTCCAAAATAGAGTATTATCAATCTGGCCTCTATTAAATTCATTCTTAAGCAGAAAGTTACTAAGTCTGTCATACCATGCCCTTGGTGCTTGTTTTAAACCATATAAAGATTTTTTAAGTTTGAAAACATGGTCTGGAAAATCAGAATTTTCAAATCCAGGGGGCTGTTTGACATAGACTTCCTCACTTATAACATCCATTTAAGAATCTCACTGGAGTGTTTGAAGAACTCTCCTAATTCTGATTCCTCTCTTTTTGCTTTGGATGATACACCATGTTCCTCTGATGATTCTGGAACTTATGGTGATTTTGGTGATTATACTGATTCTGGTAATTATGCTGGTTCTGGTTCGGGTTCTGGTACTGATTCAGATTCTGGTTCCAGTTCCTGTTCCTCTAATACTGGTTCCAGTTCTGATTCTGGTTCCAGTTCCTGTTCTGATTCGTGTGATATCTTTGATATTTCCTGTTCCTCCTATGATTCTGGTTCTGATAGGTTTTGTGTTGACCAGTTCTTCTTCTACCAGAGTCACTTGACTTCTGTTTGGTAAATGTTGGAACATAAACCTTATTCTGCTTGTGCATTGCCAACATCCATTGTCCAGGCACCATTGTAGGTGTCTCTTTCTGGTTGCTCAGAATATCTGCAACACAGACAATTTGATCTTTTGGTACCCAGAACTGATTGGGTCCAGGTTTGTTAGTCTTAACAGCTCTATGATCTTGTTCAGATTTTACCATTGGATAAGATAGTTCAGAGTGACCTTTCTTAGAACAAACAATGCATAAAACATTAGAATGAACAGCTTTACTTTCAGTAATCGTTTCTGTAAAACCAAGACCTCTCTTTCCAGTGTTATTGTTTCCATAAATCATAGATGCATATTGACTTCGTTCCATTCCATTAGAAATAAAGTTTTGAAAAAATTGTTCATGCATATCAGATTCACAAACAGTTTTGGAAGTGGAACATATATTACTTTTGAGAGTTTGGTTTTCAGATTTGAGTCTTGCAACTTCAGTTTTAAAATCTTTGTTTTCAATTGCATACTCAGAATTTCGATTCTTTAAAACTTGGATTTCTTTGGTTAGATTTTTCTTATCTTCCCTAAGAGTTTTCAGTTTTAAAGACATCTAATTGTTTGCATTTAACAAGTCTTTTACAATATCAATTAACTCAGATTTAGTGAGATCAGAAAATACCTTATCGACTTCATCTTCTGAATCTGTTCCAGAGCCTGAGCTGTATTCAGAACTTGAGTTTGTATGAGCCATTAGAGCCAGAATTGCTCCCTTTGATGTGCTTCCAAACTTGCTTGAATGACTGCTTCGATCATTCTTCCTTATGCCTGCTTTCCTTCCTGAATTTTTGCCTTTATGAAGTCCAGAGGCAGACCTGATGTGTGCCATCTTTGCTGTTTCTGCCTCTTCTTCATCAGACGATTCTTCCTCTGATTATGATAATTCCCAGTCTGCCATCAGACCCTTCTTTCTGAATCTGGAACTCTTCTTGTGCTGTTTGTGATAGAATCATTGGGCCTAAGACTAGTGAAAGGCCCAAACCTGCTGTGTGGAGAACGTATGTCCACAAGGGTAAAAAAGAGAAAACTCATTCTATTAATAACAGGGCAGAAAAACTCTCTTAATGTTAGGAATTTCAGTTACACATGGGGGGAATAAATTAAGAAGGGTAGTGGAGCGTTACTAGCAATATTTATTGTTATCATTGTAATAGGAGAATATTATTTTCTCTGGAGGAGTTACGCTCTGGTTTATACGTTGTATCAGAACATTCCCTAATTTCATAAATCAATAAATCCCTATTTCGCCTATAATTTTACTGTTTATCGATTCTTGTTTTCTTGCGAATCTATCATTGGTACGACCTGCCGGATACTCGAGAAGTACTAGTGATTTTGTACATTGTACATGCCACCTAAGTTGTCAAATCGAATGGAAGCAGTTGAAGCAAGACTCTCAGCGGTGGAAGACTCTGTTCGCCAGGAGTTGAGGGAATTTCGCGAAAGTATGATGAGCGAGTTCATGAGGTTGCTACAGCAACGACCAATTGGAACGGTGGAACAATATGCGCAGTCTGAGGAATCAGTGACAGAGTATAAGATGGCAGTTAAGAAAGTTGAGTTACCATCATTTGATGGTGACGATCCTGTGGCCTGGATCACACGAGCTGAAACGTATTTTGAAGTCCAAGGGACGTCAGAGGAGGTGAAGGTTAGATTGGCGAAGCTAAGCATGGAAGGAGCAACAATTCACTGGTTTAATCTGTTGCGTGAGACAGAGGACGATTTGAATTGGTTGAAGTTGAAACGAGCTTTAATTGAAAGGTATGGTGGAAGACGAAGTGATAACCCCTTTGAAGAGATGAAAGATTTGCAACAAATGGGAACGGTTGATGAATACATTACCACCTTTGAATATGTGTCGTCACAAGTAGCAAGGCTACCGGAGGAGCAATACCTTGGGTACTTCATGGGAGGACTCAAGAATGACATTCGCCTGAAGGTGCGTACGTTGAATCCACAAACCAGAATGCAAGCGATGAAGATTGCTCGTGATGTCGAAACAGAATTACGTGGGTCCCTGATTTCAATAGGAGGAAGTGTAGGTGGGCTTCGCAATTGGAAGGGAAGCGGACCAAGTGGATCAGGGTCTAATTGGAAGAAAGGATCTGGATTTCACTATAACCCGGGTTCAGCTCAATCTACCTCAAATTCGAACTCGAGCGCTTCTCAAAATACAATGAGGTCTGGAAATGATGAAGGGAGAAGAGTCAACGACGACCACAACCGTGGCCTCAAGCATCTGCCGTATTCAGAACTGATGGAGCGGCGGACAAGAGGGTTGTGTTTTCGTTGTGGGGAAAAATACCATCCTCTTCACCAATGTGCTGAAAAGCAGCTCCGATTGGTGATTTTGGGAGACGACCAGACGGTTAACGAAGAAGGTGAAGTGATTGCCATAGAAGCCATGGAGGATGAGGATGAAGTTCTTGATTGCAATTCCATGGGATTTTTTGATATTATTGAAGCAAAAAAAGAGAAGATAATACTCCTCCAACCACTTTGCATCTCAAGGGAAGTTTAAAAGGGGTTTCCATCGTAGTTTTAATAGATAGTGGCGCCAGTCACAATTTCATTTCACCTCGTGTTGCTATTGCATTGGGGTTAACAGTGGAACAAGGAAGATCGATGGGAGTAAGGTTGGGAGACGGCCACCGTGTGTCCACTTGGGGGAAATGTAGAAAATTGCAAGTACAATTAGATGATTTCATCACTAATGTTGATGCCTTTGTTTTGGAATTGGGTGATTTAGATATGATTTTTGGGGTGGCTTGGTTGCAAAGATTGAAGGTACAAACACGAGAAGGGGGGGTTGAATTGTGTTTGACTTAACTTAAATACTTTTCCTGTTTTAATACTTTCAAAACAAAACTTGATGTATAATTAAAACAGAGTTAGCAACGGATAAAAATAAAAATAAAAACTCACAGATTTTATACTGGTTCACCGTTAACGAGGCTACGTCCAGTCCCTTCGCCTTGAAGGATTTCACTAATTCAATCTTGAATTACAACCTTGCTACTGACCCTCCAAGTTAGTCTTCTCAATAGTCTAACAATCCTAGACTTCTTGAGGAAAACAACCTTGTCTTCAGCCAATCTGACAACCCCAGATTGTAGAAGAAATCACAACACTATGAATCTAATTGCTAAGTACCTTGCTACCCTTTCTGGTTCCCTCAATTTGTAGACTCTACTTCAACAACTTAGATACAACCCTATCTAATTGCCAAGTACCCTGCTACCTCTACTGACTCCCTCAGATTGTAGACTCTACTTCAACAACTTAGATTTGCCACAGTGGAAAGAAAATAACACGAGTACTTGCTTCTTGAAAGCTAAAACTCACAATTGACTTCTATGAAAATTTGGGTGTTTGTTGCTTTGGAAGTGTATGACTCTTTTGTGATTTTCGATACTATATTCTTCAGCATTAAGTCTCTATTTATAGTTGAACTTTAGAACTTCACTGATGCTTTACTTTTGCAGTATATTTAGATTAATCTGTTTTGAGAATATTCTGAAGTAGTTTGCACAGATTCTGTTTTAAGCCTTTTGCTCAGATTCTGTTTTGAGCCTTTTTCTCCAATTCTGTTTTGAACATTTTTCATTCTTCTTCTTTAATCCTTATGATTAAATCTGCACCATTGGATCTTAATGCGATAGTCCACATCTGGACCAACCTATTTGATATTCTGTGATCCTCTGATTTCGGCCTTTGCTGGACTGCACAGTTTGTCCCTCTGATTTCGGCCACCACTGGGCCATGGTCTGATTTTCTGATCTGGACCATCACTGGACCAAATAATTATTTCTGAACCATTGATCTGGAAATTTTTACTCTGATCTGGACAGATTCTGGACTTTGGTCTGGAACAAACTGAAATTTACTTGAACAAAAAATATTTCAGTCTGGACATTTTACCTTTAATTTTGGACCAGGTCTGGATTGATTTTGGAAGTCATTTCTTTTGGTCTGGACTTAGTTCCATGCCCTGAATCATGCTATCTTATGATATGGGCCAAATCTGAATTGATCCTTTTGTTCTGGACTCATAAACATACCTTCTGGTCAAGTCTGGAACAAGTCTGGACTGTGTAATTTTTCACTGCCAGACCATCTTCTGGTCAAAATAACTTCTGGAATAAAATTGATATTTGACTCCTGTTTGTCTGGAACAACTCTCCTTATGGCAGGTTTTCCAATGGTATGATCCATGTTTTATTATGATTTTTCTTCCTTTTGTTCTGGACCACCAAAAAATATCCTCTGGTTATGTTTTGACATCCTCGAACATATTCTGGAAATTCCAGAATTCATTTTCCTTTGATCTCTGCCTCTGTTTCCTTCAGTTTATGGGGCATTTAACTTAATAATTCAAAGTACAAAATAAGTTTATATTGAGTACATTTGTAAGCATCAAAATCCTAAGTACTTAGAACCAACTTGGTTCCAACAAAGATATGGGAAGGTGACTTTTGATTGGGAGAAAATGACCATCAATTTTCAATGGGAAGGAAAAATGGTGGAACTACAGGGTCAGTTCTTTACCACAAAAGAATCGGCCAATTCTAAATCACTTCAAGCACAAACTGAAACACTGCATAGCTTATTGGAAGAAGAATTGGTTCAAACATCAAATGAAGAATTACAAGAGCTAACTCAAGACCAACAACAAGAGCTTCAAGACTTGTTGGAGAATTTTAAGGGAGTTTATGAAGAGAATACAGGGCTGCCTCTGGAACGAGATATAACTCATGCGATTGAATTGAAGAATGATGCAGGTCCTATGAGTGTTAGGCCATATCGTTATCCTGACCATCATAAGGAAGAGATTGAAAAACAAGTTCAGAGCATGCTGACCCAAGGTATAATTCGAAACAGTTCTAGCGCCTTTTCCAGTCCTGTCATTTTAGTTAAAAAGAAAGATGGGTCATGGAGGATGTGTGTTGATTATAGAGAATTAAATAAGGTTACAATGCCGGATAAATATCCAATTCCTGTAGTTGACGAATTACTAGATGAACTACATGGAACGAAGTATTTCTCAAAACTTGATTTGAAATCCGGTTATCATCAAATAAGGGTGAAAGAAGGTGATGTGCATAAGACAGCATTTCGAACTCATGAAGGACACTATGAGTTTCTAGTGATGCCGTTTGGATTGACGAACGCACCAGCCACTTTCCAATCCACAATGAACCAGATTTTCAAGCCGCACCTCCGTAAGTTTGTCTTGGTATTTTTTGATGATATCCTAGTATATAGTAAGGGATGGAAAGAACACTTAGCATATTTATATCAAGTGATGGAGATTTTACAGCACCACCGTTTTGTCGTTAATAGAAAAAAAATGCAATTTTGCTAGTAGAAAAGTGGAATTTGTGCAGAGTTGCGACGTATGTCAACGTCAAAAGTATGCTGCGTCATCTCCTATGGGTTTGTTACAGCCCCTCTCAATTCCGAAGAAAATTTGGGATGATATTTCGATGGATTTTATCACTGGTCTCCCAAAGTCAAAGGGATTTGAAGCTATTTTTGTAGTGGTGGATAGATTATCTAAGTATGGACATTTTATTCCCTTAAAACATCCATATACTGTGAAGAAGGTGGCTGAAATTTTTATTAAAGAGGTGGTACGTCTTCATGGGGTTCCACGATCCATTGTTAGTGATCGTGATCCATTGTTTGTGAGTCTATTTTGGAAAGAGTTGTTTCGCTTACAAGGAATGTTGTTGAGTATGAGTTCGTCATATCATCCGGAGACGGATGGGCAAACAGAGGTGGTAAATCGGTGCTTAGAAGCATATCTTCGTTGTTTTGCATCGGAGCAACCGAAGGAGTGGTCACAATGGATTCATTGGGCTGAATTGTGGTACAATACCACATTCCATGTGTCTACAGGGACTACACCGTTTGAGGCAGTGTATGGAAGAAAACCACCTACCGTGGTTAGATATTTACAAGGAGAAATGAAAGTAGAAGCAGTAGCAGCTGAATTGGTTGATCGTGATGAGGCCTTACGTCAACTTAAGTACCATTTGAACAGAGCCCAAGAACAGATGAAGAGATATGCAGACAAGAAAAGAAAAGCATATTC
Organism: Cicer cuneatum; assembly: GCA_037974295.1. Classification (NCBI taxonomy): domain Eukaryota; kingdom Viridiplantae; phylum Streptophyta; class Magnoliopsida; order Fabales; family Fabaceae; genus Cicer; species Cicer cuneatum. The sequence goes on along the minus strand of JBBPBO010000004.1, from coordinate 65,926,759 downwards.
ATTTGAAGTGGGTGAGTGGGTATTTTTGAAGCTCCAGCCCCATAGACAGCAGACGGTGACTAGAAGGATTAATCAAAAACTGGCTCTACGGTACTTTGGACCATTTCCTATCCTAAAGAAAATAGGAGCAGTTGAAGCTACCTGAAGGAAGTAGAGTGCATGCAGTGTTTCACATCTCACAACTTAAGAATGCTAATGGAGACTATTCTGCTGAACCTCAACTACCCGACGGGTTAGAAATGGAATCAGAAGAATGGGAAGAACCTGAAGAATTACTGGCTGTAAGATCAGTGATGAAAGAAGGACAGCTGGTGCGACAATGGCTGGTGCGTTGGAAAGGAAGAGCTGTAGAAGACACAACTTGGGAGGATGAGTTATTACTAAAAAGTCAATTTCCATCCTTCAGCCTTGAGGACAAGCTGCATCTTCTGAAGGCGGTAATGATAGAATCATTGGGCGTAAGACTAGTGAAAGGCCCAAACCTGCTGTGTGGAGAACGTATGTCCACAAGTGTAAAAAAGAGAAAACTCATTCTATTAATAACAGGGCAGAAAAACTCTCTTAATGTTAGGAATTTCAGTTACACATGGGGGGAATAAATTAAGAAGGGTAGTGGAGCTTTAGTGGCAATATTTATTGTTATCATTGTAATATGAGAATATTATTTTCTCTGGAGGAGCTACGCTCTGGTTTATACGTTGTATCAAACATTCCCTAATTTCATAAATCAATAAATCCCTATTTCGCCTATAATTTTACTGTTTATCGATTCCTGTTTTCTTGCGAATCTATCAGTTTGCCTTTTCCCAGATTTGGACATTCTGACTTGATATGTCCAGGTTTATTGCATCCATAACATGTGATGTTCTTCTTGTCAGATTCTTCCTTATCTTTGTTGTTATATTTCTTCTTGGAACCTCTCCTCTTCCTGTTTTCCCAGATCTTAACCATCTTTTTGGTTAAGTTTGCCATATCATCACAGTCACTGTCACTATCCTCTGATTCTGATGCTGCTTTTGAAGCTTTCTTCTATTTCGACTTCAGGGCCAGATTCTTCTTCTTCTTTGGTTCATCTGCTTCCAGTTCTATTTCATGAGACCTGAGTGAGCTGATCAGATCTTCAAGTCTTAAGTTATTCAGATCTTTGGCTTGCTGAACTGTAGTAACCATTGGTCTCCACTTGGTTGGTAAACTTCTTAGAATCTTCTTGACATGATCTGCTGTTGTGTAGCTTTTCTTCAAGACCTTCAGTCCAGATATCAGAGTCTGGAATCTGCAGAACATTCCATCAATGTTTTCATCATCTTCCATCTTGAACATCTCATACTGTTTGATCAGTATGTTAGCCCTTGCTTCTTGAACCTGCTGGCTTCCTTCATAGGTTAGAACTAGACTGTCGAATATGCTCTTTGCTGTTTCTTTATCTGTGCATCTGTCAAATTCCTTGAATGTGATGGCACTGATCATGATGTTTCTAGATTTGTGATGAAGTTTGTGTAATCTGCTCTGGTCTGGTTTCATATCATCCATGTCTAATTCTTTAGTTGGATCATCTGGAACAGTATGTGCAGTGTATCCTTTGACTACCATCTTCCATAATTCAGGATTTTGAGATATGAAGAAACTTCTCATTCTGTCCTTCCAATACTCAAACCTTTCTCCATCAAACAGTGGTGGACTGTTGATGTTGCCTCCCAATTCATCTCTGGATTCTTCCATGTTGAACCCCTTTGACCTTTCCTCAAACACTGTTAAGTGCTCAGCCTTGAGACCGAGCTCTGATGCCAATTGAAGAATTGAAGGTGCAAACACGAGAAAGGGGGGTTGAATTGTGTTTGACTTAACTTGAATACTTTTCCTGTTTTTACACTTTTAAAACAAAACTAGATGTATGATTAAAAATGGAGTTAGTAGCGGATATAAAGTAAAAATAAAACTCACAATTTTTATACTAGTTCACCATTAACGAGGCTACGTCCAGTCCCTTCACCTTGAAGGATTTCACTAATTCAAACCTTGAATTACAACCGTTCTACTGACCCTCCAAGTCAGTCTTCTCAAACAGTCTAACAATCCTAGACTCTTGAGGAATACAGCTCCTGTCTTCTCCTGCCAATCTGACAATCCCAGATTGTAGAAGGAATTACAACACTATGAATCTAATTGCCAAGTAATCTTCTACCCCTTCTGACTCCCTCAGATTGTAGACTCTACTTCAACAACTTAGATCTGACACAGTGTAAGAAAATAACATGAGTGCTTGCTTCTTGAAAGCTGGAACTCACAATTGACCTCACTGAAAACTTGAGTGTTTGCTTTGGAAGTGTATGACTCTTTTGTGATTTTCGATGCTGAGTATTCTGCCTTGAGTCTCCTTTTATAGATGCAGATTAGGGCCTCTTCCAATGCTTAAATTCGAGCTGAATCTTGCTGGATTCTCTGTAAAAATAACTTGACCAATTGGGCTTTATTTAAATAAAAAACATATCTTTTTTAAGCTTCATATTTCTTTAAAAAATAACCGGCCAATCAAGTCTTTAGTTGCTTCCGGCCACAACGCCTGAATTCCACTATACCTCACTTTTGTTTTTGTAACAAATCTTTTTAATACTTTGATCAAAATAAATTAAAATCTCCACCGTTAATCCTCATGATTAAATCTGGACCATTTGATCTTCCTGCGCTAGTCCACATCTGGACCATACTAATTGATATGCTGTGATCCTCTGATTTCGGCCATCCCTAGACCGTACTTCCTAACCTTTTGATCTTATGATCTCGGCCATCCTGGTCCAGCAAACTGTTCTGCTGTGATCCTTTGATCTCGGCCACTGCTGGTCCACTCATTCTGACCTTCTGATTTCAGCCAACACTGGGCCATGGTCTGATCTTCTGATCTCGGCCAACACTGGGCCAAATAATTAAATATGAACCATTGATCTGGAAATCTTCCGTCTGATCTGGACCAATTCTGGACTTGGTCTGGATTAAATTGAAATTAAATCTGGACAAGTAATATTTCAGTCTGGACATTTTACCTTTGATTTTGGATCAGGTCTGGATCAATTCTGGAAATCATTTCTTCTGGTCTCGACTTAGTTTCATACCCTGAACCATGCTATCTTCTGGTCTGTGTCAAATCTGGATTAATTCTCTTGTTCTGGACCCATTAATTCATCCTCTGATTAAGTCTGGAACAAGTCTGGACTGTTTATCATTTCACTGCTAGGCCATCTTTTGGTCAGAATAACTTCTTGAATAAATCTGACATTTGATTCCTTCTAGTCTGGAACAACTCTCCCTATGGCAGGCTTCCTTCTGGTTTGGTCCAGGTCTCCTTTTGACTTTGCTTCCTTCTGATATGGGCCAGAAAAGATATCCTCTGGTAGTGTTTTGACATCCTAGAGTATCTTCTGGTAATTCCAGAATTCGTTTTCTGGAATCCTTTGATCTTCTGCTTCTGATTACTTCAGTTTCTGGTGGCATTTAATTTAACAGTTCAAGGTTCAAAATAAGATTACATAAAGTGCTTTTGTAAACATCAAAATCTTAAGTATTTAGAACCAACTTGGTTCCAACAAGGTTTTCTACTTCAGCTTCTTGTTTTCTGTTCCAGATGTTCTGCTTCTGGTGTTTTCCAGTTGTTCTGCTTCTGGTGTTTTCCAGATGTTCTGCTTCCGATGTTTTCCAGATGTTCTGCTTCTGGTGTTTTAACTTCAGATTTTCTTTATGGATTTAACGGTTTTGTTTCCTGCATGCATTCATTCTTCTGGACAGGAGGTTGCGATCTTTGGATCCTGTTCCTTTCTTAGTACAATACTTAAATGCACGCATTAGTGTAATCATAATCTTAAGATAATTTTGTTATCATTAAAAGAGATTTTTTCTCAACATTTATTACTAATAAATATTTGTCATATTTTTTTTAAGCATTAATTATAAATATCTATTCCGCATTATTTTAATATTTTCTCATATTTTTTGTATAAGTGATTAATAAGAAACGAAAAATGTAAATTTTTATATAAGAACAAAAAATGAAATTTTGAAATTTTTCGAGATAAATAATTTATGTAATATTTAATTAAATTAAATATAATTTAATATTTAATATTTTCATGTTGTAATATTAGTTAATCCTTATTTAAGATTTTTTATTTTTACAAATAAAATACTTGTTCCTTTGTATCTACAAAAAAATAAAAAGATATCGTTAATGTTTTAGTGGTTCCATATAATAGAATACTCTTTGAATTAAAATAAATTTTCAAATAAAATAGTTTTTATTTTTTATGCAATAAAATACTTTTTGAAATAAAATATATATTTTTTGAATTAGAGGAGTTTTTTTTGTTTTTTGAGTTAATTAGTAAATAGTTATATAAATAGTGGTTACGTTACTATTGTAGCAATAAAATATAGTTTAAAATCTAAAATATGATAATTACTTTAATGTGTCCTATTAATAATCAAATGATAAAATTATCAAAACAATTAATATATTTTTTTGTTAGTGTTTACTTTTATTAAATGAATAGTAAATTTATAATATAAATATGGGATTAGTTTATTAATGCAAACTATTCAATAACAAAAGTGGGTTCTTCCAAAATAGTCAACTTCAACTAAAATTTATAAACGATTTAAGTTCAATCACTTAATTTATAAATAATTAAGAGAAAGCAAATAACAGTCTAAAAATAAAATAATTAAGAGAAAGTAAATAATTAAGAGGAATGACTTGTGAGCAAAAAATACTTATCATTTTTTAGAAACTAAATTAACTAACAATCTAATAACACTAAGTTGTCTTTATTAATAAAATAAAAAATAAAAAAATTAAAGTTTGGTCACCAGAGGATATCACCAGAGCAATCTATCAGAGAAAAATGCTCAAAACAGAATTGGAGCAAAAGACTCGAGAAACAGAATCTAGCTAAAAATATGCTCAAAACAGAGTCTGAGAAAAATGCTCAAAACAGAATTGGAGCAAAAGACTCGAGAAACAGAATCTAGCTAAAATTATACTCAAAACAGAAGCGGAGCAAAATGCTCAAAACAGATTAATTGAAATACACTCCAGAAGTAAAAGCATCAGTGAGCAAAAGACTCAACAGAATCTGAGCAAACTACTCCAGAATATTCTCAAAACAAATTAAATTAAAGCTTCTGCATGTGCATGTATATATACTAGCTAACTCATTCATTTTTCATTCATAGAGTGATCGAGTGAAAGAAAGAAGACGAGAAAAGAGTGAAAAAGTGGCACAAGAAACAAGCAACCGTATAGTAGCTGTTAATGTGACTCCTTCTACAACGCCTGTCCATGACCCCTCAAAGCACGATCAGGTACTTAATTAACTTTTTCATTCAACCAATGTTTATATAAACTTGATTTTAACGTCTTTGCGTGGTATTGAGTACACTTGATTTTGTTTTTAGAATTGCTTGATATTGTACATTTAAATTCGTTTTTAATTAAAATTAATATTACATAATTTAATTAATTTAAAATAATTTTTTTCACAGCTGAACGAAAAGATGCTTATTTAATAAAGTTTAGTTATATGTTGGAGTTTTAATTTCATTACCAATTAATCTTTGCTAACTTGGTAAATTTAATTATTTGAACTTGATGCATTAATGAAATAGACACCAGGATGGAGAAAGTTCTTGGCATATATAGGCCCCAGTTTTCTTGTCTCATTAGCAATGTCCAGAATTAACAGCATGTTAATGATTCAAGGAAAGCCAAGAAATCAGCATAAAGAACACTCTTGACACAATCTGGAAAAACATAAGATGTTACCCGATAACATCACCAGAAGATACCTTCAGAGGATACCAGAAGATGCCTCCAAAGGATACTAGAAGATGCCTCCAGAGGATACCAGAAGCTGTCACCGAAGGATGAAGTCATTACCAGAGGATGACATTGTAACACCCCGAGTTTAAAACACAGCGCGGGTGCATTATTTTTTAAAAATAAAATGATTTTCCAGATTTAATTAAAATAAAGTTTTTCGTAAAATAGTACACCGTGGATTAATCGAGGAACGTAACAAAATAAATTCATCGTAATCTCAATAAATACTAAATTCTAGAAATTTAATAATAAACAATAAGACATTTTTGAAAGATAATAATGTCATAACATTCCCAAAAGTCAATATCAGAGTGCGGAATAAGTAGTACAACAATTGTTTTTCAAAATAAAACAAAATACATTTCCAGCTCAAATCCTATACATCAAGTCTAACTGATCATGCGCTAAAGCTACAGTAGCACGAATTTCCTCCGCATCCCAAACAAGTCTCCTCCGAATCTTCCGCTCGCCTCGACGTGACCTCCTCCTCCTCCTCATCATACAGAGATGGGTCGGCCTCCTCAGAAGCCAGATCAATACATAGTCTCGGTCGCTTCGGCGGCGCCGAAATCTCATAACAATCATCGGAGATCCTGGACGGACCCGGAATCTCAGCGGCTACTGGCTTCGGCTCTTCCTTCTTCCCTTCTGCCTCAGACTCATGTACATCTCCTCCAACCACCGGGTTGGGAGTCACCACACCTACGGTGGCCTCCGTCTCAACCCCTCTAGCGGACTCCTCAACATCGTCGAAAATTTCGTGCGCCTCCAATACCAGACGGGAAGGCACGGGAAAATCTATTTTCGTATGTGTGCGCTCCACAAAATCCGCTACGCCGTCTGTCCTACTCGTCCTCTCCAGCCACCCCGTGTAAGTCGCTCTGCTTGAGATGGGGTCGAATACCTAAGCAGTGCGCGAATAGCGATCAAGGAAGTCTAACGACGTTTCCGTCGTTCGGGTTCCCACGGGTGGCATGGGTTTGGGGGGCATCTTAGGCAAATCCCAATTTCCACAATATAATAGCAAGGGTCACCGACCGAAATTAACAAATAACCACATAGCATATATTTCACAGCAATAAATATATCCATGTTATAACATATGATGATGAGGAAAATAATAATGCTCATTTGAAATTTAATGACATATATGCCTTTTCAAAAGCAGCAGCCAATTATTATGAAATATGTGATAAGTACAAACAACACCTCAGCAAATCATATTCATTAAATCAGAATTTCAGATTCTGGACAGTACTCACACATATTCAATTTCCAACCATTCATCATATAATCAAACGTGACCCACTGGTCAATCCCTCAATGCAATATGTATATGCTCATGTCTACAATTTTCTTGGAATCACCAAGGTGCAGTCGCTCAACAGACCAGCACAATATGTTTGACATTAACGGCCCTCAAGACCAAGGTGCAATCACTCAACAGATCAACACCTAGTGCAGTCGCTCAACAGACCAGCACTCGTGCAGTCGCTCAACAGACCAGCACTCATGCAATCGCTCAACAGATCAGCACGTGGCTGCGCATTTCAGGGTACAGACGCTCAATAGTCCAGTACCAGTGCAGTCGCTCAACAGACCAGCACCTATATACCAAAGTACAATCGCTCAACAGATCAGTACTTAGTGCAGTCGCTCAACAGACCAGCACTCGTGCAATCGCTCAACAGATCAGCACGTGGTTGCGCATTACTCTGTGGCCCATCGCGGGTACCACTTGACTATGCAATGCATGAATATGTAGTGTTTCACTTCTCTAGAAACAGTATGCAAAATCAGAAAATTCATGCTTTCCATCATGTTTAAAATATCTCAGCACAGTCAGAATTATCATCATCACAATCATGGTTAAACAGCCAAATATTCATTAACATTTTGAAATGTTTTCCCAAACTCTTAAAATTCAAATGCAGTGTTTAAAATTGGGATTTCTGGAATTTTACGAATCTGTATTCGAATACAGCTTCTCTGTATTCGAATACAGAGGCCAAAAACAGTGCAGAATTACACTCTGTATTCGAATACAACCCTCTGGTATTCGAATACAGAGGCAGTCTCAGTGCACAAAACAACATCTTTCATTACATCAGTAAAGTCATAAAAACTTCATCACCACAACTTCAAAATATCACCAAAAGTTCCATTTTAATTCACCACAACAATCCCAACATTCCCTAAACACTCAGGGTTTACAAAACACTTTTAAAAACTTGGAATTTCTGGAAACTCAAATATGTATTCGAATACAGACCCTTTGTATTCGAATACATAAGCATGAAACTGCAATTTTAACATTCTGTATTCGAATACAGCATGCCTGTAGTCGAATACAGAAAACAAACCCTTGAAAAATTCAACATTTTCTCCCAGATTATTAATGGTTTTCAATACTTCATCCTCTCCTCTTCAAAATATTTCAAGAACCCCATTTAAAATCACTTTAACCCTTCTCAAGGTTTCTCAATACTTTAAACTGTATATCACAGTGTTTAAAACTTGATTTTCTGGAAAACACGAATCTGTATTCGAATACAACTTCCTTGTATTCGAATATAGAAGCTAAAAATAGTGCTTCTCGAAAAACACGAATCTGTATTCGAATACAGACCCATTGTATTCGAATACAGAAGCTGAAACTAGTGAAAATCTGAATTATGTATTCGAATACAGCATGCCTGTAGTCGAATACAGATGCGAATACAGTGTTAAAATCCCACTTATGTATTCGAATACGACATGGTCGTACTCGAATATAGATGTTAAGTCAGAAGCAAAAATCCTTCCTCTGTATTCGAATACAGGGCTCGTATTCGAATACAAGTTTGAAAACTTAAGTAAAACAAAAACTTGACAGGTTGTAGTCGAATACACACATGTTGTATTCGAATACACCTTCGAAAACCAGTGAAATTTTCCTGAGATTTCAACCCTTTTCAAACTGTTTTCTTTTAAAAACAAACAACCAACATTAAAACAGATTCAACACTTTTTCCAGACAATATTGTCCTAATTAAAAATCCCTTTTCTTTTTAAATCATCAACATCATCAGAATCACTCAAAACAGAAACAGAATCAAGATCATCAACAACAAATCATCCAGACTTTCAAACCATCAGAACATCATACAACATTTCAGCTTTCACAACACATCAGAATAACATGCAAGCATTTCAGCTTTCACAACACACCAGAATAATATGCAAGCATTTCAGCTTTCACAACACATCAGAATAATATGCAGCATCACAAAGCAGCAAAACACAAACAGAATGCATTTTTGCATTTCAAAACCATTTTCAAAACAGTTTTATGAACATGCATTTTTAAATCATGTTTGAAATAACATTCAAGACATTTTCCACTTTCCCACATAAACAACACAACTTTAGTGCATTCAGCCCAAACAGCAATCATCACAGAGCTTTTAAAACATCAAAAAATGCATTTTTCATTTCTTTCAAGCATCAGGCAAACAAGTTTCAAAACAGTAATGAAAACACTAGTGATTCCATGAAAGTTATGCACTTACAGCCCTAATGCAACTAGAAAGTGGAAGGTGCCCTTACCCTTGTTGCTTGTTCTGCTGTTTCTCTCGTTTCTGCTGTCATTCCCGTTTTTGCGCCAAAAACCGGTGAAACTGTAGCCTGCGTTTGCTGCTACGAAATTGGGTTCTTTAGCTCCGTAATGGTATGGGGATTAACTTTAGTACTGGGGGTTTTCTGGTTTGATGCTTGGATTTTCAAGTAATGGTGTTTTTGAGGAACTCCCTCTTTTTCACTTTGAACTCGTGAGCTGGGACAGAAAACAGAAACAGAATGGGAGGGAAAATGGGGTACTGTTACATGCAGTATGGGCAGTGAGGAAGGAGGGATGGTGTTCTGATTTCACCATTCTTCTCACTCCTATTTATAGGCTTTTGTGGTGCCACCTCACCCAAAAATAATGTTAAAATAATGCTGGATCCTTCAGCACTTAATTTCTTGTAAGACCCTTAATTTTTAATTAAAATTATGGAATTAATTTTAATTGTATTTTTTGGGATATTTGTAAAATATTTAATATATGTATGTTTGAGTAAATATATATATATATATATATAAATATTTATTTTGGAGGATGAATAAAAATTATTGGATGAAGATTAAAATATGATATCATCAACATAGACTTGGATAATCAGAATATCATTTTTAATTGATTTCCTAAATAGTGTATTATCAATATGGCCTCTATTAAATTCATTCTTAAGCAGAAAGTTACTAAGTCTGTCATACCATGCCCTTGGTGCTTGTTTTAAACCATATAAAGATTTTTTAAGTTTAAAAACATGGTCTGGAAAATCAGAATCTTCAAATCCAGGGGGCTGTTTGACATAGACTTCCTCACTTATATAGCCATTTAAGAATGCACTTTTAACATCCATTTGATACATCATTATATCATGATTAGCAGCAAATGATAAGAGAATTCTAATTGCTTCTAACCTGGCCACTGGAGCAAAAGTCTCAGTGTAATCTATACCTTCCTGTTGATTGTATCCTTGAGCTACTAATCTGCCTTTGTTCCTTACCACTTCACCTTTTTCATTGAGTTTATTCCTGAAAACCCACTTGGTTCCAATAATGTTTTTGTTTGGTCTGGGTACCAGATCCCAAACATCATTCCTTTGGAATTCATTCAGTTCTTCTTGCATTGCAAGTATCCAGCCTTCCTCTGCCAAAGCTTCATCAACATTGCTTGGTTCGCATCAACTTCTGGTTCTGGAAGATCTGTAACAGCTTCTGATTATGATAAATCAGCTTCTGGTTCTGGTGAATCTGTAACAGCTTCAGATTCTGGTAAATATCCAGATTTCTCTTATGATTTATCTTGGTTGTTTATGACTTGATTGGATTTATCTTTTGAAAATTTTGTCATGTGTTGCTGACTTGCTTGTATCCTTTACCTTTCCAGGTACTTCTGTTTCTTGTGCTTCTACTCCCTTTGGTTCTGGTGAACCTGCACTATTTTTATCTTGCTTTGATTTGTCAAGATCAAGCGGTTTGTCATATTACATAATGCAAATCAAATAATTTAAAATTTAACTCAATACAGCCAAACCATTAATTCTGCTTCTGGTGGTTTCTGCTTGTTTTTGAAACCACTGGAATGGTGTTTCTGCTGAAGTATTCAATTCGTGTGAATTACCTGGTTCCTCTGACAGTTTGAAAACCTGCAGAATACTTATCTAGCTTTGATTTGTTAAGATCAAGCTTCTTGTTATCACAATAAACATAAATATCAAATAATAATAGTATTTACAGCAAGATGTAACCTCTATGTCAACTCTGAAAATCCTCTTGCTTCTGATTTTCAGATTCTTAATCTGTATGTTTTGTGATTACATGGTTTGGAGGATTTGCTAAGATTGTAGCTCCTTTGACACAACTCACCAGAAAGAATCAGCCGTTTGCATGGACAGAGAAGTGCGAGGATAGTTTTCAGTTGCTAAAGGAAAAGTTGACAACCTAACCAGTATTGGTTTTGCCACAACCTAACCAGTATTGGGATGTGTTTTGATGCAACACAAGAAAGCTGTAGCCTACGCCTCACGGCAATTGAAAACTCACAACGGAACTATCATACCCATGATTTAGAGCTTGCTGCAGTAGTGTTTGCGTTAAAGGTCTGGAGACACTACTTATATGGATGCACGTTCACAATGTTCAGCGACCACAAAAGTTTGAAGTATCTGTTCGATCAGAAAGAATTGAACATGCGTCAGAGGAGATGGATGGAGACTCTCAAGGATTTTGACTTCTCATTGCAGTACCACCCTGGGAAGGCTAATGTGGTGGCTGATGCATTGAGTCGGAAGAGTGTGTCCGTATCTTCAATGATAATGGCCAAACAACAAGAGTTGTGGGAAGCATTTAGAGATCTACACTTGGACGTAAACTTTGCACCAGGAATTTTAAAGTGTGGAATGATAACAATTTCGAGTGGTCTACTTGAGGAGATTGCAAACTTGCAAGATGACACAATGATCCAAGAAAAGAGGAATCTGATAGCGCAAGGACAGACAACTGAGTTCAAGGTCGGACCAGATAATATTCTGAGATGTAATGGGAGAGTTTGTATACCAGAAGTTGCAGAGATGAGAAGAACGATTTTGCAAGAGGCTCATAAGAGTAAATTGAGTATTCATCCTGGAGCGACAAAGATGTACCAGGACTTAAGACAAAATTACTGGTGGCCAGGAATGAAGAAGGATGTAGCGGAATATGTATCGACATGTTTAACTTGTCAAAAAGCGAAAGTGGAACATCAACGACCTGCTGGAATGTTGCAACCTCTGGACATACCGGAATGGAAGTGGGACAACATTTCCATGGATTTCATAATTGGACTTCCCAAGACAAGGAAAAAGAATGATTCAATTTGGGTAATAGTGGATCGATTAACAAAGTCCGTGCATTTCCTACCAGTAAGGACCACTTACAAAGTAGATAAGCTGACGGAAATCTACATCGCTGAGATTGTGAGATTACACGGCTTTCCATCGAGTATAGTATCGGACCGTGACCCAAAGTTCACATCTCATTTTTGGACGGCGCTGCATGAAGCTTTGGGAACGAAACTGAAATTGAGTTCCGCTTACCATCCACAAATAGATGGACAGACTGAGAGAACAAACCAGTCCTTGGAAGATCTATTAAGAGCATGTGTGTTGGATGACAGAGGAAACTAGGATGAGGTGTTGCCATTGATTGAGTTTACTTACAACAACAGCTTTCACGCAAGTATTGGAATGCCACACTATGAGGCTTTATATGGACGCAAGTGTCAGACGCCTTTGTGCGGGTATAAGGACGGAGAGAGTATGATTGTTGGACCTGAGATGGTGGAACAGACTACAGAGAAAATCAAGAGGATACAAGAGAAAATGAAGATTGCACAAGATCATCAGAAGAGTTATACGGACAAGCGTCGCAGACCTTTGGAATTCGAGCAGGGTGATCATGTATTTCTGAAGGTTACGCCTACAACTGGTGTGGGCAGAGCTATTAAGTCAAGAAAGTTGACTCTGAAATTTATTGGACCATACCAGATTACTGCACGTATTGGACCTTTGGCCTATCAAATTGCTTTACCTCCTATACTGTCCAATATTCATGATGTATTTCATGTGTCGCAGTTAAGGAAATACATTGCAGACCCGTCACATGTGATCGAGCCGGATACAATTCAGCTGAGGGACAACCTGTCATTTGAAGTATTCCCTGTAAGGATTGAAGACAGGAAGATTAAACCGTTGAGAAACAAGAAAGTCCCACTAGTCAAAGTGATCTGGAACCCGACTACTGGAGACGCAACTTGGGAACTGGAGAGTAAGATTAGGGAACAATATCCTCAGTTGTTGATCGACATGTAGTTTCGAGGACGAAACTAATTTAAGGGGGGTGGTAATGTAAGACCCTTAAATTTAATATTAATTTTGGAATTAATATTAAGGGTATTTTGGGAATATGTGTAAAATATTTAATATATGTATGTTATGAGTGAATATATATATATATATATAAATATTTATTTTGGAAGATGAATTAAAATTATTGGATGAAGAATAAATTAATTTAATTACAAGTAATTAAATTAATCAGACAGTTAATTAAGAATTAATGGCTAATTGCAAAACGTTTAAGTGCTGGAGGATCCAACAATATTTTAACATTGTTTGTGATGAGGTGGCACATGGAGGTGCCTATTTATGGACTGCAGAGGACAGAGCAAAGGCAGTAACCTTTCTCTCCCCCATACTGCATGTAATAGTACCCTTTCCCTTCCCATTCTGAAATCTGTTTTCCAGTCCACGATTTCAAAAAGAAAAGAGGGAGTTCCTCAAAAGTGACATTAATTGGAAATACAAGCACCAAACCAGAAAACCCCCTGAACAAAAGTTGTTCCCCATATCATTACGGAGCTAGAGAACCCAGTTTCGTAGCAGCAAACGCACGACGGGAGTTTCGCCGTTTTTGACGCATAAACGTGAGCAGCAGCAGAAACGCAACAAGGGTAAGGGCACCTTCCACTTTCTAGTTGCATTTTAGGACTGTAAATGTATGTTTGAGATGTGTTTATATTTGAGTTTCTACTTTGAAAAAGAAACTGGTTTACATGATATTTTGAACGATGAAAGAAAATGCATTCTGTGAGGTTTTAAAAATATGTGATGTGCTGTTTTGGATGGTTATTCCAATGCTGTCTTGTTTATGTGGGAAGGTTGAAAAGTGTCTTGCATGTTATTTAAAGTTGATCAAAATGCATGCTGAGAAAACTGTGTGCATGTTGTTTTAAAACCTCAAAATTCCATCCTGTGATGTTTGATGATCCGTGAAATACAACATGTTGTTATGTTGTGTGAGGAAGCAGAAATATGCTTTGCATGTTGTGTTGGTTGTGTAAGAAAGCTGAAAATGCTTTGCATGTTGTGTTGGGTGTGTAAGAATACTGGAAAAATGCCTTGCATAATGTCTTGGAGATGCATGTTCTGTTTTGGGCTTGACTTTCTATTTTGCTTCTGATGATTCTGGTGTGAATCGTTCTGTTTTGCTTATGATGATTCTGGTGTGAATCATTCTGTTTTGCTTCTGATGATTCTGGTGTGAATAATTCTGTTTTGCTTCTGATGATTCTGGTGTGAATCATTCTGTTTTGCTTTTGATGATTCTGGTGTGAATCATTCTGTTTTGCCTCTGATGTTGATGATGTTTTTCAAAAGAAAAAGGATTTTAAATGATGAAAGTGTTTTTCTGGAAAGTGCTGAATCTGTTGTGATGTTTTGTTGATTGTTTTTCAAAAGAAACAGTTTGAAATGTGTTGAAGTCTCAGGAAAAATTTCACTGATTTCGAAGGTGTATTCGAATACAACATGAGTGTATTCGAATACAACCTGCCAAGCTTCTGTTTTACTCAAGTTTTCAAACTTGTATTCGAATACAGGCCCCTGTATTCTAATACAGAGGAAGGATTTTTGCTTCTGACTTAGCATCTGTATTCGACTACGACCCTGTCGTATTCGAATACAGAAGTGAAATTTTAACACTGTATTCGCATCTGTATTCGACTACAGGCATGTTGTATTCGAATACAGAATGCTGATTTTCACTAGTTTCAGCTTCTGCATTCGAATACAAGGGAGTGAATTAAAATGGAACTTTTGGAGATAGTTTGAAGTGGTGGTGATGAAGTTTTTGAGACTCTACTGATGTAGTAGAAAAACACTGGTTTTGCACTGTGACACCCTCTGTATTCGAATACAAGGAAGCTATATTTGAATATAGCGTGTAATTCTGCACTGTTTTTGGCTTCTGTATTCGAATACAGAGCAGCTGTATTCGAATACAGATTCGTATTTTCTAGAAATCTCAGTTTTAAACACTTTTTTATGAATTTTAAGAGTTGGGGGAAAGACATATGATAATTAAGAATGGAATTTTGAGAGAATATAAAGTGGTAATGATTGCTTGAATGTTTAATCATTGGTGTGTTTATGATGAAATTAATTTTGTTGAGATGTTTTGGAGGAATGCTGAAAAGGCTGAGTTTTTCTGATATTGCATACTGTTTTAGGTGAAGAGAAAACATTGCATGTCCATGCATTGCATAGTCATGTGGTGACCGCGATGGGCCACAGAGTTGATGCGGTGACCGTGATGGGCCGCGAAGTTAAGTAGTAACCACCGTAGTGGGCTACGGAATGGCCGCGTGTTCGTGGTGGTCCATTCTATCCGTGCGAGGATTTAATTTCTGTGTATTTGGCTCGTGAGATGCTAATACACGTGAATGTAGTAACCGTGATGGGTTGTAGAGTGGTCGCGTGTTCGTGGTGGTCCATTCTATCCGGGTTCAGAGTGGCCGCGTGTTCGTGGTGGTCCATTCTATCCGGGCTACGGAATGGCCGCGTGTTCGTGGTGGTCCATTTAAAGGCGAAAAACATGCTGATCTGTTGAGCGATTGCACGAGTGCTGGTCTGTTGAGCGACTGCATTGGTACTGGTCTGTTGAGCGACTGTACCTTGGTATATGTAAAACGTGCTAGTCTGTTGAGCGACTGCACGAGTGCTGGTCTGTGAGCGACTGCACCTTGGTAATTCCAAGAAGCTGAGTACATGAGCATATGCATATTGCATCTGGGTGTTTGATCGGTGGGTCACGTTTTGGATATTGTTGATGATTGATAAAATTGATGTGTGTGAATACTTTTTGAAATCTGATTTTCTGATAAATGATTGTGATTGCTGAAGTGTTGGCTTTACTTACCACCTATTTTCCATATTAACTGATTGCTGTTTTGAAAAGGCATACATGTCATGAGATTTCAAATGAGCATCCTAAATTTTCATCATTGCCATATGTTATACCATGGGTGTATCTGTTCTGTGATATAAATGCTATGTGTATATTTGTTAATTTCGGTCGATGACCCTTTACTATTATATGTGGAAATTGGGCTTTGCCCTCAGATGTTACCCGAACCCGTCCTACCGACGGTTACACTAACGACAGAGACGTCGTTAGTTTCCCCTGATCTTTACGTACGGAGTATCCGTGGACAATGTAGAAGGACGGACAACTGACTGAAGACGAGACTTGTAGAGGATATGGTGGAAACCGTGCTACTGTAGCTTAGTGCATGATCAGTTAGACTTGTTGTATAGGGTCTTGAACTTTGGGAATGTAATATTTTATTTTGGAAATTATTGTATGACTTTTCGCTGTTTTCTTCCGCACTCTGATACTGTTCTTTTGAAAAGAATTAATAAAAATTTTATTTCAATTCTTTGGAAGCAGTAATTTGGAAAATCATTTTAATTATTTATTATTTTAAAAAAAAATACACTCACGCTGTGTTGTAAATTTGGGGTGTTACATGACCCTTCTCTGTTCGTGAATGTAGCTTTTGATACTTTGGAACTGTTAGTTGTTCTTAATGTGAGAGGATGAATGAGCAGCTAGAATTTATCCTCTGGTAATTTCCTTTTGGTGTCTGAAGTTCACCTTATGGTATCCGTCTTCTGATGTTTACCTTCTAGAGTTCATCTTCTGATATTTATCATGTGAAGTACGTGTTGGAACCAAGTTGGTTCTAAGTCTTAGGATTTTGATGTTTACAAAAGCACTCAATGTAATCTTATTTTGTACATTGAATTATTAAATTAAATGCCACCAGAAACTGAAGTAATCAGAAGCAGAAGATCAAAGGATTCCAGAGATTGAATCCTGGAATTACCAGAAGGTACTCCAGGATGTCAAAACATCACCAGAAGATATCTTTGCTGGCCTAGATCAGAATGAAGCAATGTCAGAAGAAGACCTGGACCATACTAGAGGAAAGCCTGCCAGAAGGAGAGTTGTTCCAGGCCAAAAGGAATCAAATGTCAGATTTATTTCAGAAGTTACTCTGACCAGAAGATGGCCTGGCAGTAAAATGATAAACAGTCCAGACTTGTTCCAGACTCAACCAGAAGATAAGTTAATGAGTCCAGAACAAGAGAATCAATCCAGATTTGACCCAGACCATAAGATAGCATGATTCAAGGCATGAAACTAAGTCCAGACCAGAAGAAATGATTTCCAGAATTGATCCAGACCTGATCCAAAATCAAAGGTAAAATGTCCAAACTGAAATATTACTTGTCCAGATTTAATTTCAATTTAATCCAGACCAAGTCCAGAATTTGTCCATATAAGAGGGAAGATTTCCAGATCAATAGTTCAGTTTTAATTATTTGGCCCAGTGATGGCCCAGATCAGAAGATCAGACCAAGGCCTAATGTTGGCCGAAATCAGAGGTTCAGGATGTGTGGTCCAGCAATGGCTGAGATCAGAGGATTATAGCATACCAGGTGCAAGTCCAGGATGGCCGAAATCAGAAGATCAGAGGGTTAGGAAGTATGGTCCAGGGATGGCCAAAATCAGAGCATCACATCATATCAATTAATATGGTCCAGATGTGGACTAGCGCAGAAGAATTAAATGGACCAGATTTAATCATGAGGATTAACGGTGGAGATTTTAATCAAAGTATTAAAAAGATTTGTTAAAAAAATAAAGTGAAGTATTGTGGAGCTCAGGAGCTGTGGCGGGAAGGAACTAAAAGACTTGATTGGCCAGTTATTTTGAAAGAAAATCTGAAGCTTAATAAAAGATACGTTTTTTATTTATATGAAGCCCAATTGGTCAAGATATTTTTGCAAGAGAATCCAGCAAGATTCAGCTCGAAATTAAAGCTTGGAAGAGGCCCTAATCTGCATCTATAAAAGGAGGCTCAAGGCAGAATACTCATTATCGAAAATCACAAAAGAGTCATACACTTCCAAAGCAAACACTCAAGTTTTCGGTGAGGTCAATTGTGAGTTCCAGCTTTCAAGAAGCATGTACTCGTGTTATTTTCTTTCCACTGTGTCAAATCTAAGTTGTTGAAGTAGAGTCTACAATATGAGGAAGTCAGTAGGGGTAGCAGATTACTTGGCAATTAGATTCATAGTGTTGTAATTCCTTCTACAATCTGGGATTGTCAGATTGGCAGGAGAAGACAGGAGCTGTATTCCTCAAGAGTCTAGGATTGTTAGACTGTTTGAGAAGATTGACTTGGAGGGTCAGTAGAACGGTTGTAATTCAAGGTTTGAATTAGTGAAATCCTTCAAGGTGAAGGGACTGGACGTAGCCTCGTTAACGGTGAACCAGTATAAAAATTCTGAGTTTTATTTTTACTTTATATCCGCTGCTAACTCTGTTTTTAATCATATATCAAGTTTTGTTTTAAAAGTGTAAAAACAGGAAAAGTATTCAAGTTAAGTCAAACACAATTCAACCCCCCCTTCTCGTGTTTGCAGCTTCAATTGGTATCAGAGCTCAGTCTCAAGGCTGAGCACTTAATAGTGTTTGAGGAAAGGTCCAAGGGGTTCAACATGGCAGAATCCAGAGAAGAATTGGGAGGCAACTGTTGGAACCAAGTTGGTTCTAAGACTTAGGATTTTGATGTTTACAAAAGCACTCAATGTAAACTTATTTTATACCTTGAATTATTAAATTAAATGTCATCAGAAACTGAAGAAATCAGAAGCAGAAGATCAAAGCAAAATGAATTCTGGAATTTCCAGAAGATGTTTTAGGATGACAAAACTGAACCAGAAGATAACTTTGCAGGCCTATATCAGAAGGAATAAAATTCAGAATGAAACATGGATCATATCATTGGAAAGCCTGCCAGAAGGAGAGTTGATCAATACAAACAGGAATCAAATATCAATTTTATTCCAGAAGTTATTCTGACCAGAAGATGGCCTGGCAGTAAAAATTACACAGCCCAGACTTTACCAGAAGGTATGTTTATGAGTCCAAAACATGAAGATCAATCCAGATTTGGCCCAGACCATAAGATAGCATGATTTAGGGCATGGAACTAAGTCCAGAACAAAAGAAATAAGTTCCAGAATCAACCCAGACCTGGTCCAAAATTAAAGGTAAAATGTCCAGACTGAAATATTTTTTGATCAAGTTTATTTCAGTTTGTTCCAGACCAAATTCCAGAATCTGTCTAGATCAGAGTAAAAATATCCAGATCAATGGTTCAGAAATAATTTTTTGAGTCCAGTGATGGTCAAGTTCAGAAAATCAGACCATGGCCCAGAAGTGGCCGAAATCAGAGGGATAGGCTGTGCAGTCCAGAAATGGCCGAATCCAGAAGTTCATAGCATATCAGGCGCACATCCAGGAAGGCTGAAATCAGAAGATCAGAGGGCTATGAAGTGTGGTCCAGGAATGGCCGAATTCAGAGGACAATAGCATAGCAATCAAGCTGGTCCAGCTGTGGACTATCGCATGAAGATCCAATGGTGCAGATTTGATCATGGGAATTAATGGTGAAGATCTCATGATATTTTTATCAAAATATTATAAAAGATTTGTTATAAATTAAATTGGAGTAGCATGGAAGTCACGAGCTGTGGCAGGAAGCAATGCACAGATTTGATTGGCCAGTTAAGATATGAAACAAATCTAAGGCTTAAAAAGATATGATTTTTATTTAAATAAAGCCCAATTGGTCAAGATATTTTTACAGAGAATCCAGCTATATTTAGCTCGAATTTAAGGATTGGAAGAGGCCCAAATCAGCATCTATAAAAGGAGGCACAAGGCAGATTACTTAGTATCGAAAATCACAAAAGGGTCATACACTTCAAAAGCAAACACTCTCAAATTTTCATATAAGTCAATTGTTGAGTCTTAGTTTTTAAAGCAAGTACTCTTGTTGTTTTCGTTCCACTTTGTCAAATCTAAGTTGTTGAAGTAGAGTCTACAAGCTGTGGGAGTCAGTAGAGGTAGCAGGTTACTTGGCAATTAGATTTGTAGTGTTGAGAATTCTTCTACAATCTGGGGTGTCAGATTGGCTGAAGAACAGGAGCTGTTTTTCCTCAAGAAGTCTAGGATTGTTAGACTATTGAGAAGACTGACTTGGAGGGTCAGTAGCAAGGTTGTAATTCAAGTTTGAATTAGTGAAATCCTTCAAGGCGAAGGGACTGGACGTAGCCTCGTTAACGGTGAACCAGTATAAAATCTGTGAGTTTTTATTTTTATTTTTATCCGCTGCTAACTCTGTTTTAATTATACATCAAGTTTTGTTTTGAAAGTATTAAAACAGGAAAAGTTTTAAGTTAAGTCAAACACAATTCATACCCCCCTTCTCGTGTTTGCACCTTCAGCAACATCAACAGACCACCACTGTTTGATGGAGAAAGGTTTGAGTATTGGAAGGACAGAATAAGAAGTTTTGTCATATCTCAAGATCCTGAACTATGGAAGATGATAGTCAAAGGATACACTACACCTACTGATCCAGAAGATCCAACTAAACAACTAGACATGGATGATATGAATCCATATCAGAGCAGATTACACAAACTTCATCACAAGTCCAGACACATCATGATCAGTGCCATCACATTCAAGGAATTTGACAGATGCACAGATAAAGAAACAACAAAGAGCACATTCGACAGTCTGGTTCTGACCTATGAAGGAACCCAGCAGGTTCAAGAAGCAAGGGCTAACATGTTGAGAAAAAAATCTCTTTTAATGATAACAAAATTATCTTAAGATTATGATTACACTAATGCGTGCATTTAAGTATTGTACAAAGAAAGGAACAGGATCCAAAGATCGCAACCTCATGTCCAGAAGAATGAATGCATGCAGGAAACAAAGCCGTTAATTCCTGAAGCAGAAAATATGAAGTTAAAACACCAGAAGCAGAACATCTGAAAACAGAAGATCTGGAACAGAAAACCAGAAGCAGAACATCTGGAAAACAGAAGCAAAACATCTGGAACAGAAAACCAGAAGCAGAACATCTGGAAAACAGAAGCAAAACATCTGGAACAGAAAACCAAAAGCAAAACATCTGGAAACCAGAAGCAGAAAATCTGGAACAAAAAACGAGAAGCAAAACATCTGGAACAGAAAACCAGAAGCAATACATCTGGAACAGAAAAACAGAAGCAATACATCCGGAACAGAAAAACAGAAGCAATACATCTGGAACAGAAAAACAAAAGAAATACATCTGGAACAGAAAACCAGAAGCAAAACATTTGGAACATAACACCAAAAGCAGAAAAACTGAACGTTGAATTCCAGAAGCAGAAAACATGAAAGTTGAAGACACCAGATAATGCATCCAGAAGGTACTAGAGGATGCATCCTGAAATTACCAGAGGATATCTTTGTTGGCCCATATAAGATGGAAGCAAAGTCAGAAGGAGACATGGACCAGACCAGAAGTAAGCCTGCCAGAGAGAGACAAGATCCAGACCAGAAGAAATCATAAGTCAGACTCATTCAAGAAGTTCTTCTGACCAGAAGATGGCCTGACAGTAAAGTGAAAAACAGCCCTGAATTAATCAGAAGCTAAGCTAAAAGGTCCAGACTGAAATATCGTTTGTCCAGAATTAATCCAGACCCAGTGTTGGTCGAAATCAGAAGGTCATAATGAATGGCCCAGTGTTGGTCGAAATCAGAAGGTCAGAATGAATGGTCCAGTGTTGGCCGAGATCAGAGGCTCTCAGCAGACCAGTTTGTTAGTCCAGGTTGGCCGACATCAGAAGATGAAAATCAGAAATGAATATCAGAAGAAACAAATCAGAGGATAAAAAGATGAACACCAGAAGGTAAACATCAGAAGATGAACACCAGAATGGAAACATCTGAAGATGAAACTCCAGAAGGTAAATATCAGAAAATGAAGACCAAAAGATACACACCACAAGATAAATATCAGAAGATGAACTCTAGAAGGTAAACATCAGAAGACGGATACCATAAGGTGAACTTCAAACACCAAATGGAAATTACCAGAGGATAAATTCTAGCTGCTCATTCATCCTCTCACATTAAGAACAACTAACAGTTCCAAAGTATCAAAAGCTGCATTCACGAACAAAGAAGGGTCACGAACCAGAAAAGAGCACTGACCAGTTGTTAAAAACATATGGAATGATCTAACCTCCTGGAATGCCAAGTAAAGAAGTAACCTCCCAAGTGCCAGGCTGTAAAAGGACAGAATGGCAAGGCTGTAAATTCAAAACAATAGTGAGGTTCATTACATCTTGGAAAAACGGTCAAAAAGGAAAATTTTCTTGAAGAGAAAGTTTCCTTCTCTCTATAAAAGGAAGACTACTCTTCTTCAGCAAAACAAGAACTACACGAGCAAAAGCAGAAAAATATCAAGAGGCTATCAAGAGCATTATCAATCTCCTTTCAAGCTTTCTATAATCTTACACTAGATCTTTGATTCATCTTTGTAGAAAGTAAAACCTATCAAACTACTTCATATCATCTTTAGAACTTCAAGTGAGTAACACTTGAAGAGAAATCAGAAGGAAAGAATTGTAAGCTTGGTGAAGCTAAAGAATACACAATTTGTAATCAACCTCAGTGAGAGGATGATAGCTTTTGATACTTAGTAAAAACTCACAAGAGTGTGAGGACTAGACATAGCCATCTTTGGGTGAACCAGTATAAAAATTCGTGTGTCATTATTCTCTCTCTCAATTTTTCAACATCTGATAATCATCCTCTGAAAGAAGACAGTAGTAAACAAAATATTAAAAACCTTGAATATCTCTATTCAACCCCCCCTTCCAGTGATATTCTAGCCACTTCATAACATATTGGTCAAACAGTATGAGATGTTCAAGATGGAAGATGATGAAAACATTGATGGAATGTTCTGCAGATTCCAGACTCTGATATCTAGATTGAAGGTCTTGAAGAAAAGCTACACAACAGCAGATCATGTCAAGAAGATTCTAAGAAGTTTACCAAAAAGGTGGAGACCAATGGTTACTGCAGTTCTGAAGGTGCAAACACGAGAAGGGGGGTTGAATTGTGTTTGACTTAACCTGAATACTTTTCCTGTTTTTACACTTTTAAAACAAAACTTGATGTATGATTAAAAACAGAGTTAGCAGCGGATATAAAGTAAAAATAAAACTCACAATTTTTAAACTGGTTCACCGTTAACGAGGCTACGTCCAGTCCCTTCACCTTGAAGGATTTCACTAATTCAAACCTTGAATTACAACCGTTCTACTGACCCTCCAAGTCAGTCTTCTCAAACTGTCTAACAATCCTAGACTCTTGAGGAATATAGCTCCTGTCTTCTCCTGCCAATCTAACACTCCCAGATTGTAGAAGAAATTACAACACTACGAATCTAATTGCCAAGTAATCTGCTACCCCCACTGACTCCCTCAGATTGTAGACTCTACTTCAACAAATTAGATTTGACACAGTGGAAACAAAATAACACAGGTGCTTGCTTCTTGAAAGCTGGAACTCACAATTGACCTATCTGAAAACTTGAGTGTTTGCTTTGGAAGTGTATGACTCTTTTGTGATTTTCGATGATGAGTATTCTGCCTTGAGCCTTCTTTTATAGATGCAGATTAGGGCCTCTTCCAATGCTTAATTTCGAGTTGAATCTTGCTGGATTCTCTTGTAAAAATAACTTGACCAATTGGGCTTTATTTAAATAAAAAACATATCTTTTTTAAGCTTCAGATTCTCTTTCAAAATAACTGGCCAATCAGGTCTTTTAATTCCTTCCCTGAATTCCACAATACTTCACTTTATTTTTGTAACAAATCTTTTTAATACTTTGATCAAAATAAATTAAAATCTCCACCGTTTATTCCTCATGATTAAAGCTGGACCATTGGATCTTCTGCGCTAGTCCACATCTGGACCATATTAATTGATATGTTGTGATCCTCTGATTTCGGCCATTGCTGGACCATATTTCCTAACCCTCTGATCTTCTGATTTCGGCCATCCTGGACTTGCACTTGATATGCTATAATCCTCTGATCTCGGCCATTGCTGGTCCACACATCTTGACCCTCTGATTTCAACCAACAACGGGCCATGGTCTGATCTTCTGATCTGGACCATCACTAGACCAAAGAATTTATTCTGAACCATTGATCTGGAAATCTTCCCTCTGATCTGGACCAATTCTGGACTTGGTCTGGATTAAATTGAAATTAAATCTGAACAAGTAATATTTCAGTCTGGACATTTTCCTTTGATTTTGGATCAGGTCTGGATCGATTTTGGAATTCATTTCTTCTGGTCTGGACTTAGTTTCATGCCCTGAATCTTGCTATCTTATGGTCTCAATCAAATTTGGATTGATTCTCTTGTTCTGGACTCATTAACTTATCTTCTGGTTGAGTCTGGAACAAGTCTGGGCTGTTTAATATTTCACTGCCAGGCCATCTTCTGGTCAGAATAACTTCTGGAATAGATTTGATATTTGATTCCTTTTGGTCTGGAACAACTCTCCCTCTGGCAGGCTTTCCTCTGGTATGATCCAGTTTTCCTTCTGATTTTACTTCCTTCTGTTCTGTGCCAGCAAAGATATCTTCTGGTGATGTTTTGACATCCTGGAGTATCTTTTGGTAATTCCAGAATTCATTTTCTGGAATCCTTTGATCTTCTGCTTCTGATTACTTCAGTTTCTGGTGGCATTTAATTTAATAATTCAAGGTACAAAATAAGATTACATTGAGTGCTTTTGTAAACATCAAAATTCTAAGACTTAGAACCAACTTGGTTCCAACAATCTCCCCCTTTTTGATGATGACAAAACCTTAACTTATTTTGCTAACTTATAACTCGAAAACTTGAATTACTCCCCCTCAGACCAATCTCTACCCTAAGTCTGATACTCTCCCTTTCAACTCCTTCTTTGTTTTCTCTTTCTTTTCTTCTCTTCTCCTCTCCTTTTCAACTCCTTCTCTTTTCATCTTTCTTTTTCTCTCTTCACATTTCCTCTCCTTTTCAACTCCTTCTCTTTTCACTCTTTCTTTTTCTCTCTTTGTTTTCTCTCTCCCTGTTTCCTCTCCTTTTCAACTCTCTTCTCTTTTTCACTCTTTCATTTTCTCTCTCCTTTCTTTTTATCTCTCCTTTTCTACTTATTTCTCCTTTCTCTCTCTCTCTCCCCCTTTTTGTCATCAGCCAAAAAGAGGTCCTGCTAGTTTTGTATTTTTTGTTTTTCTCTTTACAAAGTACAGAAATTAAAAACAGAAAATAAAAGACAGAAAATAAAATTACAAGAACTAAAAATACTCCTAAGATGACTACTTGAGCTAGTCAGATATGGAGGTAATGCTGAGATGCTTCTTGATGAACTCGAACCTATCATCTGGTAAAGCTTTGGTGAAGATATCAGCCCATTGATGATCAGTGTCCACAAACTGGATGCTTAAAGTTCCTTTTTGAACATGGTCCCTAATGAAATGGTGTTTTATTTCAATGTGTTTGGCTCTAGAGTGTAAGATAAGGTTCTTGGTCAGGTTTATGGCTGAAGTGTTATCACAGAACAAAGGGATATTAGTTTCAAAGATGTTGTAATCTTCAAGTTGATGTTTCATTCAGAGTAACTGTGAACTGCATCCTACTGCTGATATATACTCAGCTTCAGCTGTTGACATGGCAATTGTGCTTTGTCTTTTGCTTGACCAAGAGATCAAGTTATCTCCTAAGTAGGTGCAGTTGCCACTTGTACTTTTCCTTTCCAGCTTGTCTCCAGCATAGTCAGAATCACAAAAACCTTTGAGTTTGTAGGTGGGGGTTTTCTTGTATAACAAGGTAAGGTTGGTGGTTCCTTTAAGGTATCTTAGAATTCGTTTGACAGCAATTAAATGGGATTCCCTAGGGTCAGCTTGAAAATGGGCACATACACAAACACTAAACAAGATGTCAGGTCTAGAAGCAGTTAAATAAAGAAGGGATCCAATCATACTTCTGTATGTTTTCTGGTCTACCTTTTGGCTGGTTTTGTAAGACCCTTAAATTCAATATTAATTTTGGAATTAATATTAAGGGTATTTTGGGAATATTTGTAAAATATTTAATATATGTATGTTTTGTGTAAATATATATGTATAAATATTTATGTTTGGAGGTTGAATTAAAAGTATTGGATGATGGATGAATTAATTTAATTTCGAGTAATTAAATTATGGGGTCATTAATTAAGATGTTCTCTGCTAATTGCGACGAGATGGGTTAAGTGCTGTAGGATCAAAAGATATTTTAATACAAGTGATGGGTGAGGTGGCATATACCTATATATATATATTAAGAAAGAAACAATTTCTTCTCACCTCTGCTGTGTCAGTGGAATATATATATATAAGTGAGAAGCTTTTTCTTCTTTCCTCTGCTGCGCCAGTTTCTGCTTTATCTTCTCTGCTTCTGATTTTTGTGTTGGTGAAGAAAAAAGAAATTACTCAAAAGGCAGAGTACTTGAAAATCTGAGTGTCGAAATAGAAAGTGTCGAGTACGAGAGTTATTCCCCTCATCGTTACGGAGCTAAAGAACTAACTTTCGTAGCGGCGAACGCGATCAGGAGTTCATCGGCTTTTGTCGCAGAAGCATAATCAAGCTAAGAGAACGTAATTAAGGTAAGGGCACCTTCCAACTTTTTAGATTGCATTTAGGGCTGTAAATGCATGTGTGATGTTATGTTCTGGAAATCAAACTGATTGTGTTGTTGTGTGGATGATGATTTGTTTGATGTTCTTGCTGATTTTTGTGAAGGAAGTTTTTGGTATTGGTGTGATGTTGATGTGTTGTGTGTTGTTGTGATGATGTGTTCAGTAGTTGTTGATGAGTAGAATCATTTATATGTGTTTAGAAAATCAGTGAGGTTATTCTGGTGGTGATGATTCTGTTTTCTGAGTGTATTGTTGAAAATCTGTTGATATTGTTTGATGAAAAATGTTCTGAGGCTTGAGGTTTCAGAAGGATGGTGATTATGATTCTGGTGTTGGGTTGGTTTTTCAAAAGAAAAGGTTTTGAAAATGTGTTGATGTTTCAGGAAAATTTCACTGAATTCGAAGGTGTATTCGAATACAGCTTGAGTGTATTCGAATACAGCCTGCAAAGCTTCTGTTTTCTTCAGATTTTTGAACTTGTATTCGAATACGGGCCTCTATATTCGAATACAAATATGGGATTTTTGCTTCTGACTTAGCATCTGTATTCGAATACGACCCTCCGTAGTCAAATACAGATTTGCAATTTTTGCTTCTGACTTAGCATCTGTATTCGAATACGACCCTCTGTAGTCGAATCCAGATTTGCAACTTTTGCCACTGACTTCGCATCTGTATTTGGCTACGACAACCTCGTATTCGAATACAGAATGCTGATTTTTCACTGTTTTAGCTTCTGTATTCGAATACAAGGGAGTTGTATTCGAATACAGATTCGTGCTTTTCAGAAATTCATGTTTTAAACATTGTTTTATAAACCTTAAGTGTTGGGGTACCTGGGGAAGGTTGGTGATGAGTTAAAAATGGAGTTTTTGAAATAGTTTGAAGTGGTGGTGATGAAGTTTTTGAGACTTTACTGAAGTTGTGGAAACACCGACTTTTACACTATGACAGCCTCTGTATTCGAATACAAGGAGTCTGTATTCGAAAACAGGGTGTTGATTCTGCCCTGTTTAGCTTCTGTATTCGAATACAATGAATCTGTATTCGAATACAGATTCGTATTTTCCAGAAAACTCAGTTTTAAACGCTGTTTCATGAATTTTAAGAGTTTGGGAAACATTGGAAAGACTTAAGATAATTAAGAATGGAATTTGTGAGATAATGTGATGTGTTAATGATTACTTGACTGTTTAATCATGGTTGTGATGATAAGGATATTGTTTGTGTTGAGGTGTTTTGAAAAATGATGGAAAGGTTGAATTTTACTGATGTTGCATACTGTTTCCAGTGAAGAGAAACACTGCATATTCATGCATTGCATAGTCGAGTGGTACCCGTGATGGGCCACGGACTAATGCGCAACCACGTGCTGATCTGTTGAGTGATTGCATGAGTGCTGGTCTATTGAGCGATTGTACCTTGGTATATAGGTGTTGGTCTGTTGAGCGACTGCACTAGTACTGGACTGTTGAGCGTCTGTACCCTGAAATGCGCAACCACGTGTTGATCTGTTGAGCGATTGCACGAGTGCTGGTCTGTTGAGCGACATCACTAGGTACTGATCTGTTTAGCGATTGTACCTTGGTATATGTCAAACGTGTTGGTCTGTTGAGCAACTGCACGAGTGCTGGTCTGTTGAGCGACTGCACTGGTGTTGATTTGTTGAGCGATTACACCCTGGTCTTGAGGGCTGTTAAAGTCATACATATTTAAATTGTGCTGGTGTGTTGAGCGATTGCACCTTGGTGAATCCAAGAAAATGTATACATGAGCATATACATATTGCATGGGGGTGATTGACTGGTGGGTCACATTTTGGTTATATGATGATGGTTGGAAATTATCGTGTGTGTAAGTACTTTATGAAATCTGGAATTTCTGATGAATTGGTGTGATTGCTGAATTGATTTTGTACTTACATCATGATTTTCATATTAATTTGGTTGCTGTTTTGCAAAGATACAAATGTCATGTATTTTCAAAATTGAGCATCCTTATTTATCATCATTGTTATATGATGTGCCATAAATATGTTTGTTATTGCTGATATAAATGCTTCGTGGTATTTGTTAATTTCGGCCGGTGACCCTTTACAATTATTGTGGAAAATTGGGCTTTGCCCTCAGATGATATTCAAACCCGTACCCCCGATGGTCACACTAACGATAGAAACGTCGTTAATTTTCCTTGATCTATACATTGTGGGCTACGCAAAGGGATGGACAGCTGGGTGAAGACGAGACTTGTAGGCGATGCGGTGGAAACCGTGCTACTGTAGCTTAGTGCATGATCAGTTTAGACTTGATGTATAGGGTTTTGAGCTCAATGGTTGTAAATATTTATTTTGGGAATTATTGTAAAACTTTTCCGCACTCTGATAAATATTTTGGTGGGTTAAGGATCCAGTTTTGATGTATCTTTATTTTAGTATATTATAAAGATCAATTTCCCAAAAATATTTTATTCGATTAATCGTGATGTTGTCATTTAATTACTTTTCTATTTTGGATTACGATGTCGAATGATATTTAATTTGAATTGATTTTAATCTTTCTGAATTAAATTGGAAGACTCTTTGATTTAATTTTGGTTAAAAAAAAAAATACACTCGCGCTGTGTTTTAAACTCGGGGTGTTACAGGTTTCATCTTTCTCAAGTGAGCAGGTTGGGTGCATGGGGGTGGCCATAGGCTTACAGTCACTCATCTTGAACTTTTTAAGAAGTTCTTCGGTGTATTTAGATTGGTGAATGAGTATACCTGATGTACCTTGATGAATCTGAATTCCTAGGAAGAACTTGAGTTCTCCATCATGCTCATTTGGAACTCTTTCTGCATTAGGTCAGAAAACTCTTTGCACAAAGTGACATTAGTCGATCCAAAATGATATCATCAACATAAACTTGAATAATCAAAATATCATTTTTAATGGATTTCCTAAATAGAGTATTATCAATCTGGCCTCTATTAAATTCATTCTTAAGCAGAAAAGTTACTAAGTTTGTCATACCATGCCCTTGGTGCTTGTTTTAAACCATATAAAGATTTCTTAAGTTTAAAAACATGGTCTGGAAAATCAGAATTTTCAAATCCAGGGGGCTGTTTGACATAGACTTCCTCACTTATGTAGCCATTTAAGAATGCACTTTTAACATCCATTTGATACAGCATTATATCATGATTAGCAGCAAATGATAAGAGAATTCTAATTGCTTCTAACCTGGCCACTAGAATAAAAGCCTTTGTGTAATCTATACCTTTCTGTTGACTGTATCCTTGAGCTACTAATCTGGATTTGTTCCTTACCACTTCACCTTTTTCATTGAGTTTATTCCCTAAAACCCACTTGGTTCCAATAATGTTTTTGTTTGGTCTGGTTACAAGATCCCAAACATCATTCCTTTGGAATTCATTCAGCTCTTCTTGTATTGCAAGTATCCAACCTTCCTCTGCCAAAGCTTCGTCAACATTGCTTGGTTCGCATCAACTTTTGGTTCTGGAAGATCTGTAACAGCTTCTGATTCTGATAAATTAGCTTCTGGTTCTGGTGAATCTGTAACAGCTTCAGATTCTGGTAAATATCCAGATTTCTCTTCTGACTTATCTTGGCTGTTTCTGACTTGATCAGATTTATCTTTTGAAGATTTGTCATGTGTTGCTGACTTGCTTGTATCCTTTACCTTTCCAGGTACTTCTGTTTCTTGTACTTTTGTTTCCAGGCACTATTTTTATCTTGCTTTGATTTGTCAAGATCAAGCAGTTTGTCATATTACATAATGCAAATCAAATAATTTAAAATTTAACTCAATACAGCCAAACCATTAATTCTGCTTCTGGTGATTTCTGCTTGTTTTTGAACCCACTGGAATGGTGTTTCTGCTGAAGTATTCAATTCGTGTGAATCACCTGGTTCCTTTGACAGTTTGAAAACCTTCAGAATACTTATCTAGCTTTGATTTATTAAGATCAAGCTTCTTGTTATCACAGTGAACATAAATATCAAATAATAATAGTATTTACAGCAAGATGTAACCTCTATGTCAACAGTCTCAGTTTTACTCTGAAAATCGTCTTGCTTCTGATTTTCAGATTCCTAATCTGTATGTTCTGTGATTACATGGTTTGGATGAGGGGATTTGAATTCCCTTCCATGTTTGTAGTATTGATGAATCTCACTGGAGTGTTTGAAGAACTCTCCTGATTCTGATTCTTCTCTTTCTGCATTGGCTAATACACCATGTTCCTCTAGTGATTCTGGAACTTATGGTGATTCTGGTAATCATATTGATTCTGATAATTAAAGTAATTCCAATTATCATACCTGAACCTTTGATACTGATACCTGTTCAGGTTCTGGTTCTGGTACTGATTCTGATTCTGGTTCCAGTTCTTGTACCTCTGATACTGGTACCAGTTCCTGTTCCTTTGATACTGGTTCCAATTCTGATTCTGGTACTAGTTCCTGTTCTGATTCGTGTGATATCTTTGATGTTTCCTGTTCCTCCTATGATTCTGGTTCTGGTTCTTATAGGTATTGTGTTGACCAGTTCTTCTTCTACCAGAGTCACTTGGCTTCTGTTCGGTAGATGTTGGAACATAAACCTTCTTCTGCTTGTGCATTGCCAACATCCATTGTCCAGGCACCATTGTTGGTGTCTCCTTCTTGTTGCTCAGAATATCTGCAACATAGGCAATTTGATCTTTTGATAAACTATACCCGCTACAATACCATTATTGTATATAAAAGGATCTTTTGTCGAACAAGTGAATCTGGCATAATTCTCTAATAAGTGCATAATTTTATGATAATTAGAATGTTGACATGTTTCGTAAAGGGGTCCAGGTTTATTAGTCTTAACATTTCTCTGATCTTGTTCAGATGTTGCCATTGGACAAGATAATTCAGAGTAACCTTTCTTAGCACAAACAATACATAAAACATCATAATGAACAGCTTTACTTTCAGTAATTGTTTCTGTAAAACCAAGACCTCTCTTTCCAGAGTTACTGTTTCCATAAATCATAGATGCATATTTACTTCTTTCCATTCCATTAGAAATAAAGTTTTGAAAAAATTGCTCATGCATATCAGATTCACAAACAGTTTCAGAAGTGGAACAAATATTACTTTTGAGAGTTTGGTTTTCAGACTTGAGTGTTGCAACTTCAGTTTTAAAATCTTTGTTTTCAGTTGCATACTCAGAATTTCGATTCTTTAAAACTTGGACTTCTTTGGTTAGATTTTTCTTATCTTCCCTAAGAGTTTTCAGTTTTAAAGACCTCTTATTGTTTGCATTGAACAAGTCTTTTACAGCATCAAATAATTCAGATTTAGAGAGATCAGAAAATACCTCATTGTCTTCATGTTCTGATTCTGTTCCAGAGCCTGAGATGTATCCAGAACTTGAGTTGGTATGAGCCATCAAAGACAGAATTGCTTCCTTTGATGTGCTTCCAGACTTGCTTGAATGACTGCTTCGTTCATTCTTCCTTCTGCCTGTTTTCCTTCTTGAATTCGTGCCTTTATGAGGTCTAGAGGCAGACCTGATGTGTGCCATCTTTGTTGTTTCTGCCTCTTCTTCATCAAACGATTCTTCTTCTGATTTTGATACATCCCAGGCAGTCATCAGACCCTTCTTTCTGTATCTGGAACTCTGCTTGTGTTGTTTGCCTTTTTCCAGATTTGGACATTCTGACTTGATATGTCCAGGTTCATTGCATCCATAACAAATGATGTTCTTGTCAGATTCTTCCTTGTCTTTGCTGTTATACTTCTTCTTGGAACCTCTCCTCTTCCTGTTTTCCCATATCTTAACCATCTTTTTGGTTAAGTAAGCCATATCATCACAGTCACTGTCACTATCCTCTGATTCTGATACTGCCTTTGCAGCTTTCTTCTGTTTCGACTTCAGAGCCAGATTCTTCTTCTTCTTTGGTTCATCTTCTTCCAGTTCTATTTCATGATGTTGGAACCAAGTTGGTTCTAAGACTTAGGATTTTGATGTTTACAAAAGCACTCAATGTAATCTTATTTTGTACCTTGAATTATTAAATTAAATGCCACCAAAAACTGAAGTAATGAGAAGCAGAAGATCAAAGAATTCCAGAAAATGAATTCTGGAATTACCAGAAGATACCCCAGGATCACCAGAAGATATCTTTGCTAGCCCAGATCAGAAGGAAGCAATGTCAGAAGAAGACATGGACCATACCAGAGGAAAGCTTGCCAGAGGGAGAGTTGGTCCAGACCAAAAGGAATCAAAAATGAGATTTATTCCAGAAGTTATTCTGACCAGAAGATGGCCTGGCAGTGAAAAATTAAATAGCCCAGACTTGTTCCAGACTCAACCAGAAGATAAGTTTATGAGTCCAGAACAAGAGAATCAATCCAGATTTGACCCAGACCATAAGATAGCATGATTCAGGGCATGAAACTAAGTCCAGACCAGAAGAAATGATTTCCAGAATGATCTAGACCTGAACCAAAATCAAAGGTAAAATGTCCAGACTGAAATATTACTTGTCCAGATTAAATTTCACTTTAATCCAGACCATGTCCAGAATTGGTCCAGATCAGAGGGAAGACATCCTGATCAATGGTTCAGAATTAATTATTTGGTCCAGTGATGGTCCAGATCAGAAGATCACACCATGGCCCGGTGTTGGCCGAAATCAGAGGGTCAAGATGCGTGGACCAGCAATGGCCGAGATAAGAGGATTATAGCGTATCAAGTGCAAGTCTAGGATGGCCGAAATCAGAAGATCAGAGGGTTAGGAAGTGAGGTCCAGCAATGGCCGAAATCAGAGGATCACAACATATCAAGTAATTTGGTCCAGATGTGGACTAGCGAAGAAGATCCCATGGTCCAGATTTAATCTGGAGGATTAACGGTGGAGATTCTAATTTATTTTAATCAAAGTATTAAAAAGATTTGTTACAAAAATAAAGTGAAGTATTGTGGAATTCAGGAGCTGTGGCGTGAAGCAATTAAAAGACCTGATTGGCCAGTTAGTTTTTGAAAGAAATCTGAGGCTTACAAAGATATATTTTTTATTTAAATAAAGCCCAATTGGTCAAGTTAGTTTTGCCAGAGAATCCAGCAAGATTCAGCTCGAACTTAAGCATTGGAAGAGGCTCTAATCTGCATCTATAAAAGGAGGCTCAAGGCAGAATACTCATCATAAAAAATTACAGAAGAGTCATACACTTCCAAAGTAAACACCCAAATTTTCAGAGAAGTCAATTGTGAGTTTCAGCTTTCAAGAAGCAAGTACTCTTGTTATTTTCTTTCCACTGTGTCAAATCTAAGTTGTTGAAGTAGAGTCTACAAACTGAGGGAGTCAGTAGGGGTAGCAGATTACTTGGCAATTAGATTCATAGTGTTGTAGTTTCTTCTACAATCTGGGGTTGTCAGATTGGCTGAAGACAGGTGTGGTATTCCTCAATAGTCTAGGATTGTTAGACTGTTTGAGAAGATTGACTTGGAGGGTCAGTAGCACGGTTGTAATTCAAGGTTTGAATTAGTGAAATCCTTCAAGGTGAAGGGACTGGACGTAGCCTGGTTAACGGTGAACCAGTATAAAAATTGTGAGTTTTATTTTTACTTTATATCCGCTGCTAACTCTGTTTTTAATCATATATCAAGTTTTGTTTTATAAGTATAAAAACAGGAAAAATATTCAAGTTATGTCAAACACAATTCAACCCCCCTTCTCGTGTTTGCACCTTCAATTGGTATCAGAGCTCGGTCTCAAGGCTGGGCACTTAACAGTGTTTGAGGAAAGGTCCAAGGGTTCAACATGTCAGAAGAATTGGGAGGCATCATAAACAGACCACCTCTGTTTGATGGAGAAAGGTTTGAGTATTGGAAAGACAGAATGAGAAGTCTTGTCATATCTCAAGATCCTGAACTATGGAAGATGATAGTCAAAGGATACACTGTACCTACTGATCCAGAAGATCCAACTAAAGAACTAGACATGGATGATATGAGACCAGATCAGAGAATATTACACAAACTTCATCACAAGGCCAGAAACATCATGACCAGTGCCATCACATTCAAGGAATTTGATAGATGCACATATAAAGAAACAGCTAAGAGCATATTCGACTGTCTGGTTCTGACCTTTGAAGAAAGCCAGGAGGTTCAAGAAGCAAGGGCTAACATATGGGTCAGACAGTATGAGCTGTTCAAGATGGAAGAGGATGAAGACATTGAAGCAATGTTCAGCAGATTCCAGACTCTGGTATCAAGTTTAAAAGTATTAAAGAAAAGCTATACCGCTGCAGATCATGTAAAGAAGATCCTTAGAAGTTTACCAGCCAAATGGAGACCAAAGGTTACTGCAGTACAGGAAGCTAGGGATCTGAATACCTTGAAGCTTGAAGATCTAATCAGCTCACTCAGGTCTCCTGAAATAGAACTAGAAGCAGATGAACCTAAGAAGAAGAAGAATCTGGCTCTGAAGTCAAAACAAAAGAAAGCTGCAAGGGCATCATCAGAATCAGAGGATAGTGATAGTAACAGTGATGATATGGCTTACTTAACCAAAAAGATGGTTAAGATTTGGGAAAACAGGAAGGAAAGAAACTTCAAGAAGAAACATAACAACAAAGAAAAGGAAGAATCTGACAAGAAGAGTATTGTTTGTTATGGATGCAATAAATCTAGACATATCAAGTCAGAATGTCCAAATCTGGAAAAAGGCAAACAGCACAAGAAAAATTCCAGATTCAGAAAGAAGGGTCTGATGGCTACCTGGGATGTATCAGAATCAGAGGAAGAATCTTCTGATGAAGAAGAGGCAGAAACAGCAAAGATGGCTCACATCAAGTCTGCTTCTGGACCTCATAAAGGCACGAATTCAAGAAGGAAAACAGGCAGAAGGAAGAATGATCAAAACAATCATTCAGGCAAGTCTAGAAGCACATCAGAGGAAGCAATTCTATCTCTGATGGCTCATACAAACTCAAGTTATGGATACAGCTCAGGCTCTGGAACAGAATCAGAAGATGAAGATAGTGAGGTATTTTGTGATCTCTCTAAATCTGAATTAATTGAGACTTTAAAAGACTTGTTAAATGCAAATAATAAGATGTCTTTAAAACTGAAAACTCTTAGGGAAGATAAGAAAAATCTAACCAAAGAAGCCCAAGTTTTAAAGAATCGAAATTATGAGTATGCAACTGAAAACAAAGATTTTAAAACTGAAGTTGCAACACTCAAGTCTGAAAACCAAACTCTCAAAAGTAATAATTGTTCCACTTCTGAAACTGTTTGTAAATCTGATATGCATGAGCAATTTTTTCAAAACTTTATTTCTAATGGAATGGAAAGAAGTAAATATGCATCTATGATTTATGGAAGCAGTAACACTGGAAAGAGAGGTCTTGGTTTTACAGAAACTATTACTGAACCTAAAGCTGTTCATTCTGATGTTTTATGTATTGTTTGTGCTAAGAAAGGTCACTCTGAATTATCTTGTCCAATGGCCAAACCTGGACCCAATCAGTTCTGGGTACCAAAAGATCAAATTGTCTATGTTGCAGATATTTTGAGCAACCAGAAGGAGACACCAACAATGGTGCCTAGACAGTGGATGTTGGCAACGCACAAGCAAAAGAAGGTTTATGTTCCAACATTTACTAAACAGAAGCCAAGTGACTCTGGTAGAAGAAGAACTGGTCAACACAATACCTATCAGAACCAGAACCAGAATCATAGGAGGAACAGGAAATATCAAAGATATCACACGAATCAGAACAGGAACTGGAACCAGAATCAGAACAGGAACCAGTATCAGAAGTACAGGAACTGGAACCAGAACCAGAACTGGAACCAGTATCAGAGGTACAGGAACTGGAACCAGAACCAACACTGGAACCAGAATCAGAACAGGAACTGGAACAAGAACCAACACTGGAACTAGAATATGAACTGGAACCAGAACCAGAACTGGAGGCATAGAAACTGGAACCAGAATCAACACTGGAACCAGAATCAGAATCAGTACCAGAGTCAGAACCTGAACAGGTATCAGTATCAAAGGTTGAGGTATGATCATCAGAATTACTTTAATTATCAGAATCAGTATGATTACCAGAATCACCATAAGTTCCAGAATCATCAGAGGAACATGGTGTATGAGCCAAAGCAGAAATTAAGGAATCAGAATCAGGAGAGTTCTTCAAACACTCCAGTGAGATTCATCAAGACTACAAACCTGGAAGGGAATTCAAATTCCCTCATCCAAACCATGTAATCTCAGAACATACAGATTAGGAATCTGAAAATCAAAAGCAGGAGGATTTTCAGAGTAAAACTGAAACTGCTGACATAGAGGTTACATCTTGTTGTAAATACTATTATTATTTGATATTTATGTTTACTGTCATAACAAGAAGCTTGATCTTAACAAATCAAAGCTAGATAAGTATTCTGCAGGTTTTCAAACTGTCAGAGGAACCAGGTGATTCACACGAATTGAATATTTCAGCAGAAACACCATTCCAGTGGGTTCAAAAACAAGCAGAAATCACCAGAAGCAGAATTAATGGTTTGGCTGTATTGAGTTAAATTTTAAATTATTTGATTTGCATTATGTAATATGACAAATTGCTTGATCTTGACAAATCAAAGCAAGATAAAAATAGTGCAGGTTCACCAGAACCAAAGGGAACAGAAGCATGAGAAACAGAAGTACCTGGAAAGGTAAAGTATACAAGCAAGTCAGCAACACATGACAAATCTTCAAAAGATAAATCTGACCAAGTCAGAAACAGCCAAGATAAGTCAGAAGAGAAATCTGGATATTTATCATAATCAGAAGCTGTTATAGATTCACCAGAACCAGAAGCTGATTTATCAGGATCAGAAGCTGTTACAGATCTTCCAGAACCAGCTGAATGAATGTGATAAAGCTTTGGCAGAGGAAGGATGATGCAAGAAGAGCTGAATGAATTCCAAAGGAATGTGTTTGGGATCTGGAATCCAGACCAAACAAAAACATTATTGGAACCAAGTAGGTGTTCAGAAACAATAAGACCCTTAAATTTAATATTAATTTTGGAATTAATATTAAGGGTATTTTGGGGATATTTGTAAAATATTCAATATATGTATGTTTTGTGTAAATATACATATATAAATATTTGTTTTGGAGGTGGAATTAAAATTATTGGATGATGGATGAATTAATTTAATTTTGAGTAATTAAATTATCGGGCCGTTAATTAAGATACTCTCTGCTAATTGCGACGAGACGGGTTAAGTGTTGGAGGATCAAAAGATATTTTATTAAGTGTTGGGTGACGTGGCATATACCTATATATATATATATCAAGAAAGACACAATTTGTTCTTTCTTCTGTTGTGTGTCAGCTGAATATATATATATATATATATAAGTGAGAAGCTTTTTCTTCTTTCCTCTGTCACGACAGTTTCTGCTTTATCTTCTTCTTCTTCTGATAATTTTGGTGTTGGTGAAGGAAAAAGAGTTTACTCAAAAGATATAATTCTTCAAAATCTGAGTGTCGAATCAGAAAGTGTCGAGTACGAAAGTTATTCCTCTGATCGTTACGGAGCTAGAGAACCCAGTTTCGTAGCAGCAAACCCAGGCGGGAGTTTCGTCGACTTCTGTCGCAGAAGCAAACGAGTTAAGAGAACGTAATTAAGGTAAGGGCACCTTCCAACTTTCTAGATTGCATTTAGGGTTGTAAATGCATGTGTGATGAATGAATATTGGATTATGTTTTGTGAAAAACGTTATGTTATGTTTGGAAATCAAACTGCTTTTGATGTCCCTACTGTTTCAGAGAAAGAAATTATTATGTTGTTGTGTAGATGATGTTTTGTTTGTTGTTTTGGAGATGATCCAACTGCATGAGTTGTTTTGTGTTGGACTGTTTTGTGATTGACCTTCTGCGTTGGTGATTGAAATAAATTGTGAGTTTAATCTGGTGTTGATGATGGTTTCAAAAGAAAAGGGATTTAAAATGGTGGAAGTATTATTTCTGAAAAATCTGTTGTTGTTGTGTTGATGAAAATGTTCTGAGTTTTGAGGTTTCTAAATAGGGGTAATTATG
Source organism: Cicer cuneatum (assembly GCA_037974295.1). Classification (NCBI taxonomy): domain Eukaryota; kingdom Viridiplantae; phylum Streptophyta; class Magnoliopsida; order Fabales; family Fabaceae; genus Cicer; species Cicer cuneatum. Next base: position 65,887,733 of record JBBPBO010000004.1, on the reverse strand, counting down.
ATTCTGGTGTTGGGTTGGTTTTTCAAAAGAAAACAGTTTCAAATGTGTTGAAGTCCAAGAAATTTTTTACTGATTTCGAAGGTGTATTCGAATAGAACATGAGTGTATTCGAATACAACCTGTCAAGCTTCTATTTTACTCAAGTTTTCAAACATGTATTCGACTACGAGCCCCTGTAGTCGAATACAGAAGAAGGGTTTTTGTTTCTGATGTTCTGGTGTTAATCATTCTGATTTTGGTTCTGTTTTCTAATGTTCTGGTGTTGATGATTCTGATTCTGGTTCTGTTTTCTGATGTTCTGGTGTTAATCATTCTGATTCTGGTTCAGTTTTCTGATGTTCTGGTGTTGATGATTCTGATTCTGGTTCTGCTTCTGATGATTCTGATGTTAATCATGCTGTTTCTGCTTTTGATAATTCTGATGTTAATCATCCTGTTTCTGCTTCTGATGATTCTGATGTTAATCATCCTGTTTCTGCTTCTGATGATTCTGATGTTAATCATTCTGATACTGGTTCTGTTTCTGATGTTGTAATATTGATCGTTCTGGTTTTGTTTTGGCTCCTGTATTCGAATACAAGGGATCTGTATTCGAATACAGATTCGGGTTTTCAGAAATTCCAAGTTTTTCAACATTGTTTTATGAACCCTACGTGTTGGGGAGTATTGGGAAGGTTTGTGTTGAATGAAAATGGAATTTTTGTGATAGTTTGAAGTGGTGGTGATGAAGTTTTTGAGACTTTACTGATGTAGTGAAAAAATGTTGATTTGTGCACTGAGACTGCCTCTGTATTCGAATACCAGAGGGCTGTATCCGAATACAGAATGTAATTCTGCACTGTTTTTGGCTTCTGTATTCGAATACAGAGAAGCTGTATTCGAATACAGATTCGTATTTTCCAGAAATCTCAGTTTTAAACACTGTTTTATGAATTTTAAAAGTTGGGGAAAGACTTGTGATGATTAAGAGTGGAACCTTGAGGTAATGTAAAGTAATAATGATTGCTTGACTGTTAATCGTTGATGTGTTGATGATGAAATTAATTGTGTTGAAATGTTTTGAAAAATGAGGGAAATGCATGAATTTTACTGATGTTGCATACTGTTTCCAGTGAAGTGAAACACTGCATATTCATGCATTGCATAGTCAAGTGGTACCCGCGATGGGCCACAGAGTAATGCGCAACCACGTGTTGATCTGTTGAGTGATTGCACGAGTTCTGGTCTGTTGAGCGACTGCACTAGGTACTGATCTGTTGAGCGATTGTACCTTGGTATATAAGTGCTGGTCTGTTGAGCGACTGCACTTGTACTGGACTGTTGAGCGTCTGTACCCTGAAATGCTGATCTGTTGAGCGATTGCATGAGTGCTGGTCTGTTTAGCGACTGCACTAGGTACTGATCTGTTTAGCGATTGTACCTTGGTATATGTCAAACGTGAATTGCACTAGGTACTGATCTGTTGAGCGATTGCACCATGGTCTTGAGGGCCGTTAAAGTCATACATATGTAAAATGTGCTGGTCTGTTGAGCGACTGCACCTTGGTGAATCCAAGAAAATGTATACATGAGCATATACATATTGAATGGGGTGGTTGACCGGTGGGTCACGTTTTTTTTATATGATGATGGTTGGAAATTGATGTGTGTAAGTACCTTAGGAAATCTGAATTTCTGATGAATTGTTGTGATTGTTGAATTGATGTTTGTGCTTACAACATGATTTTCATATTAATTTGGTTGCTGTTTTCCAAAGGCATACATGTCATGTATTTTCAAAATTGAGCATCCTTATTTATCATCATTGTTATATGATGTGCCATGAATATGTTTGTTATTGCTGATATAAATACTATGTGGTAATTGTTAATTTCGGTTGGTGACCCTTTACAATTATTGTGGAAAATTTGGCTTTGCCCTCAGATGTTAATCAAACCTGTACCCCCGATGGTCACACTAACGACAGAAACGTCGTTAATTTTCCTTGATCTTTACTTTGTGGGCTACGTAAAGGGATGGACAGCTGGGTGAAGATAAGATTTGTAGATGATACGGTGGAAACCGTGCTACTGTAGCTTAGTGTATGATCAGTTTAGACTTGATGTATAGGGTTTTGAACTCAGTGGTTGTAAATATTTATTTTGGGAATTATTGTAAAACTTTTCCGTACTCTGATAAATATTTTGGTGGATTCAGAATTCAATTTTGATGTATCTTTATTTTAGTATATTATAAGATCAATTTCCCAAAAATATCTCATTCGATTAATCGTGATGTTGTTGTTTAATTACTTTACTATTTTGGATTACGATGTCGAATGATATTTAATTTGAATTGATTTTAATTCCCTTGAAATTAATTCTGGAAACTCTTTTATTTATTTATTCGTTTAAGAAAAAAAAATACACTCGCGCTGTGTTTTAAACTCGGGGTGTTACAAGTTTGGTATCAGAGCATTTGGTTAAAGTTTTGGGTTAAAGCTCTAATTTGAATGTTGGTTTTGAGTCGTTAACTGATCATGCATAGGAGCAAGTAGTTAAAGTGTCAAGTCTTGTATAGTTGTGGTGTGCTGAAGTAATGATGTTGTTGAGCTATATTTCGGAATTATTCCAAGTAGTGCGAGATTTCTACTTGATGATGGTTTTGTACGACATCCAATCCCATCCATAGTCGTATAATTATGTAGTCTTGGATTGTGTCCGCAAATTAGTTCTTTTTCCCGAACCTGGAGTCGTTCGGTATTTGGTTGCTAACAAGCTCGGAATATCACTGAGAGAAGGAACTCAGTGATGGTGCAAACACGAGAAGGGGAGTTGAATTGTGTGTGACTAACTTGAATACTTTTCTTGTTTTTACACTTTTAAAACAAAACTTGATGTATGAATAAAAACAGAGTTAGCAGCGGATATAAAGTAAAAATAAAACACAGAATTTTTATACTAGTTCACCGTTAACGAGGCTATGTCCAGTCCCTTTACCTTGAAGGATTTCACTAATTCAAACCTTGAATTACAACAATACCACTGACCCTCCAAGTCAGTCTTCTCAAACAGTCTAACAATCATATACTCTTGAGGAATACAGCACCTTGACTTCCTAAGTCAAGTCTTCTCCTGCCAATCTGACAACCCCAGATTGTAGAAGGAATTACAACGCCTTGAATCTAATTGCCAAGTAATCTGCTACCCCTTCTGACTCCCTCAGATTGTAGACTCTACTTCAACAACTTAGATCTAACACAAGGGAAAGAAAATAACACGAGTGCTTGCTTCTTGAAAGCTGGAACTCACAATTAACCTCACTGAAAACTTGAGTGTTTGCTTTGGAAGTGTATGACTCTTTTGTGATTTTTGATGATGAGTATTCTGTCTTGAGCCTCCTTTTATAGATGCAGATTAGAGCCTCTTCCAATGCTTAAATTCGAGCTGAATCTTGCTGGATTTTCTGGCAAAAATAACTTGACCAACTAGGCTTCATTAAAATAAAAATCATATCTTTTTAAGCCTTAGATTTCTTTCATAAATTAACTGGCCAATCAAATCTTTTAATTGTTCCCGCCAATGCTCCTGATTTCCATGCTACTCCCTATTTATTTTTGTAATGCATCTTTTTTAATACTTTAATAAAAATATCATAAGATCTTCACCGTTAATCCTCATGATTAAATCTGGACCATTAGATTGTTCTGCGCCAGTCCACATATGGACCAAGCTAATTGATATGCTGTGATCCTCTTATTTCGGCCATCCCTGGACCACACTTCCTAACCCTCTGATCTTCTGATTTCGGCCTTCCCTGGACTTGCACTTGATATGTTGTAATCTTCTAGACTCGGCCATTGCTGGACCATTCATCTTGAGCCTCTGATTTCGGCCAGCATTGGGCCATGGTTTGATCTTCTGATCTGGACCATCACTGGACCCAAAAAAATAATTCTGAACCATTGATCTGGAAATCTTCCCTCTGATCTGGACAAATTCTGAACTTTGGTCTGGAATGAACTGAAATTTAACTTAGAAAAAAAATTTCAGTCTGGTCATTTTACCTTTGATTTTGGACCAGGTTTGGATTGATTTTGGAATTCATTTCTTCTGGTCTAGACTTAGTTCCATGCCCTGAATCATACTATCTTATATGATCCTCTTGTTCTGGACTCATTTCTTCTGGGTCAAATCTGGATTGATCCTCTTGTTCTAGACTCATAAACTTATCTTCTGGTTGAGTTTGGAACAAGTCTGGGTTGTGTAATTTTTCACTGCCATGCCATCTTCTGGTCAGAATAACTTCTTGAATAAATATGATATTTAATTCCTGTTGGTCTGGAACAACTCTCCTTCTGGCAGGCTTTGCACTGGTATGATCCAGGTTTCCTTCTAATTTTTCTTCCTTCTATTCTGGGCCAGCAAAGATATCTTATGGTGATGTTTTGACATTCCTGGAGTATCTTCTGGTAATTCCAAAATTCATTTTCTGGAATCCTTTGATCTTCTGCTTCTGATTTCTTCAGTTTCTGGTGACATTTAATTTAATAATTCAAGGTACAAAATAAGTTTACATTGAGTACTTTTGTAAACATCAAAATCCTAAGTCTTAGAACCAACTTGGTTCCAACAATCTCCCCCTTATTGATGATGACAAAACCTTAACTTATTTTGCTAGCTTATAACTCGAAAACTTGAATTACTCCCCCTCAGACCAATCTCTCCCCCTAAGTCTGATACTCTCCTTTTCAACTCCTTCTTTGTTCTCTCTTTCTTTTCTTCTCTTCTCCTCTCCTTTTCAACTCCTTCTCTTTTCATCTCTTTCTTTTTCTCTCTTCATATTTCCTCTCTTTTTCAACTCCTTCTCTTTTCACTCTTTCTTTTTCTCTCTTTGTTTTTCTCTATCCCTGTTTCCTCTCCTTTTCAACTCCTTCTCTTTTTCATCTCTTTCTTTTTCTCTCTCCTTTCTTTTTGTCTCTCCTTTTCTACTTATTTCTTCTTTCTCTCTCTCTCCCCCTTTTTGTCATCAGTCAAAAAGTGGTCCTACTATTTTTGTATTTTTTGTTTTTCAAATTACAGAAAGTAAAAGCTGAAAATAAAAGACATAAAATAAAATTACAAGAAATTTAAAAACTCCTAAGATGACTACTTGAGCTAGTCAGATATGGAGGTCATGCTGAGATGCTTTTTAATGAACTCGAACCTATCTTCTGGTAAAGCTTTGGTGAAGATGTCAGCCCTTGATGATCAGTGTCCACAAACTGGATGCTTAAAGTTCCTTTTTGGACATGGTCCCTAATGAAATGGTGTTTTATTTCAATGTGTTTGGCTCTAGAGTGTAAGATAGGATTCTTGGTAAGGTTTATGGCTGAAGTGTTATCACAGAACAAAGGGATATTGGTTTCAAAGATGTTGTAATCTTCAAGTTGATGTTTCATCCAGAGTAACTGTGAACTGCATCCTGCTGCTGATATATACTCAGCTTCAGCTGTTGACATGGCAATGGTGCTTTGTCTTTTGCTTGACCTAGAGATAAAGTTATCACCTAAGAAGGTGCAGTTGCCACTTGTACTTTTCCTTTCCAGCTTGTCTCCAACATAGTCAGAATCACAAAAACCTTGTAGTTTGTAGGTGGGGGTTTTCTTGTATAACAAGGTAAGGTTGGTGGTTCCTTTAAGGTATCTTAGAATTCTTTTGACAGTAGTTAAATGGGATTCCCTAGGGTCAGCTTGAAATCGGGCACAGACACAAACACTAAATAAGATGTCAGGTCTAGAAGCAGTTAAATAAAGAAGGGATCCAATCATACCTCTGTATGTTTTCTGGTCTACCTTTTGGCTGATTTCATCTTTCTCAAGTGAGCAGGTTGGGTGCATGGGGGTGGCCATAGGCTTACAGTCACTCATCTTGAACTTTTTGAGAAGTTCTTTAGATTGGTGAATGAGTATACCTGATTTACCTTGGTGAATCTGAATTTCCAGGAAGAACTTAAGTTCTCCCATCATGCCCATTTGGAACTCTTTCTGCATTAGTTCAGAAAACTCTTTGCACAAAGTGCCATTAGTCGATCCAAATATGATATCATCAACATAAACTTGAATAATCAGAATATCAGTTTTAATGGATTTCCTAAATAGAGTATTATCAATCTGGCCTCTATTAAATTCATTCTTAAGCAGAAAGTTACTAAGTCTGTCATACCATGCCCTTGGTGCTTGTTTTAAACCATATAAAGATTTTTTAAGTTTAAAAACATGGTCTGGAAAATCAGAATCTTCAAATCCAGGGGGCTGTTTGACATAGACTTCCTCACTTATATAGCCATTTAAGAATGCATTTTTAACATCCATTTGATACAGCATTATATCATGATTAGCAGCAAATGATAAGAGAATTCTAATTGCTTCTAACCTGGCCACTGGAGCAAAAGTCTCAGTGTAATCTATACCTTTCTGTTGACTGTATCCTTGAGCTACAACTTCACCTTTTTTATTGAATTTGTTCTGAACACCTACTTGGTTCCAATAATGTTTTTGTTTGGTCTGGATACCAGATCCCAACCATCATTCCTTTGGAATTCATTCATCTCTTCTTGCATTGCAAGTATCCAACCTTCCTCTGCCAAAACATCATCAACATTGCTTGGTTCGCATCAGCTTCTGGTTCTGTAACAGCTTCTGATTCTGATAAATCAGCTTCTGGTTCTGGTGAATCTATAACAGCTTCAGATTCTGGTAAATATCCAGATTTCTCATCTGACTTATCTTGGCTGTTTCTGACTTGATCAGATTTATCTTTTGAAGATTTGTCATGTGTTGCTGACTTGCTTGTATCCTCTACCTTTCCAGGTACTTCTGTTTCTTGTGCTTCTGCTCCCTGCACTATTTTTATCTTGCTTTGATTTGTCAAGATCAAGCAGTTTGTCATATTACATAATGCAAATCAAATAAGTTAAAATTTAACTCAATACAGCCAAACCATTAATTCTGCTTCTGGTGATTTCTGCTTGTTTTTGAAACCACTGGAATGTTGTTTCTGCTAAGGTGTTCAATTCCTGTGAATCACCTGGTTCCTCTGACAGTTTGAAAACCTGCAGAATACTTATCTAGCTTTGATTTGTTAAGATCAAGCTTCTTGTTATCACAGTAAACATAAATATTAAATAATAATAGTATTTACAGCAAGATGTAGCCTAAGTTTTACACTGAAAATCCTCTTGCTTCTGATTTTCAGATTCCTAATCTATATGTTCTGAGATTACATGGTTTGAATGAGGGAATTTGAATTCCCTTCCAGGTTTGTAGTCTTGATGAATCTCACTAGAGTGTTTGAAGAACTCTCTTGATTCTGATTCTTTAATTTCTGCTTTGGCTCATACACCATGTTCCTCTGGTGATTCTGGAACTTATGGTGATTCTGGTACTCATACTGATTCTGATAATTAAAGTAGTTCTGATGATCATACCTCAACCTTTGATACTGATACCTGTTCAGGTTCTGGTTTTGCTACTGATTCATATTCTGGTTCCAATGTTGACTTTGGTTACAGTTTCCGTGCCTCTAGTTCTGGTTCTGGTTCCAGTGTTGGTTTTGGTTCCAGTTCCTGTACCTTTGATACTGGTTCCAGTTCTAATTCTGGTTCCAGTTCTTGTTCTGATTCGTGTGATATCTACGATATTTCATGTTCCTCCTATAATTCTGGTTCTGGTTCTGATAGGTATTGTGTTGACCAGTTCTTCTTCTACCAGAGTCACTTGGCTTCTGTTTGGTAGATATTGGAACATAAACCTTCTTCTGCTTGTGCGTTGCCAACATCCATTGTCCAGGCACCATTGTTGGTGTCTCCTTCTGGTTGCTCAGAATATCTGCAACATAGACAATTTGATCCTTTGGTACCCAGAATTGATTGGGTCCAGGTTTGTTAGTTGTAACAGCTCTCTGATCTTGTTCAGATTTTACCATTGGACAAGATAATTCAGAGTGACCTTTCTTTGCACAGACAGTACATAAAACATCAGAATGAACAACTTTATTTTTAGTAATTGTTTCTGTGAAACCAAGACCTCTATTTCCTGAGTTACTGTTTCCATAAATCATAGATGCATATTTACTTCTTTCCATTCCATTAGATATAAAGTTTTGAAAAAATTGCTCATGCATATCAGATTTACAAACAGTTTCAGAAGTGGAACAATTATTACTTTTGAGAGTATGGTTTTCAGACTTGAGTCTGGCAACTTCAGTTTTAAAATCTTTGTTTTCAGTTGCATACTCAGAATTTCGATTCTTTAAAACTTGGACTTCTTTGGTTAGATTTTTCTTATCTACCCTAAGAGTTTTCAGTTTTAAAGACATTTTATTGTTTGCATTTAACAAGTCTTTTAAAGTCTCAATTAATTCAGATTTAGAAAGATCAGAAAATACCTCATCGTCTTCATCTTCTGATTCTGATCCAAAGCCTGAGCTGGATCCAGATCTTGAGTTGGTATGAGGCATGAGAGACAGAATTGCTTCCTGTGATGTGCTTCCAGACTTGCCTGAATGTTTACTTCGATCATTCTTCCTTCTGCCTGTTTTCCTTCTTGAATTTGTGCCTTTATGATGTCCAGAAGCAGACTTGATGTGAGCCATCTTTGCTGTTTCTGCCTCTTCTTCATCAGACGATTCTTCCTCTGATTCTGATACATCCCAAGCAGCCATCAGACCTTTCTTTCTGTATCTAGAACTCTTCTTGTGATGTTTTCCTTTTTCCAAATTTGGACATTATGACTTGATATGTCCAGGTTCATTGCATCCATAACAGATGATGTTCTTCTTGTCAGATTCTTCCTTATCTTTGTTCTTATGTTTTTTCTTGGAACCTCTCCTCTTCCTGTTTTCCCAGATCTTAACCATCTTTTTGGTTAAGTAAGCCATATCATCACTGTTACTATCACTATCCTCTGATTCTGATGTTGCCATTGCAACTTTCTTCTATTTCGACTTCAGAACCAGATTCTTCTTCTTCTTTGGTTCATCTTCTTCCAGTTCTATTTCATGAGACCTGAGTGAGCATATTAGGTCTTTAAGCTTCAAGGTATTCAAATCCCTAGCTTCTTGTACTGCAGTAACCTTTGGTCTCCACCTTTTTGGTAAACTTCTTAGAATCTTCCTGACATGCTCTGCAGTGGTATAGCTTTTGTTTAATACTTTTAAACCTGATACCAGAGTCTGGAATCTACTGAACATTGCTTCAATATCTTCATCCTCTTCCATCTTGAACAGCTCATACTTTCTGACCAATATGTTAGCCCTTGCTTCTTGAACCTGCTGGGTTCCTTCATAGGTCAGAACCAGACTGTCGAATATACTCTTTGCTATTTCTTTATCTGTGCATCTGGCGAATTCCTTGAATGTGATGGCACTAATCATGATGTTTCTGGACTTGTGATGAAGTTTGTGTAATCTGCTCTGATCTGGTTTCATATCATCCATGTCTAGTTTTTTAGTTGGATCTTCTGGATCAATAGGTGCAGTGTATCCTTTGACTATCATCTTCCATAGTTCAGGATCTTGAGATATGACAAAACTTCTCATTCTGTCCTTCCAATACTCAAACCTTTCTCCATCAAACAGTGGTGGTCTGTTGATGGTGCTTCCCAATTCTTCTGACATGTTGAACCCTTGGACCTTTCCTCAAACACTGTTAAGTGCTCAGCCTTGAGACTGAGCTCTGATACCAAGTAAATATAAAACTCAGAATTTTTATACTGGTTCAACGTTAACGAGGCTACGTCCAGTCCCTTCACCTTGAAGGATTTCACTAATTCAATCCTTGAATTACAACCTTTATACTGACCCTCCAAGTCAGTCTTCTCAAAAGTCTAACAATCCTAGACTCTTGAGGAATACAGCACCTGTCTTCAGCCAATCTGACAATCCCAGATCGTAGAAGAAATTCCAACACTGTGTTACAAGTTTGGTATAAGAGCATTTGGTTAAAGTTTTGGGTTAAAGCTCTTATTTGATTGTTGGTTTTGAGTCGTTAACTGATCATGCATAGGAGCAAGTAGTTAAAGTGTCAAGTCTTGTATAGTTGTGGTGTGCTGAAGTAATGATGTTGTTGAGCTATATTTTGGAATTATTCCAAGTAGAGCGAGATTTATACTTGATGATGGTTTTGTACGACATCCAATCCCATCCATAGTCGTATAATTATGTAGTCTTGGATTGTGCCTGCAAATTAGTTCTTTTTCCCGAACCTGGAGTCGTTCGGTATTTGGTTGCTAACAAGCTCGGAATATCACTGAGAGAAGGAACTCGGGAATTTTTATCATTGGCTAACGTGGAGACCAAGATGGATATGAACATAGAAGATGTGGTGTTAGTCAAAGAATATCCGAACGTATTTCCATCAGAAATTCCAGAATTACTGGTGGCCAAGAATGAAGAGGGACGTAGCGGAGTATGTTTCGGCTTGCTTAACTTGTCAAAAAGCGAAGGTGGAACATCAACGACCTGCTGGAATGTCGCAGACCTTTGGAAGGCGATCATGTGTTTCTAAGAGTCACGCCTACAACTGGAGTGGGCAGGGCTATGAAACCCATAAAGTTGACTCTGAAATTTATTGGACCATACCAGATTACTGCGCGTATTGGACCTTTGGCTTATCGGATTGCTTTACCTCCCATATTGTCCAATATCCACGACGTATTTCATGTGTCGCAATTAAGGAAATACATTGCAGACCCATCACATGTGATCGAGCTGGATACAATTCAGCTGAGGGACAACCTGTCATTTGAAGTATTCCCTATAAGGATTGAAGACAGGAAGATTAAACAGTTGAGAAACACGAAAGTCCCACTAGTCAAAGTGATCTGGAACCCAACTACTGGAGACGCAACTTGGGAACTGGAGAGTAAGATGAGGGAACAATATCCTCAGTTGTTCATCTACATGTAGTTTCGAGGACGAAACTAATTTAAGGGGGGTGGTAATGTAAGACCCTTAAATTTAATATTAATTTTGGAATTAATATTAAGGGTATTTTGGGGATATTTGTAAAATATTCAATATATGTATGTTTTGTGTAAATATACATATATAAATATTTGTTTTGGAGGTGGAATTAAAATTATTGGATGATGGATGAATTAATTTAATTTTGAGTAATTAAATTATCGAGCCGTTAATTAAGATATTCTCTCCTAATTGCGACGAGACGGGTTAAGTGCTGGAGGATCAAAAGATATTTTATTAAGTGTTGGGTTAAGTGCTGGAGGATCAAAAGATATGCATATACCTATATATATATATATATTAAGAAAGACACAATTTGTTCTTTCTTCTGTTGTTTGTCAGCTGAATATATATATATATATATATATATATATATAAGTGAGAAGCTTTTTCTTCTTTCCTCTGTCACGACAGTTTCTGCTTTATCTTCTTCTTCTGATATTTTTGGTGTTGGTGAAGGAAAAAGAGTTTACTCAAAAGATATAATTCTTGAAAATCTGAGTGTCGAATCAGAAAGTGTCGAGTACGAAAGTTATTCCTCTGATCGTTACGGAGCTAGAGAACCCAGTTTCGTAGCAGCAAACGCAGGCGGAAGTTTTGTCGACTTTTGTCGCAGAAGCAAACGAGTTAAGAGAACGTAATTAAGGTAAAGGAACCTTCCAACTTTCTAGATTGCATTTAGGGCTGTAAATGCATGTGTGATGAATGATTATTGGATTATGTTTTGTGAAAAACGTGATGTTATGTTTGGAAATCAAACTGTTTTTTATGTCCCTACTGTTGCAGAGAAGGAAATTATTATGTTGTTGTGTGGATGATGTTTTGTTTGTTGTTTTGGAGATGATCCAACTGCATGAGTTGTTTTGTGTTGGACTGTTTTGTGATTGACCTTCTGTGTTGGTGATTGAAATAAACAGTGAGTTTAATCTGGTGTTGATGATGGTTTCAAAAGAAAGGGGATTTAAAATGGTGGAAGTATTATTTCTGAAAAATCTGTTGTTGTTGTGTTTATGAAAATGTTCGGAGTTTTGAGGTTTCTGAAGATGGGTAATTATGATTCTGGTGTTGGGTTGGTTTTTCAAAAGAAAACAGTTTGAAATGTGTTGAAGTCCCAGGAAAATTTTACTGATTTCGAAGGTGTATTCGAATACAACATGAGTGTATTCGAATACAACCTGACAAGCTTCTGTTTTACTCAAGTTTTCAAACTTGTATTCGACTACGAGCCCCTGTAGTCGAATACAGAGGAAGAGTTTTTGTTTCTGATGTTCTGGTGTTAATCATTCTGATTCTGGTTCTGTTTTCTGATGTTCTGGTGTTGATGATTCTGATTCTAGTTCTATTTTCTGATGTTCTGGTGTTAATCATTCTGATTCTGGTTCTATTTTCTGATGTTCTGGTGTTGATGATTCTGATTCTGGTTCTGCTTTTGATGATTCTGATGTTAATCATCATGTTTCTGCTTCTGATGATTCCGATGTTAATCATCCTGTTTCTGCTTCTGATGATTCTGGTGTTAATCATTCTATTTCTGTTTCTGCTTCTGATTAATCTCGTGTTAATCATCATAGTGCAGAATAATACAGCGGAAAAGTCAAAACAGTGCAGAATTAACACTCTGTATTCGACTACAGCCCCCCTGGTAGTCGAATACAGAGGCATTCTCAGTGCACAAATCAACATTTTTCACTACATCAGTAAAGTCCCAAAAACTTCATCACCACCACTTCAAAATATCACAAAAATTCCATTTTAACTCATCATAAACCTTCCCAATATTCCCCAACACTTAGGGTTTATAAACAATGTTGAAAAACTTGGAATTTTCTAAAAACCCAAATCTGTATTCGAATACAGATCCCTTGTATTCCAATATAGAAGCTGAAACTGTAATTTCAACATTCTGTATTCGAATACAGCATGCCTGTAGTCGAATACAGAAGCCAAAAACAGAACCAGAATGATCAACATCAGAACATCACAAACAGAATCAGAATGATCAACATTAGAACATCAGAAACAGAACCAGAATCAGAATCATCAACACCAGAACATCAGAAAGCAGAAGCAAAACAAAATGATTCACACCAGAATCATTAGAAGCAAAACAGAATGATTCACACCAGAATCATGAGAAGCAAAACAGAACGATTCACACCAGAATCATCAGAAGCAAAGCAGAACGATTCACACGAGAATCATCAGAAGCAAAGCAGAACGATTCACACTAGAATCATCAGAAGCAAAACAGAACGATTCACACCAGAATCATCAGAAGCAAAACAGAATGATTCACTCCAGAATCATCAGAAGCAAAACAGAATGATTCACACCAGAATCATCAGAAGAAAAACAAAATGATTCACACCAGAATCATCAGAAGCAAAACATAATGATTCACATCAGAATCATCAGAAGCAAAACATAATGATTCACACCAGAATCATCAGAAGCAAACCAGAATGATTCACACCAGAATCATCAGAAGCAAAACAAAATGACTAACATCAGAATCATCAGAAGCAGAAACAGAATGATTTACATTAGAATCATCAAAAGCAGAAACAGAATGACTAACATCAGAATCATCAGAAGCAGAAATAGAATGATTAATATCAGAATCATCAGGAGCAGAAATCCTTCCTCTGTATTCGACTACAGGGGCTCGTAGTCGAATACAAGTTTGAAAACTCGAGTAAAACAGAAGCTTGATAGGTGGTATTCGAATACACACATGTTGTATTCGAATACACCATCGAAATCAGTGAAATTTTCTTGCGACTTAAACACATTTCAAACTGTTTCTTTTGAAAAATCAGCACAACTCCAAAACAGTTTTATCACTCTTTTAAACCACAAAACTCAGACTTTTACATCAAACCAGATTTCCTTGAAGAAAACACTTTCATCAGTTTTAAACCCTTTATTATTTTGAAATCATCAGCAACACCAGATTTTCATCAACAGAACAGCATGCAAGCATTTCATCTTTCTCAAACCATCAGAACATCATGCACAGCATTTCAGCTTTCTCAAACATCAGAACAACATGCAAAGCATTTCAGGTTTTCTCAAACATCAGAACAACATGCAAAGCATTTCAGCTTTCTCAAACATTAGAACAACATGCAAAGCATTTCAGCTTTTCTCAAACATCAGAACAACATGCAAAGCATTTCAGCTTTTCTCATACATCAGAACAACATGCAAAGCATTTCAGCTTTTCTCATACATCAGAACAACATGCAAGCATTCAGTCAAACAACAAGCATCACATAACAGCAAAATACCAACAGAATGCATTTTTTGCAATGTTCAAAACAGTTTATGAACATGTATTTTAATCATCTTTAAAATAACATGCAAAACATTTTTCAGCTTTCCCACATAAGCAAAACAGCATGTCATATCAGCAAAAACAGCCAACATCACAAAATCATCAACATCAACAGAATGCATTTCTCAATCTTCAAAATGACATGCAAAACAGTTTTTCTTCAAAATAGAAATGGAACAACGTGCATGTCATAACAATATGCATTTACAGCCCTAATGCAACTAGAAAGTGGAAGGTGCCCTTACCCTTGTTGCGTGTTCTGCTTCTGCTCAAGTGTATGCGTCAAAAACGGCGAAACTCCCGCCTGCGTTTGCTGCTACAAAACTGAGTTCTCTAGCTCCGTAATGATGTGGGGATTAACTTTAGTACTGGGGGTTTTTTGGTTTGATGCTTGGATTTCCAAGTAATGGTGCTTTTGATGAACTTCCTCTTTTCACTTTGAAATCGTGAGCTGGGACAGAAAACAGAAACAGAATGGGAGGGAAAATGGGGTACTGTTACATGCAGTATGGCAGTGAGCGAGCAAGAATGGTGTTCTGATTTCACCATCCTTCTCACTCCTATTTATAGGCTTGAGTGGTGCCTCCTCAGCCGACACTTGTCTGATCCACAGCATTTAACCATTTTGCAATTAGCCGCTAATCCTTAATTAACGGTCCGATTAATTTAATTACTCGAAATTAAATTAATTTAGTCTTCATCCAATAATTTTAATTCTTCATCCAAAATAAATATTTATATATATATATATATATTCGCTCAAAACATACATATAATAAATATTTTTACAAATATCCCCAAAATACCCTTAATATTAATTCCATAAATTAATATTAAATTTAAGGGTCTTATATTACCACCCCCTTAAATTAGTTTCATCCTCGAAACTACATGTTGATAAACAACTGAGGATATTGTTCCCTCATCTTACTTTCCAGTTCCCAAGTCGCGTCCTCTAGCAATAGGACGAGTAGCCCTAGTTGCGTTCACTGTTGGTTCCACCTTCGAAACCTTGTAATCCCTTGCAAAGTGTCCTGGCTTTTGGCAATTGTAGCATGAAGGACCCGTAGTGGTACAAGTCGTAGCATAATGTCCCTCTCTTCCACATCGGAAATACCGAACCCCTTGCCCTAATTGTCGTCCAAAAGTCTGGTTCCCCGGGCGATTCTGGCCCCTGTTGTTGTTCTGGGGTTGGTTATACGGCTTAGCAACCTGCTTTCCTCTATTGTTCTGATTGTGCATCCGACTAGGCCCTCCAGAATTAAAGTTCCCTTCTCTGTTGGCCCTCTTGTTCTTCATCTCTTCGACCTCTCTACACTTCTCCACTAACACTTGGAAACGTTGAATTCCCAATGGCAAGTTCGAGTCTTGAATCTCATACTTCAGTCCATTTTGAAAGCGATGACACATAAACTGTTCATCAACTTCTTCCCGAAAGAATCTGAAATGTCTTGACAGGGATTCAAACTTAGCCGCATATCCCCCACTGTCATGTTACCCTGGTGCAATTTCAGAAAATCGTCACCCAACTTGGTCCTAGTGCTCATCGGGAAGTACTTGTCCAAAAACTTCTTCTTGAACGACTCCCAGTTCACCTCCTCGTGAGCTGACCCCATCAGTAGTCTTGTACTTCTCCACCAATACTCTGCATCCCTTATCAGCAGGTACGTGGCATAGTTGACCTTCACCGCTGCTCGGCAATTAATCATCTAAAAGATTTTCTCCATCTCTTGAATCCACTGGTCCGCTCTTTCTGGACCCTCATCACCCTTGAACTTGGGAGGATTATGACGACGAAAATCCTCTATTCCTCTAGATTCAGCAGCGCGAATCTCTCTTTCCCTCTTTTCCAGATCTCGTTGAGTCTTTGCAACCGTCTGTGCAGCAACAGACGCCGCCATGTTGTTCATCGCTTCAGCCATCATATCTTCCCAGCTGATATTGGCTCTTGCGGTGTCGTCTCTTCATGGAGGCATTGTTTCCTACAAAACCATCATCACTTCAGTCACACCACAATTTACACAAGACTTGACACTTTAACTACTTGCTTCTATGCATGATCAGCTAACAACTCAAAACAACCACTTTAATCAGCGCTTTAACCCAAAACTTTAACCAAATGCTCTCATACCACAGTTGTAACACCCTGAGTTTAAAATACAGCGCGAGTGTATTTTTTTTTCAATAAATAATTAAAATGAGTTTTCCAAAATTAATGACAAGGGAATTAAAATAAAATTTTCATCACTTCATTTCAAAAGAGAACACCCGACCTGTGGCCACTAAATAACATCAGAGTGCAGAATAATACAGCAGAAAAGTCATACATTAATTCCCAAAACTCAAGACCCTATACAAAAGTCTAGCCTGATCATGCACTAAGCTACAGTAGCACGGTCTCCACCGTATCCCCTACAAGTCTCTTCTTCACCCAGCTTTTCGTCCCTCTGCGTTGTCCACAGCTACGCCGTACGTAAAGATCAAGGGAAATTAACGACGTCTCCGTTGTTAGTGTAACCGTCGGTGGGACGGGTTCGGGTATCATCTGAGGGCAAAGCCCAATTTCCACAATAATAGTAAAGGGTCACCGACCGAAATTAACAATTAACACAAAGCATGTATATCACAGTAACAATTATAACCATGGCATAACATATAATAATGATGAGAAAAAGATACTCATTTTCAAATTTCATGACATGTATGCCTTTTTCAAAACAGCAATCAATTAGTATGGAAAATATGTGGTAAGTACAGCCAACACTTCAGCAATCACAATCATTTATCAGAAAATCAGATTTCATAAAGTACTCACACACATCAATTTCCAATCATCATCATGTAACCAAAACGTGACCCACCGGTCAATCACCCCATGCAATATGTATATGCTCATGTACTCAACTTCTTGGAATCACCAAGGTGCAGTCGCTCACAGACCAGCACACGTGCAGTCTCTCAAAGACCAGCATGATTTATATGTGTTAGACTTTAACGGCCCTCAAGACTAGGGTGCAATCGCTCAACAGATCAGCACCAGTGCAGTCGCTCAACAGACCAGCACAATTTCACACATGGAATGGACCATCTAATACACGCGAAACCATCCCGTAGCCCGGATAGAATAGACCGTCTAATACACGCGGAACTACTCTAAACCCGGACAGAACAGACCGTCTAATACACGCGGAACTATTCTATAACCATCATGGTCACTACAATTACATGTATTAGCCTCTCACAGGCCAAATACACATAAGTTAAATCCTCGCACAGATAGAACGGGCAGTCTAATACACGCGGAACCACTCCATATCCCGAGTAGAATAGACCGTCCAATACACACGGAACTACTCTTACCCCGGATAGAACAGACCGTCTAATACATGCGGAACTATTCTATAACCCAGGTTACTACTTAACTTCGCGGCCCATCACGGTCACCGCATCAACTCTGTGGCCAATCACGATCACCACTTGACTATGCAATGCATGAACTTGCAATGTTTTCTCTTCACTGAAAACAGTATGCGACATCAATGAATTTCATGCATTTCCACCATTTCTCAAAATACCTCAACACAACCAATTTTAGTATCAACACATCAATGATTAAACATTCAAGTAATCATTATCACAAAATTCCATTCTGAATTATCATAAGTCTTTCCTCAACTCTTTAAAATTCATAAAACAGTGTTTAAAACTGAGATTTCTGGAAAATACGAATCTGTGTTCGAATACAGCCTCTCTGTATTCGAATACAGAAGCCAAAACAGTGCAGAATTAACACTATTTATTCGACTACAGCCCCCCTGGTAGTCGAATACAGAGGCAGTCTCAGTGCACAAATCAACATTTTTCACTACATCAATAAAGTCCCAAAACTTCATCACCACCACTTCAAACTATCACAAAAATTCCATTTTAACTCATCATAAACCTTCCCAATATTCCCCAACACTTAGGGTTTATAAACAATGTTGAAAAACTTGGAATTTTCTGAAAACCCGAATCTGTATTCGAATACAGAAGATGAAACTGTAATTTCAACATTCTGTATTTGAATACAGCATGCCTGTAGTCGAATACATAAGCCAAAAATAGAACCAGAATGATCAACATTACAACATCAGAAACAGGATCAGAATGATCAACATCAGAACATCATAAATAGAACCAGAATCAGAATCATCAACACCAGAACATCAGAAAACATAAGCAAAACAGAATGATTCACACCAAAATCATTAGAAGCAAAACCAATTATTCACACCAGAATCATCAGAAGCAAAACAGAACGATTCACACCAGAATCATCAGAAGCAAAACAGAACCATTCACACCAGAATCATCAGAAGCAAAACAGAATGATTCACACCAAAATCATCAGAAGCAAAACAGAATGATTCACTCCAGAATCATCAGAAGCAAAACATAATGAATCACACCAGAATCATCAGAAGCAAAATAGAATGATTCACACCGGAATCATCAGAAGCAAAATAGAATGATTCACACCAGAATCATCAGAAGCAAACCAGAATGATTCACACCAGAATCATCAGAAGCAAAACAGAATGATTCACACTAGAATCATCAGAAGCAAAACAGAATGATTCACACCAGAATCATCAGAAGCAAAGCTGAATGATTCACACCAGAATCATCAGAAAGCAAAACAGAATGATTCACACTAGAATCATCAGAAGCAAAACAGAATGATTCAACTCAGAATCATCAGAAGCTGAAACATGATGATCAACATCAGAATCATCAGAGGCAGAAACAGGATGATTCACATCAGAAGCAGAAACAAAATGATTAGCATCAGAAACAGAAACAGGATGATTAACATTAGAATCATCAGAAGCAGAAACAAGATTATTAACATCAGAATCATCAGAAGCAGAAACAGAATGACTAACATCAGAATCATAAGAAGCAGAAACAGGATGATTAACATCAGAAGCAGAAACATAATGATTTACATCAGAATCATCATAAGCAGAAACAGAATGATTAACATCAGAATCATCACGAGCAGAAATTCTTCCTCTGTATTCGACTACAGGGGCTCGTATTCGAATACAATTTTGAAAACTCGAGTAAAACAGAAGCTCTACAGGTTGTATTTGAATACACACATGTTGTATTCGAATACACCTTCAAAATCAGTGAAATTTTCTTGAGACTTAAACATATTTCAAACTATTTCTTTTGAAAAATCAGCACAACTCCAAAACAGTTTTATCACTCTTTTAAACCACAAAACTCAGACTTTTACATCAAACCAGATTTGCCTGAAGAAAACACTTTCATCAGTTTTAAACCCTTTATAATTTGAAATCATCAGCAACACCAGATTTTCATCAACCGAACAGCATGCAAGCATTTCAGCTTTCTCAAACCATTTGAACATCATGCAAAGCATTTCAGCTTTCTCAAACATCAGAACAACATGCAAAGCATTTCAACTTTTTTCAAACATCAGAACATAATGCAAAGCATTTCAGCTTTCTCAAACATCAGAACAACATGCAAAACATTTCAGCTTTTCTCAAACATCAGAACAACATGCAAAGCATTTCAGCTTTTCTCATACATCAGAACAACATGCAAAGCATTTTAGCTTTTCTCATACATCAGAACAACATGCAAGCATTCAATCAAACAGCAAGCATCACATAGCAGCAAAATACCAAAAGAATGCATTTTTTGCAATATTCAAAACAGTTTATGAACATGTATTTTAATCATCTTTAAAATAACATGCAAAACATTTTTCAGCTTTCCCACATAAGCAAAACAGCATGTCATATCAGCAAAAACAGCCAACATCACAAAATCATCAACATCAATAGAATGCATTTCTCATTCGTCAAAATAACATGCAAAACAGTTTTTCTTCAAAATAGAAATGGAACAACGTGCATGTCATAACAATATGCATTTACAGCCCTAATGCAACTAGAAAGTGGAAGGTGCCCTTACCCTTGTTGCGTGTTCTGCTTCTGCTCAAGTGTATGCGTCAAAAACGGCGAAACTCCCGCCTGCGTTTGCTGCTACAAAACTGAGTTCTCTAGCTCCGTAATGATGTGGGGATTAACTTTAGTACTGGGGGTTTTCTGGTTTGATGCTTGGATTTCCAAGTAATGGTGCTTTTGAGGAACTTCCTGTTTTCACTTTGAAATCATGAGCTGGGACAGAAAACAGAAACAGAATGGGAGGGAAAATGGGGTACTGTTACATGCAATATGGCAGTGAGGGAGGAGGAATGGTGTTCTGATTTCACCATCGTTCTCACTCCTATTTATAGGCTTGAGTGGTGCCTCCTCAGCCGACACTTGTCTGATCCACAACATTTAACCATTTTGCAATTAGCTGTTAATCCTTAATTAACGGTCCGATTAATTTAATTACTCGAAATTAAATTAATTTAGTCTTCATCCAATAATTTATTTCTTCATCCAAAATAATTATTTATATATATATATTCACTCAAAACATACATATAATAAATATTTTTACAAATATCCCCAAAATACCCTTAATATTTATTTCATAAATTAATATTAAATTTAAGGGTCTTACAGATTGCACTAGGTACTGATTGAAGGTGCAAACACGAGAATGGGGGGTTGAATTGTGTTTGACTTAACTTGAATACTTTTTTGTTTTTATACTTTTAAAACAAAACTTGATATATGATTAAAAACAGAGTTAGCAGCGGATAAAAATAAAAATAAAACTCACAGTTTTTATACTGGTTCACCGTTAATGAGGCTACGTCCAGTCCCTTCACCTTGAAGGATTTCACTAATTCAATCCTTGAATAACAACCTTTATATTGTCCCTCCAAGTCAGTCTTCTCAAACAGTATAACAATCCTAGACTTCTTTGAGGAATGCAACTCCTGTCTTCAGCCAATCTGACAATCCTAGATTGTAGAAGAAATCACACCACTATGAATCTAATTGCCAAGTAACCTGCTACCTCTACTGACTCCCTCAGATTGTAGACTCTACTTCAACAACTTAGATTTGACACAGTGGAAGGAAAATAACACGAGTACTTGCTTCTTGAAAGCTGGAACTAAAAATTGACTTCTATGAAAATTTGAGAGTGTTTGCTTTGGAAATGTATGACTCTTTTGTGATTTTCGATGCTAAGTATTCTGCCTTGAGCCTCCTTTTATAAATGCAGATTTGGGCCTCTTCCAAGCTTAATTTCGAGCTGAATCTTGCTGGATTCTCTTGCAAAAATAACTTGACCAATTGGGCTTTATTTAAATAAAAAACATATCTTTAGATTCTCTTTCAAAATAACTGGCCAATTAAATCTGTGTTGGAACCAAGTTGGTTCTAAGTCTTAGGATTTTGATGCTTACAAATGTATTCAATGTAAACTTATTTTGTACTTTGAATTATTAAGTTAAATGCCCCAGAAACTGAAGAAATCAGAAGCTGAAGATCAAAGGATTCCAGAAAATGAATTCTGGAATGACCAGAAAATACTCCAGGAATGTCAAACCATGACCAGAAGATATATTTGATGGCACAGATCAGAAGGAATAAATTTTAGAATGAAACATGGATCATATCATTGGAAAGCCTACCAGAAGGAGAGTTGATCAAGACAAACAGGAATCAAATATCAATTTTATTCCAGAAGTTATTCTGACCAGAAGATGGCCTGGCAGTGAAAAATTACACAGCCCAGACTTGTTCCAGACTTGACCAGAAGGTATGTTTATGAGTCCATAACAAGAGGATCAATCCAGATTTGGCCCAGACCATAAGATGGCATGATTCAGGGCATGGAACTAAGTCCAGAACAAAAGAAATGAGTTCCAGAATCAACCCAGACCTGGTCCAAAATCAAAGGTAAAATATCCAGACTGAAATATTTTTTGATCAAGTTTATTTCAGCTTGTTCCAGACCAAATTCCTGAATCTGTCCAGTCCAGAGTAAAAATATCCAGATCAATGGTTCAGAAATAATTTTTTGAGTCCAGTGATGGTCCAGATCAGAAAATCAGACCATTGCCCAGTGTTGGCCGAAATCAGAGGGACAGAATGTGCAAGTCCAGAAATGGCCGAGTCCAGAAGAATTCAGCATAACAGGCGCGCATCTAGGCTGGCTGAAATCAGAAGATCAAAGGGTTAGGGAGTGTGGTCCAGGAATGGCCGAAATCAAGGGATTACAGCATATCAAAAAGGCTGGTCCAGGCTGGACTATCGCATGAAGATCCAAGGGTGCAGATTTGATCATGGGAATTAATGGTGAAGATCTCATGATATTTTTATCAAAATATTATAAAAGATTTGTTATAAATTAAATTGGAGTAGCATGCAAGTCAGGAGCTGTGGCGGGAAACAAAGATTAGATTTGATTGGCCAGTTAATTTATGAAAGAAATCTAAGGCTTAAAAAAAGATATGATTTTTATGAAGCCCGATTGGTCAAAGATATTTTTACAAAGAATCCAGCAAGATTCAACTCGAATTTAAGCATTGGAAGAGGCCCTAATCTGCATCTATAAAAGGAGGCTCAAGGCAGATAACTTAGCATCGAAAATCACCAAAGAGTCATACACTTCAAAAGCAAACACTCTCAAATTTTCATATAAGTCAATTGTTGAGTCTTAGTTTTTAAAGCAAGTACTCTTGTTGTTTTCGTTCCACTTTGTCAAATCTAAGTTGTTGAAGTAGAGTCTACAATTTGTGGGAGTCAGTAGAGGTAGCAGGTTACTTGGCAATTAGATTTGTAGTGTTGAGAATTCTTCTACAATCTGGGGTGTTAGATTGGCTGAAGAACAGGAGCTGTTTTTCCTCAAGAAGTCTAGGATTGTTAGACTATTGAGAAGACTGACTTGGAGGGTCAGTAGCAAGGTTGTAATTCAAGTTTGAATTAGTGAAATCCTTCAAGGCAAAGGGACTAGACGTAGCCTCGTTAACGGTGAACCAGTATAAAATCTGTGAGTTTTTATTTTTATTTTTATCCGCTGCTAACTCTGTTTTAATTATACATCAAGTTTTGTTTTGAAAGTATTAAAACAGGAAAAGTTTCAAGTTAAGTCAAACACAATTCAACCCCCCTTCTCGTGTTTGCACCTTCAATTGGTATCAGAGCTCGATCTCAAGGCTGAGCACTTAACCGTGTTTGAGGAAAGGTCCAAGGGGTTCAATATGGCAGAAGAATTGGGAAACAACATCAACAGACCACCACTGTTTGATGGAGAAAGGTTTGAGTATTGGAAGGACAGAATGAGAAGCTTTGTCATATCTCAAGATCCTGAACTTAGGAAGATGATAGTCAGAGGATATACTGCTCCTACTGATCCAAAAGATCCAACTAAGAAACTGGACATGTTTGATATGAAACCAGATCAAGTCAGATTACATAGACTTCATCACAAGTCCAGAACCATGGTGGTCAGTGCACTCACATTCAAGGAATTTGATAGATGCACAAATAAAGAAACAGCAAAGAGTATATTTGATAGTCTGGTTCTGACCTATGAAGGAACCAAGCAGGTTCAACAAACAAAGGCTAACATATTGGTCAGAAAGTATGAGCTGTTCAAGATGGAAGAGGATGAAGACATTGACACAATATTCTGCAGATTCCAGACTTTGGTATCAGGACTGAAAGTATTAAACCAAAGCTATACCACTGAAGATCATGTCATGAAAATTCTAAGAAGTCTTCCAAAAAGGTGGAGACCAAAGGTTACTGCAATTCAGGAAGCTAAGGATTTGAGTACCTTGAGGCTGGAAGATCTAATCAGCACACTTAGGTCTCATGAAATAGAACTGGAAGAAGATGAACCTAAGAAGAAGAAAAATCTGGCTCTGAAATCGAAACAGAAGAAAGCTGCAAAGGCAGTATCAGAATCAGAGGATAGTGAAAGTAACAGTGATGATATGGCTTACTTAACCAAAAAGATGGTTAAGATCTGGGAAAACAGAAAGAAAAGAAACTTCCAGAAGAAACCCAACAGCAGAGATAAGGAAGAATCTGACCAGAAGAACATCATCTGTTATGGATGCAATGAACCTGGACATATCAAGTCAGAATGTCCAAATCTGGAAAAAGGCAAACAGCACAAAAAGAATTCCAGATACAGAAAGAAAGGTCTAATGGCTGCCTGGGATGTTTCAGAATCAGAGGAAGAATCGTCTGATGAAGAAGAGGCAGAAACAGCAAAAATGGCTCACATCAAGTTTGCTTCTGGACCTCATAAAAGCAAACAAACCAAGAAGAGTTCCAGATACAGAAAGAAAGGTCTGATGGCTGCCTGGGATGTATCAGAATTAGAGGAAGAATCTTCTTATGAAGAAGAGGCAGAAACAGCAAAGATGGCTCACATTAAGTCTGCTTCTTGACCTCATAAAGGCACGAATTGCAGAAGGAAAACAGGCAGAAGGAAGAATGATCGAAGCAGTCATTCAAGCAAGTTTGGAAGCACATCAAAGGAAACAATTCTGTCTCTGATGGCTCATACCTACTCAAGTTCTGAATACAGCTCAAGCTCTGAAACAAAATCAGAAGATGAAGACAATGAGGTATTTTCTGATCTGTCTAAATCTGAATTAATTGAGACTTTAAAAGACTTGTTAAATGCAAACAATAAAAGGTCTTTAAAACTGAAAACTCTTAGGGAAGATAAGGAAAATCTAACCAAAGAAGTCCAAGTTTTAAAGAATCGAAATTCTGAGTATGCAACTGAAAACAAAGATTTTAAAACTGAAGTTGCAAGACTCAAGTCTGAAAACCAAACTCTGAAAAGTAATAATTGTTCCACTTCTGAAACTGTTTGTAAATCTGATATGCATGAGCAAGTTTTTCAAAACTTTATTTCCAATGAAAGAAGTAAATATGCATCTATGATTTATGGAAACAGTAATTCTGGAAAAAGAGGTCTTGGTTTTACAGAAACAATTACTGAAAATAAAGATGTTCATTATGATGTTTTGTGTATTGTTTGTGCCAAGAAAGGTCACTCTGAATTATCTTGTCCAATGGTAAAATCTGAACAAGATCAGAGAGCTGTTACAACTAACAAACCTAGACCCAATCAGTTCTGGGTACCAAAAGAACAAATTGTTTATGTTGCAGATATTTTGAACAACTAGAAGGAGACACCAACAATGGTGCCTGGACAATGGATGCTGGCAACGCACAAGCAGAAGAAAGTCTATGTTCCAATATCTACCAAACCGAAGCCAAGTGACTCTGGTAGAAGAAGAACTGGTCAACACAATCGGAACCAGAACCAGAGGAGGAACAGGAAATATCAAAGATATCACATGAATCAGAACAGGAACTGGAACCAGAATCAGAACTGGAACCAGTATCAGAGGAACAGGAACTGGAACCAGAACCAGTATCAGAGGTACAGGAACTGGAACCAGAACCAACACTGGAACCAGAACCAGAACTGGAGGCACAGAAACTGGAACCAGAATCAACACTGGAACCAGAATCAGAATCAGTACCAGAACCAGAACCTGAACAGGTATCAGTATCAAAGGGTGAGGTATGATCATCAGAACTACTTTGATTATCATAATCAATATGATTACCAGAATCACCATAAGTTCCAGAATCACCAGAGGAATATGGTGTATGTGCCAAAGCAGAAATTAAAGAATCAGAATCAAGAGAGTTCTTCAAACATTCCAGTGAAGACTACAAACCTGGAAGGGAATTCCCTCATCCAAACCATGTAATCTCAGAACATATAGATTAGGAATCTGAAAATCAGAAGCAAGAGGATTTTCAGAGTAAAACCGAGGCTACATCTTGCTGTAAATACTATTATTATTTTATATTTATGTTTACTGTGATAACAAGAAGCTTGATCTTAACCAATCAAAGCTAGATAAGTGTAACGCCCCGGATTTTTGGTCCAAAACGTTACTAAAAAAAATACTTTTAGAAAAATTTACGATAATTTTTTTTTTGTAAGAATATTTACATTTATACTTTTAAATAATTAGTAACAATCACATTTATGCTTTCAAATAATTAGTAACAATCACATTTGTTTAATATTATAAAAAAAAGTTTATTGAAGCTAAAATAAAGGAAAAATCAATTATTCCTAAACGGAAGCAAAAATCCACTTCCGTATTTATAGAATTCGAATGCATTTAAAAGTTTAGTGACAAAAATTAAAAAAATAAATAAACATAGAAATTTTGCGGCAATACTTATTATTACAAAATTGTCTTGAAAACCCCATTTTTACCCCACGTTCGCCGCACGTTAATACTCATCAATTACTCTTGAATCTCCTCGAACTCATTAGTACCTAAAATGTTGTAAGGGTCAATTTTTTGCATCATCCACATCAAACCAAAGCTAAACATATAGAAAAATAACACAAAACATATAAAGGTAAAAACTTGTAATTTAAAAGAAAAAAATGCGCAAACAGTAAATCGTATGTAAAAAATATGCATAATGCATGCTCCTAAAACTATATGATCCGGATATAAACCTGCCACTTAGGCAACTTCCACACAGAAAGACCACCCATACCAATGGGGAAAATAAACCTGCCACTAAGGCAACTCCCACGAAGATGCATATGCCATGACATGACCATATATTATCACAATTATACTCGCACACAGCCCACTAAGAATCATGTCATATACATTCAAAAAATCACCCTTTTTAAAACCATCATCTTATTCACATCACAAAGATCACATATCACACATCCTTATCATGAGAATCATATATTCATAGACAAATAATCATTCAATAATAATTTTCACCACGTACGCATAAAAATCGGGACTTGACTTCATTTACACCATAAAGATTAAAACTTTATATATAACAAGAAACTTCAAACTCCAACTCATAATACATCATCAAAATCAAAACTTTATCATATATATAACATAAGAAAAATCATATTTTGCTTCATATCCATCACAAAAATTAAAACTCTATCATGTATAATATAAAAATTCATATTTTACTTCTTAAAAAGACATACATTACATATCGAACTCAACGTAAAGGATTTCATATTCCATTATTTTATTTTATTAGTCTACATTTATTTCTTTCAAAAGCAAGCAATTACAATTATTAGTTCTATGTTATCCAAGTAACGGTCTAACTCAAATTTGTGTGGGGAAAAGCCCTTACCTTGGCCGCTTTTCTTCCTAGTACGAAACTCTAAGCTCCCACGAAGTTGTTCACACGAAGATTTTGCCGCACGAAGGAGATGAGGTGTGAAGGAGATGACGGCTAGGGTTTCGGTATTTTTTTCTGCTTACTATTACTTAGTATCGAAATATTGTGGACTTTAGGGAAAATTTAAAGTGGAGATTATTGGGTAGATAGTGTTGGGCCCAAATAAAGAATAGAAGAGAGAAAATATTATTTTATTTATTTATTATTTATTTTTTTTTAACCTTGATCATACAAAAACTAAGCCACCAACTCCAAGCCCAAATTTCTATTACGGGTTGGGTCACACCTAGCCACAAACCCTTAGCTCAAATTCTTCTTGTACTAAAAAAACATATATATATATATATATATATATATATATATATATATATATAATTATATAAAACTTCTCCAATGATTAAATAATTCTTACTAATAATTTTATCAACTACAATAAGTCGAACAAGACAAATAATTATCACACCTAAATTAATAATGAAATATATATATTTATAAGTCTTAATTATTTTAAATAATAAATTTAGAGGATGTTACAATAAGCATTCTGCAGGTCTTCAAACTGTCAGAGGAACCAGGTGATTCACACAAGTTGAACACTTAGAAGAAACAGCATTCCAGTGGTCTCAAAAACAAACAGAAACCACCAGAAGCAGAATTAATGGTTTGGCTGTACTAAGTTCATTTTTAAATTAATTGATTTATATTATGGTATATGACAAACTGCTTGACAAATCAAAGCAAGATAAAGATAGTACAGGTTCATCAGAACCAAAGGGAGCAGAAGCAGAAGCAGAACGAATGGTTTGGCTGTATTGAGTTAAATTTTAACTTATTTGATTTGCATTATGTAAAATGACAAACTGCTTGATCTTAAAAAATCAAAGCAAGATAAAAATAGTGCAGGGAGCAGAAGCACAAGAAACAGAAGCACCTGGAAAGGTAGAGGATACAAGCAAGCCAGCAACACATCTTCAAAATATAAATCTGATCAAGTCAGAAACAGCCAAGATAAGTCATCAGAGAAATCTAGATATTTACCAGAATCTAAAGTTGTTACAGATTCACCAGAACCAGAAGTTGATTCATCAGAATCAGAAGCTGTTACAGAACTAAAAGTTGATGCGAACCAAGCATTGTTGATGAAGTTTTGGCAGAGGAAGGTTGGATATTTGCAATAAGAGCTGAATGAAATTCAAAGGAATGATGTTTGGGATCTGGTATCCAGACCAAACAGAAGCATTATTGGAACCAAATAGGTATTCATAAACAAATTCAATGAAAAGGGTGAAGTTGTAGCTCAAGGATACAGTCAACAGAAAGGTATGGATTACACTGAGCCTTTTGTTCTAGTGGCCAGGTTAGAAGCATTTAGAATTCTTTTATCATTTGCTGCTAATCATGATATAATGCTGTATCAAATGGATGTCAAAAGTGCATTCTTAAATGGCTACATAAGTGAAGAAGTCTATGTCAAACAGCCCCCTAGTTTTGAAAATTCTGATTTTCCAGACCATGTTTTTAAACTTAAAAAGTCTATATATGGTTTAAAACAAGCACCAACGGCATAGTATGACAGACTTAATAACTTTCTGCTTAAGAATGAATTTAATAGAGGCCAGATTGATAATACACCCTGATATTCTGATTATTCAAGTCTATGTTGATGATATCATATTTGGATCAACTAATGGCACTTTGTGCAAAGAGTTTTCTGACCTAATGCAGAAGGAGTTCCAAATGAGCATGATGGGAGAACTTAAGTTCTTCCTGGGAATTCAGATTCATCAAGGCAAATTAGGTATACTCATTCACCAATCAAAATATACTAAAGAACTTCTCAAAAAGTTCAAGATGAGTGACTGTAAGCCAATGGCCACCCCAATGCACCCAACCTGCTCACTTGAGAAAGATGAAACCAGCCAAAAGGCAGACCAGAAAACATACAGCGCTGGAAAGGAAAAGTATAAGTGGCAACTGCACTTTGTTCTGTGATAACACTTCAGCAATAAACCTAACCAAGAACCCTATCTTACACTCTAGAGCCAAACACATTGAAATAAAACACCATTTCATTAGGGACCATGTTCAGAAAGGAACCTTAAGCATTCAATTTGTGGACACTGATCATCAATGGGCTGATATCTTTTCCAAGGCATTACCAGAAGATAGGTTCGAGTTCATTAAGAAGCATCTCAGCATGACCTCCATATCTGACTAGCTCAAGTAGTCATCTTAGGAGTTTTTCAATTTCGTGTTATTTTAATTTTTGTCTTTTATTTTCTGTTTTTTACTTTCTGCAATTTGTACAGAGAAAAACAAAAAATACAAAAATAGCAGGACCAGTTTTTGGCTGATGACAAAAGGGGGGAGAAAGAGAGAGAGAGAGAGAAAGAAGAAATAAGTAGAAAAGGAGAGACAAAAAGAAAGGAGAAAGAAAAAGAAAGAGTGAAATCAGAAGAAGTTGAAAAGGAAAGGAATCAGGGAAAGAGAAAAAGAAAGAGTGAAAACAGAAGGAGTTGAAAAGGAGAGGAAGCATGAAGAGAGAAAAAGAAAGAGAGAATAAAGAAGGAGTTGAAAAGGAGAGGAGAAGAGAAGAAAAGAAAGAGTGAAAAGAAGGAGTTGAAAAGGAGAGTATCAGACTTAGGGGGAGAGATTGGTCTGAGGGGGAGTAATTCAAAGTTTTCGAGTTATGAGTTAGCAAAATAAGTTAAGGTTTTGTCATCATCAAAAAAGGGGAGATTGTTGGAACCAAGTTGGTTCTAAGTCTTAGGATTTTGATGCTTACAAATGTATTCAATGTAAACTTATTTTGTACTTTGAATTATTAAGTTGAATGCCCCAGAAACTGAAGAAATCAGAAGCTGAAGATCAAAGGATTCCAGAAAATGAATTCTGGAATGACCAGAAAATACTCCAGGAATGTCAAACCATGACCAGAAGATATATTTGATGGCACAGATCAGAAGGAATAAATTTCAGAATGAAACATGGATCATATCATTGGAAAGCCTGCCAGAAGAAGAGTTGATCAAGACAAACAGGAATCAAATATCAATTTTATTCCACAAGTTATTCTGACCAGAAGATGGCTTGGCAGTGAAAAATTACACAGCCCAGACTAGTTCCAGACTTGACCAGAAGGTATGTTTATGAGTCCAGAACAAGAGGATCAATCTAGATTTGGCCCAGACCATAAGATGGCATGATTCATGGCATGGAACTAAGTCCAGAACAAAAGAAATGAGTTCTAGAATCAACCCAGACCTGGTCCAAAATCAAAGGTAAAATATCCAGACTGAAATATTTTTTGATCAAGTTTATTTCAGTTTGTTCCAGACCAAATTCCAGAATCTGTCCAGTTCAGAGTAAAAATATCCAGATCAATTGTTCAGAAATAGTTTTTTGAGTCCAGTGATGGTCCAGATCAGAAAATCAGACCATGGCCCAGTGTTGGCCGAAATCAGAGGGACAGAATGTGCAAGTCCAGAAATGGCCGAGTCCAGAAGAATTCAGCATAACAGGCGCGCATCCAGGCTGGCCGAAATCAGAAGATCAAAGGGTTAGGGAGTGTGGTCTAGGAATGGCTGAAATCAAGGGATTACAGCATATCAAAAAGGCTGGTCCAGGCTGGACTATCGCATGAAGATCCAAGGGTGCAGATTTGATCATGGGAATTAATGGTGAAGATCTCATGATATTTTTATCAAAATATTATAAAAGATTTGTTATAAATTAAATTGGAGTAGCATGCAAGTCAGGAGCTGTGGCGGGAAACAAAGATTAGATTTGATTGGCCAGTTAATTTATGAAAGAAATCTAAGGCTTAAAAAAAGATATGATTTTTATGAAGCCCGATTGGTCAAAGATATTTTTACAAAGAATCCAGCAAGATTTAGCTCGAATTTAAGCATTGGAAGAGGCCCTAATCTGTATCTATAAAAGGAGGCTCAAGGCAGATTACTTAGCATCGAAAATCACAAAAGAGTCATACACTTCAAAAGCAAACACTCAAATTTTCATATAAGTCAATTGTTGAGTCTTAGTTTTTAAAGCAAGTACTCTTGTTGTTTTCGTTCCACTTTGTCAAATCTAAGTTGTTGAAGTAGAGTCTACAAGTTGTGGGAGTCAGTAGAGGTAGCAGGTTACTTGGCAATTAGATTTGTAGGGTTGAGAATTCTTCTACAATCTGGGGTGTCAGATTGGCTGAAGAACATGAGCTGTTTTTCCTCAAGAAGTCTAGGATTGTTAGACTATTGAGAAGACTGACTTGGAGGGTCAGTAGCAAGGTTGTAATTCAAGTTTGAATTAGTGAAATCCTTCAAGGTGAAGGGACTGGATGTAGCCTCGTTAACGGTGAACCAGTATAAAATCTGTGAGTTTTTATTTTTATTTTAATCCGCTGCTAACTCTGTTTTAATTATACATCAAGTTTTGTTTTGAAAGTATTAAAACAGGAAAAGTTTCAAGTTAAGTCAAACACAATTCAACCCCCCCTTCTCGTGTTTGCACCTTCAATCTGTTGGTTCCTTCCCGCCACAGCTCCTGAATTCCACAACACCTCACTTTATTTTGGTAATAAATCTTTTTAATCCTTTGATCAAAATAAATTAAATTCTCCACCGTATAAATTTCCTGATTAAATCTGGACCATTAGATTGTTCTGCGCCAGTCCACATCTGGACCAAACTAATTGATATGCTGTGATCCTCTGATTTCGGCCATTCCTGGACCACATTTCCTGACCCTCAAATCTTCTAATTTCGGCCATCCTGGATGCGCACCTGATATGCTATAATCCTCTGAACTCGGCCTTTGCTGGACTGCTCATCCTGTCCCTCTCATTTCGGCCAACACTGGGCCATGGTCTGATTTTCTGATCTGGACCATCACTGGACCAAATAATTAATTCTGAACCACTGATCTGGAAATCTTCCCTCTGATCTGGACTAATTCTTGACTTTGGTCTGGATTAAATTGAAATTAAATCTGGACAATAAATATTTCAGTCTGGGCATTTTACCTTTGATTTTAGATCAAGTCTGGATCATTCTGGAAATCATTTCTTCTTTTCTGGACTTAGTTTCATGCCCTGAATCATGCTATCTTATGGTCTGGGTCATATCTAGATTGATTCTCTTGTTCTGGACCCTTAAACATAGCTTCTGGTTGAGTCTGGGCAATTTAATATTTCATTGCCAGGCCATCTTCTAGTAAGAATAACTTCTGGAATAAATTTGATATTTGATTCCTCTTGGTCTGGAACAACTCTCCCCCTGGCAGGCTTTCCACCGGTATGATCCATGTTTCCTTCTGATTTTTCTTCCTTCTGATATTGGCCTGCAAAGATATCTTCTGGTGATGTTTTGACATCATGGAATATCTTCTGGAAATTCCAGAATTCATTTTCCTTTGATCTTCTGCTTCTGATTTCTTCAGTTTCTGGTGGCATTTAATTTAATAATTCAAGGTACAAAATAAGTTTACATTGAGTGCTTTTGTGAACATCAAAATCCTAAGTCTTAGAACCAACTTGGTTCCAACAATCTCCCCCTTTTTGATGATGACAAAACCTTAACTTATTTTGCTAACTTATAACTCGAAAACTTTGAATTACTCCCCCTCAGACCAATCTCTCCCCCTAAGTCTGATACTCTCCTTTTCAACTCCTTCTTTGTTCTCTCTTTCTTTTCTTCTCTTTTCCTCTCCTTTTCAACTCCTTCTTTATTCTCTCTTTCTTTTTCTCTCTTCACATTTCCTCTCCTTTTCAACTCCTTCTCTTTTCACTCTTTCTTTTTCTCTCTTTGTTTTTCTCTCTCCCTGTTTCCTCTCCTTTTCAACTTCTTCTCTTTTTCACTCTTTCTTTTCTTTCTTTGTTTTTCTCTCTCCCTATTTCCTCTCCTTTTCAACTCCTTCTGGTTTCACTCTTTCTTTTTCGCTCCTTCTTTCTTTTTATCTCTCCTTTTCTACTTACTTATTTCTCCTTTTTCTCTCTTTCTCTCTCCCCCTTTTTGTCATCAGCCAAAAAGTGGTCCTACTATTTTTGTATTTTCTTTTGTTTTTCTCTTTACAAACTGCAGAAAGTAAAAACATAAACTAAAAAACAGAAAATAAAATTACAAGAAATTAAACAACTCCTAAGATGACTACTTGAGCTAGTCAGATATGGAGGTCATGCTGAGATGCTTCTTAATGAACTCGAACCTATCTTCTGGTAATGCCTTGGTGAAGATATCAGCCCATTGATGTGTCCACAAACTGTGAACTGCATCCTGCTGCTGATATATACTCAGCTTCAGCTGTTGACATGGCAATGGTGCTTTGTCTTTTGCTTGACCAAGAGATCTAAGAAAGTGCAGTTGCCACTTGTACTTTTCCTTTCCAACTTGTCTCTAGCATAGTCGGAATCACATAAACCTCTGAGTTTGTAGGTGGGGGATTTTCTCTGTATGTTTTCTGGTCTACCTTTTGGCTGGTTTCATCTTATTTAACTAGATGAATCTGAATTCCCAGGAAGAACTTAAGTTCTCCCATCATGCTCATTTGGAACTCTTTCTGCATTAGGTCAGAAAACTCTTTGCACAAAGTGCCATTAGTTGATCCAAATATGATATCATCAACATAAACTTGGATAATCAGAATATCATAGTGTATTATCAATCTGGCCTCTATTAAATTCATTCTTAAGCAGAAAGTTACTAAGTGTAACACCCCGAGTTTAAAACACAGCGCGGGTGCATTTTTTTTTTTTATAAATATTTAAAATGAGTTTTCCAAATTTAATTCGAAAGGAATTAAAATAATTACTTAATTCTGGAAATTTAATGATAAACAATAAAACATCTTTGGAAGATAAAAATGTCATAACATTCCCAAAAGTCAATATCAGAGTGCGGAATAAATAGTACAACAATTGTTTTTCAAAATAAAAACAAAATACATTTCCACCTCAAATCCTAATACATCAAGTCTAACTGATCGTGCACTAAAGCTACAGTGGCACGGATTTCCTCCGCAT
Source organism: Cicer cuneatum (assembly GCA_037974295.1). Lineage (NCBI taxonomy): Eukaryota > Viridiplantae > Streptophyta > Magnoliopsida > Fabales > Fabaceae > Cicer > Cicer cuneatum. The sequence goes on along the minus strand of JBBPBO010000004.1, from coordinate 65,853,176 downwards.
CCTAAGCAAGTCTTCTCCGAATCTGCCGCTCGACATGACCTCCTCCTCCTCATCATACAGAGAGGGGTCGGTCTCCTCCGAAGTCAGATCAATACATAGTCTCTACCGCTTCGGCGGAGCCGAAATCTCATAACAATCGTCGGAGATCCTAGACGGACTCTGAGTCTCAGCTGCTACTAGCTTCGGCTCATCAATCTTCCTTTCTGCCTCGGACTCATGTACAACTCCTCCAGTCACCGGGTTGGGAGTCACCACTCCTACGGTGGCCTCCGTCTCAACCCCTCTAACTGACTCCTCAGCATCATCGAAAATTCCGTGCACCTCCAATACTAGACGGGAAGGCACGGGAAAATCTATACTCGCATGAGTGCGCTCCACAAAATCCTCTACGCCGTTAGTCCTGCTCGTCCTCTCCAACCACCCCGTGTAAATCGCCCTGCTTGAGATGGGGTCAAATACCCAAGCAGTGCGCGAATAGCGATCAAGGAAGTTCAACGAGGTTTCCGTCATTCGAGTACCCACGGGTAGCATGGGTTTGGGTAACATCTGAGGGCAAAGCCCAAAGTCCACAATATAATAGCAAGGGTCACCGACCGAAATTAACAGATAATCACATAGCATATATTTCACAGCAACAAATATATCCATGATATCACATATGATGATGAGGAAAATAATAATGTTCATTTGAAAATTAATGACATTTATGCCTTTTCAAAAACAGCAACCAATTATTATGAAATATGTGGTAAGTACAAACAACACCTCAGCAAATCACAATCATTAAATCAAAATTTCAGATTCTGAACCGTACTCACGCACATTCAATTTGCACTCATCATATACTCAAACGTGACCCACCGGTCAATCCCTCAATGCAATATGTATATGCTTATGTATACAATTTTCTTGGAATCACCAAGGTGCAGTCGCTCAACAGACCAGCACATTAGGTTTGACATTAACGGCCCTCAAGACCAGGGTGCAATCGCTCAACAGATCAGCACCAGTGCAGACGCTCAACAGTCCACCACGTTTGACATATACCAAGGTACAATCGCTCAACAGATCAGTACCTAGTGCGGTCGCTCAACAGACTAGCACTCGTGCAATCGCTCAATAGATCAGCACGTGGCTGCGCGTTTCAGGGTACAGACGCTTAACAGTCCAGTACCAGTGCAGTCGCTCAACAGACCAGCACCTATATACCAAAGTACAATCGCTCAACAGATCAGTACTTAGTGCAGACGCTCAACAGTCCAGCACTTATGCAATCGCTCAACAGATCAGCACGTGGTTGCGCATTCCAGGGTACAGACGCTCAACAGTGCAGTCGCTCAACAGACCATCACTCGTGTAATCGCTCAACAGATCAGCACGTGGCTGCGCATTTCAGGGTACAGACGCTCAACAGTCCCGTACCAGTGCAGTCGCTCAACAGACCAGCACCTATATACCAAGGTACAATCGCTCAACAGATCAGTACCTAGTGCAGACGCTCAATAGTCCAGCACTCGTGCAATCGCTCAACAGATCAGCACGTGGTTGCGCATTACTCTGTGGCCCATCGCGGGTACCACTTGACTATGCAATGCATGAATATGGAGTGTTTCAAAATTAGACAATTCATGCTTTTTATCATTTTTTAAATATCTCAGCACAGCTAGAATTAACATCATCACAATCATGATTAAATAGTCAATTAATCATTAATACTTTGGAATGTTTTCCCAGACTCTTAAAATTCAATTACAGAGTTTAAAATTGAGGATTTCTGGAATTTTACGAATTTGTATTCGAATACAGCTTCTCTGTATTCGAATACATAAGCCAAAAATAGTGCAGAACTACACTCTGTATTCGAATACAGCCCTCTGGTATTTGAATACAGAGGCAGTCTCCGTGCACAGAACAACATCATTCATTACATCAGTAAGGTTTCAAAGAACTTCATCACCACAACTTCAAAATATCACCAAAAGTTCCATTTTAATTCCCCACAACAATCCCAACATTCCCCAAACACTCAGGGTTTACAAAACACTCTTAAAAACTTGGAAATTCTTGAAACTCGAATCTATATTCGAATACAGAGCATGGAACTGCAATTTTAACATTCTGTATTCGAATACAGCATGCCTGTAGTCGAATACAGAAGACAAAACCTTGAAAAATTCAATCTTTTCTTCCAGATCCTTAAAGGTTTTCAATAATTCATCCTCTCCTCTTCAAAATATTTCAAGAACTCCTTTTAAAATCTCTTTAACCCTTCTCAAGGTTTCTTAATACTTTAAAATGCATATCACAGTGTTTAAAACTTGATTTTCTGGAAAATACGAATCTGTATTCGCATACAGCTTCCTTGTATTCGAATACAGAAGCTAAAAACAGTGCTTCTGGAAAAAACACGAATATGTATTCGAATACAGACCCACTGTATTTGAATACACAAACTGAAACTAGTGAAAATCTGCATTCTGTATTCAAATACAGCATGCCTGTAGTCGAATACAGATGCGAATACAGTGTTAAAATCCCACTTCTGTATTCGAATACGACATGGTCGTAGTCGAATACAGATGCAAATACACAAGCAAAAATTCTTCCTCTGTATTCGAATACAAGGGCTCGTATTCGAATACAAGTTTTGAAAACTTAAGTAAAACAGAAACTTGACAGGTTGTAGTCGAATACACACATGTTGTATTCGAATACACCTTCGAAAACCAATGAAATTTTCCTGAGATTTCAACCCTTTTCAAAACTGTTTTGTTTTAAAAACAAACAACCAACATTAAAACAAATTCAGCACTTTTTCCAGACAATACTTTCCTCATTAAAATCCCTTTTCTTTTTAAATCATCAACATCACCAGAATCATTCAAAACATAAACAGAATTAGAATCATTAACACCAAATCATCCAGAACCAGAAACAAAATGTTCAATCATTAGAATCATCCAGATTTTCAAACCATCAGAACAACACACAGCATTTCAGTTTTCACAATATCAGAATAATATGCAAGCATTTCAACTTTCACAACACATCAGAATACATACAAGCATTTCAGCTTTCACACACCTCAGAATAACATGCAGCATCACAGAGCAGCAAAACAGAATGCATTTTTGCATTTTAAAACCATTTTTCCAAAACAGTTTTATGACATGCATTTTAATCATATTTAAAATAACATGCCAAAATGTTTTTCAGCTTTCCCACACAAATAAAACAGCTTTACAGTAACAACAACAATATCACAGATTCCTTACACATCACAAAAATGCATTATCTTCATTTTTCAAACATGTGATTGCAAAATAGTTTTTCTTCAAAAACAGAATGAAACAACAAGCATTTATAGCCCTAATGCAACTAGAAAGTTGGAAGGTCCCCTTACCCTTGTAGCGTGCTCTGCTTCTGCTAAGGTGTGTGCGTCAATAACGGTGAAACTGCTGTCTGAGTTTGCTGCTACGAAACTGGGTTCTCTAGCTCCGTAATGACGTGGGGAACAACTTTAATACTGGGGGTTTTCTGGTTAGGTGCTTGTATTTCCAGTTAATGGTGTTTTTGAGAAACTTTTTCTTTGGTATTTTTGAAATCGTGAAACCGTGTTTCAGGAAAACAGGAGGCAGAAATGGGAAAATAGGTTACTGTTACATGCAACACTATTACATGCAAAATGGGGAGATGTGAAGTTCTGATTTCTGCCCTGCCTCCTCACATGTACTTATAGAATGTACTCAAGTGCTACCACCTCAAAGATAATAATAAAATAATGCTGGATTCTTCCAGCACTTAATCCTTTTGCAACTAGCCACTAATCCTTAATTAATGGTCCAATTAATTTAATTACTCGAAATAAAATTAATTTAATCTTCATCCAATAATTTTAATTCATCTTCCAAGATAAATATTTATATATATATACTCAAAACATACATATATTAAATATTTTACAAAAATTCCCAAAATACCCTTGACATTAATTCCATAAATTAATTCTTAATTTTAAGGGCCTTACAATACTACCCCCCTTAAATTAGTTTCGTCCTCCTCGAAACTACATGTCCATAAACAACTGAGGATATTGTTCCATCATCTTACTCTCCAGTTCCCACGGTGCGTCTCTAGTGGTCGGATTCCAAATCACTTTGACTAGTGGGACTTCCTTGTTTTTCAACTGTTTAATCTTCCTTTCTTCAATCCTTACAGGCAATACTTCAAAAGACAGGTTGTCCCTCAGCTGAATTGTATCTGGCTCGATCACATGTGACGGGTCTGCAATGTATTTCCTTAGCTGCGACACATGAAATACGTCGTGAATATTGGACAGTATTGGAGGTAAAGCAATCCGATAGGCCAATGGTCCAATACGCGCAGTAATCTGGTATGGTCCAATAAATTTCGGAGTCAACTTTCTTGACTTAATAGCTTTGCCAACACCAGTTGTAGGCGTAACCCTTAGAAATTCATGGTCACCCTGCTCAAATTCCAAAGGTCTGCGACGCTTGTCTGCATAACTCTTCTAACGATCTTGCGAAGCCTTCATTTTCTCTTGTATCCTCTTGATTTTCTCCGTAGTTTGCTCCACCATTTCAGGTCCAACAATCATACTCTCTCCGTCCTTATACCAGCATAAGGGCGTCTGACACTTGCGTCCATACAAAGCCTCATAGGGTGCCATTCCAATACTTGCGTGAAAATTGTTGTTGTAAGTGAATTCAATCAATGGCAACACCTCATCCTAGTTTCCTCTGTCATCCAACACACATGCTCTCAATAGATCTTCCAAGGATTGATTGGTTCTCTCAGTTTGTCCGTCTGTTTGTGGATGATAAGCTGAACTCAATTTCAGTTTCGTTCCCAAAGCTTCATGCAGTGCTCTCCAAAAATGAGATGTGAACTTTGGGTCACGGTCCGATACTATACTCGATGGCACTCCATGTAACCTCACAATCTCAGCGATGTAGATCTTTGTCAGCTTATCTACTTTATAAGTGGTTCTTACCGGTAGGAAATGTGCTGACTTCGTCAATCGATCCACTATTACCCAAATAGAATCATTCTTTTTCCTTGTCTTAGGCAGTCCTGTTATGAAATCCATGGAAATGTTGTCCCACTTCCATTCCGGTATGTCCAAAGGTTGCAGCATTCCAGCAGGTCGTTGATGTTCCACTTTCGCTTTCTGACAAGTCAAACAGGCTGATACGTACTCCGCTACGTCCTTCTTCATTCCTGGCCACCATAAATTCTGCCTTAAGTCCTGGTACATCTTGGTCGCTCCAGGATGAATACTTAACTTACTCTTATGAGCTTCTTCCAAAATCATTCTTCTCATCTCTGTAACTTCCGGTACACAAACTCTTCCAATACATCTCAGAATATTATTTGTTCCGACGCTAAACTCAGTTGTCTGTCCTTGCGCTATCAGATTCCTCTTTTCTTGGATCAATGCGTCATCTTGCAAGTTTGCAATCTCCTCCAGTAATCCACTCAAAATTGTTATCATTCCACACTTTATCATTCATGGTGCAAACTTTACGTCTAAAAGTAGATCTCTAAATGCTTCCCACAACTCCTGTTGTCTGGCCATTATCATTGAAGATATTGACACGCTCTTCCGACTCAATGCGTCAGCTACCACATTGGCTTTTCAAGGGTGGTACTGCAATGAAAAGTCAAAATCCTTGAGAGTCTCCATCCATCTTCTTTGACGCATGTTCAATTCCTTCTGATCGAACAAATACTTCAAACTCTTATGGTCACTGAACACCGTGAATGTGCATCCATATAAGTAGTGTCTCCAGACCTTTAACGCAAACACTACTGCAGCAAGCTCTAAATCATGAGTAGGGTAGTTCCGCTCGTGAGTTTTCAACTGTCTTGAGGCGTAAGCTACAGCTTTCTTGTGTTGCATCAAAACACATCCCAAACCTTGGTGAGATGCATCACAGTAAACTTCATATGGTTCCTCCGGCTGTGGCAACACCAATACTGGTGAAGTTGTCAACTTTTCCTTAAGCAATTGAAAATTTTCCTCACACTTCTCCGTCCATGCAAACGGCTGATTTTTCCTGGTGAGTTGTGTCAAAGGAGCTACAATCTTAGCAAATCCTTCAATAAATCTTCTGTAGTATCCTGCCAGTCCGACAAAACTTCTTATGTCTGTGACTGTCTGGGGCTGTTTCCAGGCAAGAATTGTCTCAATCTTTGCCGGATCGACAGCGATTCCTTCTTTCGTTATCACATGTCCCAAGAAATTCACTTCCTTTAGCCAAAACTCGCACTTCAACAAATTGGCATACAGCTGCTTTTCGCATAAGACTTCAAGAACTTGGCGTAAATGCTCTTCATGTTCTTCTTCATCCTTTGAATAAATCAAAATATCGTCGATGAATATCACCACGAACTTATCCAGAAACGGGCTGAAGATCCTATTCATATAGTCCATGAAAATTGCTGGTGCATTCGTAACTCCAAAAGGCATAACGAGATATTCATAGTGTCCGTAACGAGTCCTGAAAGCAGTCTTTTGAATATCTCCTTCTCTTACTCGAATTTGATGGTATCCCGATTTCAAATCAATCTTTGAAAACACTGCTGCTCCCCTCAATTGGTCCATCAAATCATCGATGCGTGGTAATGGATAACGATTCTTGATAGTCACCTTGTTAAGTTGCCGATAATCCACACATAAACGTGAACTTCCATCCTTCTTTTTAACCAGCAACACCGGAGCTCCCCAGGGTGACACACTTGGTCTGATAAATCCTTTCTCCAATAATCCTTCAATTTGACCTTTAAGCTCGCTTAATTCCAATGGCGACATCCGGTACGGCGCAATTGAAATAGGTCCAGTTCCTGGGTGTAAGTCAATGAAGAACTCCACCTCACTCACCGGGGGTAATCCTGGAATTTCTGACGGAAATTCGTCCGGATATTCTTTGACTAACACCACATCTTCTATGTTCACATCCCTCTTTGTCTCCACATTAGCCAATGATAAAAATTCCTGAGTTCCTTCTCTTAGTGATACTCCGAGTTGGTTAGCAGCCAAATACCGAACGACTCCAGGTTCGGGCAAAAGAACCAATTTTCGAGCGCAATCCAAAACTACGTAGTTATATGTCATCCAATCCATGCCGAGAATGATCTCGAGTGATTGTAGGGGTAAACAGATTAAATTGACCAAGAAGTCTCTATTCTGTATCGTTACGGTACAGTGTAAACATGCAGAGTTTACAGTCAAAGTCTTAGCAGGTGTAGAAACAACCAAATCAAAAGGCAAAGTAGACACAGACAACTTCAAACGATGCACACAATCCATAGCAATGAAAGAATGGGTTGCCCCCAAATCAAAAAGTGCAGTTAGTGTGTTACCTGCGATCTCACAATCTTGCTCGATTAAATTTTGGGCTTGTCTTCCAGCTTCAGCACCCACGTGATAAACACGGCCTCTAGCAATAGGACGAGTAGCCTTAGTCGCGTTCACAGTTGGCTCCACCTTCGGAACCCGGCAATCCTTTGCCGAGTGTCCTGGCTTGTGGCAGTTGAAGCACATCAAATCCCCCGCGGTACAAGCAGTTGCAATATGTCCTTCCTTCCCACAGCGATAACACCGGACTCCTTGTCCTAATTGTCGTCCAAAGCTCTGGTTTCCTGGCCGATTCTGGCCCCTCTTGTTGTTTGGTAGCCGGTTATACGGCTTGGCAACTTGCTTCCCTTTATTGTTCTGATTATGTTCCCGACTAGGCCCTCCAGAGTTAAAGTTCCCTCCTGTTCTTCATCTCTTCCACCTCTCTACACTTTTCTACTAGCACTTGGAAACGTTGTATTCCCAAGGGTAGGACCGAATCTTGGATCTCATACTTCAATCCATTGTGAAAGCGATGACACATAAACTGTTCATCGACTTCTTCCCGGAAGAATCTGAAAAGTCTAGACAGCGACTCAAACTTAGCTGCGTACTCTCCTACTGTCATATTCCCTTGGTACAATTTCAGAAAGTCATCCCCCAACTTGGTCCTAGTGCTCATTGGGAAGTACTTGTCTAGGAACTTCTTTTTGAATGACTCCCAAGTCATTTCCTCTTTAGCTGACCCCATCAGTAATCTCGTACTCCTCCACCAATACTCTGCATCCCCTAACAGCAGGTACGTGGCATAATTGACTTTCACCGCTGCCCGACAGTTAATCATCTCAAAGATTTTATCCATCTCTTGGATCCACTGGTCAGCTCTTTCTGGACCCTCATCACCCTTGAACTTGGGAGGGTTATGGCGACGAAAATCCTCTAGTCCTCTAGATTCAGCAGCGTGAATCTCTCTTTCTCTCTTTTCCAGATCGTGTTGAGTCTTAGCAGCCGTCTGTGCAACAACAGACGCAGCCATGTTATTCATTGCTTCAGCCATCCGATCTTCCCGGCTGACATTTGTTCTTAGGGTGTCATCTCTTCGTGGAGGCATTATTTCCTACAAAACCATCATTACTTCAGTCACACCACAGCTTACTCAAGACTTGACACTTTAACTACTTGCTCTTATGCATGATCAGCTAATAACTCAAAACAAATACTTAAATCAGAGCTTTATCCCAAAACTTAAACCAAATGCTCTGATACAACAATTGTAACACCCCGAGTTTAAAACACAGCGCGGGTGCATTTTTTTTTATAAATATTTAAAATGAGTTTTCCAAAATTAATTCGAAAGGAATTAAAATAATTACTTAATTCTGGAAATTTAATGATAAACAATAAAACATCTTTGGAAGATAAAAATGTCATAACATTCCCAAAAGTCAATATCAGAGTGCGGAATAAATAGTACAACAATTGTTTTTCACAATAAAAACAAAATACATTTCCAGCTCAAATCCTAATACATCAAGTCTAACTGATCATGCGCTAAAGCTACAGTAGCACGGATTTCCTCCGCATCCTAAGCAAGTCTTCTCCGAATCTGTCTCTCGCCTCGACGTGACCTCCTCCTCCTCATCATACAGAGAGGGGTCAGTCTCCTCAGAAGTCAGATCAATACATAGTCTCGGCCGTTTCGGCGGAGCCAGAATCTCATAACAATCGTCGGAGATCCTGGACGGACCCGGAGTCTCAGCTGCTACTAGCTTCGGCTCATCAGTGTTCCTTTCTGCCTCGGACTCATGTACAACTCCTCCAGTCACCGGGTTGAGAGTCACCACTCCTACGGTGGCCTCCGTCTCAACTCCTCTAACTGACTCCTCAGCATCATCGAAAATTCCGTGCGCCTCCAATACTAGACGGGAAGGCACGGGAAAATCTATACTCGCATGAGTGCGCTCCACAAAATCCTCTATGCCGTCAGTCCTGCTCGTCCTCTCCAACCACCCCGTGTAAGTCGCCCTGCTTGAGATGGGGTCAAATACCCAAGCAGTTCGCGAATAGCAATCAAGGAAGTTCAACGATGTTTCCGTCGTTCGGGTACCCACGGGTAGCATGGGTTTGGGTAACATCTGAGGGCAAAGCCCAAAGTCCACAATATAATAGCAAGGGTCACCGACCGAAATTAATAGATAATCACATAGCATATATTTCACAGCAACAAATATATCCATGATATCACATATGATGATGAGGAAAATAATAATGCTCATTTGAAAATTAATGATATTTATGCCTTTTCAAAAACAGCAACCAATTATTATGAAATATGTGGTAAGTACAAACAACACCTCAGCAAATCACAATCATTAAATCAGAATTTCAGATTCTGAACCGTACTCATGCACATTCAATTTGCACTCATCATATACTCAAACGTGACCCACCGGTCAATCCCTCAATGCAATATGTATATGCTTATGTATACAGTTTTCTTGGAATCACCAAGGTGCAGTCGCTCAACAGACCAGCACATTAGGTTTGAAAATAATGGCCCTCAAGACCAGGGTGCAATCGCTCAACAGATCCGAACCAGTGCAGACGCTCAACAGTCCAGCACGTTTGACATATACCAAGGTACAATCTCTCAACAGATCAATACCTAGTGCGGTCGCTCAACAGACTAGCACTCGTGCAATCGCTCAACAGATCAGCACGTGGCTGCGCGTTTCAGGGTACAGACGCTCAACAGTCCAGTACCAGTGCAGTCGCTCAACAGACCAGCACCTATATACCAAAGTACAATCGCTCAACAGATCAGTACTTAGTGCAGACGCTCAACAGTCCAGCACTCGTGCAATCGCTCAACAGATCAGCACGTGGTTGCGCATTCCAGGGTACAGACGCTCAACAGTCCAGTACCAATGCAGTCGCTCAACAGACCATCACTCGTGCAATTGCTCAACAGATCAGCACGTGGTTGCGCATTTCAGGGTACAGATGCTCAACAGTCCAGTACCAGTGCAGTCGCTCAACAGACCAGCACCTATATACCAAGGTACAATCGCTCAACAGATCAGTACCTAGTGCAAACGCTCAACAGTCCAGCACTCGTGCAATCGCTCAACAGATCAGCACATGGTTGCGCATTACTCTGTGGCCCATCGCGGGAACCACTTGACTATGCAATGCATGAATATGCAGTGTTTCACTTCTCTAGAAACAGAATGCAAAATCAGACAATTCATGCTTTTTATCATGTTTTAAATATCTCAGCACAGTCAGAATTAACATCATCACAATCATGATTAAACAGTCAATTATTCATTAATACTTTGGAATGTTTTCCAATACTCTTAAAATTCAATTACAAAGTTTAAAACTGAGGATTTCTGGAATTTTACGAATCTGTATTCGAATACAACTTCTCTGTATTCAAATACATAAGCCAAAAATAGTGCAGAATTACACTTTGTATTCGAATACAGCCCTCTGGTATTTGAATACAGAGGCAGTCTCAGTGCACAGAACAACATCATTCATTACATCAGTAAGGTTTCAAAGAACTTCATCACCACAACTTCAAAATATCACCAAAAGTTCCATTTTAATTCCCCACAACAATCCCAACATTCCCCAAACACTCAGGGTTTACAAAACACTATTAAAAACTTGGAAATTCTGGAAACTCGAATCTATATTCGAATACAGACTCCTTGTATTCGAATACAGAGCATGGAACTACAATTTTAACATTCTGTATTCGAATACAGCATGCCTGTAGTCGAATACAGAAGACAAAACCTTGAAAAATTCAATCTTTTCTTCCAGATCCTTAAAGGTTTTCGATACTTCATCCTCTCCTCTTCAAAATATTTCAAGAACTCCTTTTAAAATCTCTTTAACCTTTCTCAAGGTTTCTTAATACTTTAAAATGCATATCACAGTGTTTATAACTTGATTTTCTGGAAAATACGAATCTGTATTCGAATACAGCTTCCTTGTATTCGAATACAGAAGTTAAAAACAGTGCTTCTGGAAAAAACACGAATCTGTATTCGAATACAGACCCACTGTATTCGAATACAAAAACTAAAACTAGTGAAAATCTGCATTCTGTATTCGAATACAGCATGCCTGTAGTCGAATACAGATGCGAATACAGTGTTAAAATCCCACTTCTGTATTCGAATACGACATGGTCGTAGTCGAATACAGATGCGAATACAGAAGCAAAAATTCTTCCTCTGTATTCGAATACAAGGGCTCGTATTCGAATACAAGTTTTGAAAACTTAAGTAAAACAGAAACTTGACAGGTTGTAGTCGAATACACACATGTTGTATTCGAATACACCTTCGAAAACCAATGAAATTTTCCTGAGATTTCAACCCTTTTCAAAACTGTTTTCTTTTAAAAACAAACAACCAACATTAAAACAAATTCAGCACTTTTTCCAGACAATACTTTCCTCATTAAAATCCCTTTTCTTTTTAAATCATCAACATCACCATAATCATTCAAAACATAAACAGAATCAGAATCATTAACACCAAATCATCTAGAACCAGAAACAAAATGTTCAATCATCAGAATCATCCAGATTTTCAAACCATCAGAACAACACACAGCATTTCAGTTTTCACAATATCAGAATAATATGCAAGCATTTCAACTTTCACAACACATCAGAATACATACAAGCATTTCAGCTTTCACACACCTCAGAATAACATGCAGCATCAGCAGCAAAACAGAATGCATTTTTGCATTTTAAAACCATTTTTCCAAAACAGTTTTATGACATGCATTTTAATCATATTTAAAATAACATGCCAAAATGTTTTTCAGCTTTCCCACACAAATAAAACAGCTTTACAGTAACAACAACAACATCACAGATTCCTTACACATCACAAAAATGCATTATCTTCATTTTTCAAACATGTGAATGCAAAATAGTTTTTCTTCAAAAACAGAATGAAACAACAAGCATTTATAGCCCTAATGCAACTAGAAAGTTGGAAGGTGCCCTTACCCTTGTAGCATGCTCTGCTTCTGCTAAGGTGTGTGCGTCAATAACGGTGAAACTGCTGTCTGAGTTTGCTGCTACGAAACTGGGTTCTCTAGCTCCGTAATGACGTGGGGAACAACTTTAATACTAGGGGTTTTCTGGTTAGGTGCTTGTATTTCCAGTTAATGGTGTTTTGAGAAACTTTTTCTTTGGTATTTTTGAAATCGTGAAACCGTGTTTCAGGAAAACAGGAGGCAGAAATGGGAAAACAGGTTACTGTTACATGCAACACTATTACATGCAAAATGGGGAGATGTGCAGTTCTGATTTCTACCCTGCCTCCTCACATGTACTTATAGAATGTACTCAAGTGCTACCACCTCAAAGATAATAATAAAATAATGGTGGATTCTTCCAGCACTTAATCCTTTTGCAATGAGCCACTAATCGTTAATTAATGGTCCGATTAATTTAATTACTCGAAATTAAATTAATTTAATCTTCATCCAATAATTTTAATTCATCTTCCAAGATAAATATTTATATATATATATATATATTTACTCAAAACATACATATATTAAATATTTAACAAAAATTCCCAAAATACCCTTGACATTAATTCCATAAATTAATTCTTAGTTTTAAGGGCCTTACACTAAGTCTGTCATACCATGCCCTTGGTGCTTGTTTTAAACCATATAAAGATTTTTTGAGTTTAAAAAACATGGTCTGGAAAATCAGAGTTTTCAAATCCATGGGGCTTTTTGACATAGACTTCCTCACTTATGTAGCCATTTAAGAATGCACTTTTAACATCCATTTGATACAGCATTATATCATGATTAGCAGCAAATGATAAGAGAATTCTAATTGCTTCTAACCTGGCCACTGGAACACAAGTCTCAGTGTAATCTATACCTTTCTGTTGACTGTATCCCTGAGCTACAACTTCACCCTTTTCATTGAATTTGTTTCTGAACACCTACTTGGTTCCAATAATGTTTTTGTTTGGTCTGAATGCCAGATCCCAAACATCATTCCTTTGGAATTCATTCAGCTCTTCTTGCATTGCAAGTATCCACCCTTCCTCTGCCAAAGCTTCATCAACATCAGCTTCTGGTTCTGGAAGATCTGTAACAGCTTCTGATCCTGATAGATCAGCTTCTGGTTCTGGTGAATCTGTAACAGCTTCAGATTCTGGTAAATATCCAGATTTCTCTTCTGGCTTATCTTGGCTGTTTCTGACTTGATCAAATTTATCTTTTGAAGATTTGTCATGGGTTGTTGACTTGCTTTCTTCTGCTTCTGCTTCCTTTGGTTCTGGTGAACCTGCACTATCTTTATCTTGCTTTGATTTGTCAAGATCAAGCAGTTTGTTATATAACATAATACAAATCAATTAATTTAAAGATGAACTTAATACAGCCAAACCATTAATTCTGCTTCTGGTGGTTTCTGCTTGTTTTGGAAACTACTAGAATGTTGTTTCTGCTGAAGTGTTCAATTGGTGTGAATCACCTGATTCCTCTGACAGTTTGAAAACTTGCAGAATACTTATCTAGCTTTGATTTGTTAAGATCAAGCTTGTTGTTATCACGGTAAACATAAATATTAAATAATAATAGTATTTACAGCAAGATGTAACCTCTGTATCAACAATTTCAGTTTTACTCTAAAAATCCTCTTGCTTCAGATTTTCAGATTCCTAATCTGTATGTTCTGTGATTACATGGTTTGGATGAGGGGATTTGAATTCCCTTCCAGATCTGTAGTCTTGATGAATCTCACTGGAGTGTTTGAAGAACTCTCCTGATTCTGATTCCACTCTTTCTGCTTTGGCTGATACACCATGTTTCTCTGGTGATTCTGGAACATATTTTGGTTCTGGTAACTTCGGTGAATCTGGTGATTCTAATAACCTTGATGGTTCTGGTGATTCTGATAATTCCTGTTCAGGTTCTGGTTCTGGTACTGATTCTGATTCTGGTTCCAGTTCCTGTTCCTCTGATACTGATTCCAGCTCTGATTCTGGTTCCAGTTCCTGTTCTGATTCGTGTGATATCTTTGATATTTCCTGTTCCTCCTATGATTCTGGTTCTGGTTCTAATAGGTATTGTTTTGACCAGTTCTTCTTCTACCAGAGTCACTTGGCTTCTGTTTGGTAGATGTTGGAACATAAACCTTCTTCTGCTTGTGCGTTGCCAATATCCATTGTCCAGGCACCATTGTTGGTGTCTCCTTCTGGTTGCTCAGAATATCTGCAACATAGACAATTTGATCTTTTGGTACCCAGAACTGATTGGGTCCAGGTTTGTTAGTTGTAACAGCTCTCTGATCTTGTTCAGATTTTACCATTGGACAAGATAATTCATAGTGACCTTTCTTAGCACAAACAATACATAAAACATCAGAATGAACAGCCTTATTTTCAGTAATTTTTTCTGTAAAACCAAGACCTCTCTTTCCAGAGTTACTGTTTCCATAAATCATAGATGCATATTTACTTATTTCCATTCCATTTGAAATCAAGTTTTGGAAAAATTGCTCATGCATATCAGATTTACAAATAGTTTCAGAAGTGGAACAAATATTACTTTTGAGAGTTTGGTTTTCAGACTTGAGTCTTGCAACTTCAGTTTTAAAATCTTTGTTTTCAGTTGCATACTCAGAATTTTGATACTTTAAAACTTGGACTTCTTTGGTTAGATTTTTCTTTTCTTCCCTAAAAGTTTTCAGTTTTAAAGACCTCTTATTGTTTGCATTTAACAAGTCTTTTAAAGTCTCAATTAATTCAGATTTAGAGAGATCAGAGAATACCTCACTGTCTTCATCTTCTGATCCTGTTCCTGAGCTGTATCCAGAACTTGAGTTGGTATGAGCCATCAAAGACAGAATTGCTTCCTCTGATGTGCTTCCAGACTTGCCTGAATGATTACTTCGATCATTCTTCCTTCTGCCTGTTTTCCTTCTTGAATTCGTGCCTTTATGATGTCCAGAAGCAGACTTGATGTGAGCCATCTTTGTTGTTTCTGCCTCTTCTGATACATCCTAGGCAGCCATCAGACCCTTCTTTCTATATCTGGAACTCTTCTTATGTTGTTTGCCTTTTTCCAGATTTGGACATTCTGACTTGATATGTCCAGGTTCATTGCATCCATAACAGATGATGTTCTTCTTGTCAGATTCTTCCTTATCTTTGCTGTTTTCTCATATCTTAACCATCTTTTTGGTTAAGTAAGCCATATCATCACTGTTACTATCACTATCCTCTGATTCTAATGCTACCCTTGCAGCTTTCTTCTGTTTCGACTTCAGAGCCAGATTCTTCTTCTTCTTAGGTTCATCTTCTTCCAGTTCTATTTCATGAGATCTGAGTGAGCTTATCAGGTCTTCAAGCCTTAAAGTTTTCAGATCTTTGGCTTGCTGAACAGCAGTAACCATTGATCTCCACTTTTTTGGTAAACTTCTTAGAATCTTACTGACATGATCTGCAGTGGTATAGCTTTTGTTTAATACTTTTAAACCTCATACCAGAGTCTGGAATCTGCTGAACATTGCTTCAATGTCTTCATCCTCTTCCATCTTGAACAGCTCATATTGTTTGACCAATATGTTAGCCCTTGCTTCGTGAACCTGCTGGGTTCCTTCATAGGTCAGAACCAGACTGTCGAATATATTCATTGTTGTTTCTTTATCTGTGCATCTATCAAACTCCTTGAATGTGATTGCACTGATCATGATGTTTCTGGACTTGTGATGAAGTTTGTGTAATCTGCTCTGATCTGGTTTCATATCATCCATGTCTAGTTTCTTAGTTGGATCTTTTGGATCAGTAGGTGCAGTGTATCCTTTGACTATCATCTTCCATAGTTCAGGATCTTGAGATATGACAAGCTTCTCATTCTTTCCTTCCAATACTCAAACCTTTCTCCATCAAACAGTGGTGGTCTGTTGATGTTGCTTCCCAATTCTTCTGACATATTGAACCCCTTGGACCTTTCCTCAAACACTGTTAAGTGCTCAGCCTTGAGACCGAGCTCTGATGCCAATTGAAGGTGCAAACACGAGAAAGGGGGGTTGAATTGTGTTTGACTTAACTTGAATACTTTTCCTGTTTTTATACTTTTAAAACAAAACTTGATATATGATTAAAAGCAGAGTTAGCAGCGGATAAAAATAAAAATAAAACTCACAGTTTTTATACTGGTTCACCTTTAACGAGGCTACGTCCAGTCCCTTCACCTTGAATGATTTCACTAATTCAAACATTGAATTACAACCTTTATACTGACCCTCCAAGTCAGTCTTCTCAAACAGTCTAACAATCCTAGACTTCTTTGAGGAATGCAACTCCTGTCTTCAGTCAATCTGACAATCCCAGATTGTAGAAGAAATCACACCACTATGAATCTAATTGCCAAGTAATCTTCTACCTCTACTGACTCCCTCAGATTGTAGACTCTACTTCAACAACTTAGATTTGACACAGTGGAAGGAAAATCACACGAGTACTTGCTTCTTGAAAGCTGGAACTCACAATTGACTTCTATGAAAATTTGAGAGTGTTTGCTTTGGAAGTGTATAACTCTTTTGTGATTTTCGATGCTAAGTATTCTGCCTTGAGCCTCCTTTTATACATGCAGATTTGGGCCTCTTCCAAGCTTAATTTCGAGCTGAATCTTGTTGGATTCTCTTGCAAAAATAACTTGACCAATTGGGCTTTATTTAAATAAAAAACATATCTTTAGATTCTCTTTCAAAATAACTGGCCAATTAAATCTGTTGGTTCCTTCCCGCCACAGCTCCTGAATTCCACAACACCTCACTTTATTTTTGTAATAAATCTTTTTAATCCTTTGATCAAATTAAATTAAATTCTCCACCGTATAAATTTCCTGATTAAATCTGGACCATTAGATTGTTCTGCGCCAGTCCACATCTGGACCAAACTAATTGATATGCTGTGATCCTCTGATTTCAGCCATTCCTGGACCACATTTCCTGACCCTCTGATCTTCTGATTTCGGCCATCCTAGATGCGCACCTGATATGCTATAATCCTCTGAACTCGGCCTTTGCTGGACTGCTCATCCTGTCCCTCTGATTTCGGCCAACACTGGCCCATGGTCTGATTTTCTGATCTGGACCATCATTGGACCAAATAATTAATTCTGAACCACTGATCTGGAAATCTTCCCTCTGATCTGGACTAATTCTGTGTTGGAACCAAGTTGGTTCTAAGTCTTAGGATTTTGATGTTTACAAAAGCACTCAATGTAATCTTATTTTGTACCTTGAATTATTAAATTAAATACAACCAGAATATGAAGAAATCAGAAGCATAAGATCAAAGGATTCCAGAAAATGAATTCTGGAATTACTAGAAGATACTCCAGGATCACCAGAAGATATCTTTGCTGGCCCAGACCAGAAGGAGGAAATGTCAGAAGAAGACCTGGACCATACCAGAGGAAAGCCTGCCAGAAGGAGAGTTGTTCCAGACCAAGAGGAATCAAATATGAGATTTATTCCAGAAGTTATTCTGACCAGAAGATGGCCTGGCAGTAAGAAATTAAAACAGCCCAGACTTGTTCCAGACTCAACCAGAAGATAAGTTTATGAGTCTAGAACAAGAGAATCAATCCATATGTGACCCAGACAATAAGATAGCATGATTCAGGGCATGAAACTAAGTCCAGACCAGAAGAAATGAATTCCAGAATTGATCCAGCCCTGATCTAAAATCAAAGGTAAAATGCCCAGACTGAAATATTACTTGTCCAGATTTAATTTCAATTTAATCCAGACCAAAGTCCAGAATTGGTTCAAATCAGAGGGAAGATTTCCAGATTAGTGGTTCAGAATTAATTATTTGGTCCAGTGATGGTCCAGATCAGAAGATCAGACCATGGCCCAGTGTTGGCCGAAATCAGAGGGACAGGATGTGCAGTCCAGCAAAGGCCGAGTTCAGAGGATTATAGCATATCAGGTGCGCATCAAGGATGGCCGAAATCAAAAGATCAGAGGATCAGGAAGTGTGGTCCACTGATAGCCGAAATCAGAGGATCACAGCAAATAAATTAGGTTGTCCAGATGTGGACTAGCGCATGAAGATCCAATGGTCCAGATTTAATCAGGAAAATTATACGGTGGAGAATTTAATTTATTTTGATCAAAGGATTGAAAAGATTTGTTAAAAAATAAAGTGAGGTGTTGTGGAATTCAGGAGCTGTGGCGGGAAGGAACTAACTGATTTAATTGGCCAGTTATTTTGAAAGGAAATCTGAAGATATGTTTTTTATTAATATAAAGCACAATTGGTCAAGTTATTTTTACAGAGAATCCAGCAAGATTCAGCTCGAATTTAAGCATTGGAAGAGGCCCAAATCTGCATCTATAAAAGGAGGCTCAAGGCAGAATACTCAAGTATCGAAAATCACAAAAGAGTTATACACTTCCAAAGCAACCACTCTCAAATTTTCATAGAAGTCAATTGTGAGTTCCAGCTTTCAAGAAGCAAGTACTCGTGTTATTTTCCTTCCACTGTGTCGAATCTAAGTTGTTGAAGTAGAGTCTACAAGCTGAGGGAGTCGGTAGGGGTAGCAAGTGAAGGTGCAAACACGAGAAGGGGGGGTTGAATTGTGTTTGACTTAACTTGAATCTTTTTCTGTTTTTATACTTTCAAAACAAAACTTAATGTATAATTAAAAACAGAGTTAGCAGCGGATAAAAATAAAAATAAAACTCATAGATTTTATACTGGTTCACCGTTAACGAGGCTACGTCCAGTCCCTTCGCCTTGAAGGATTTCACTAATTCAATCTTGAATTACAACCTTGCTACTGACCCTCCAAGTCAGTCTTCTCAATAGTCTAACAATCCTAGACTTCTTGAGGAAAACAACCTTGTCTTCAGCCAATCTGACAACCCCAGATTGTAGAAGAAATCACAACACTATGAATCTAATTGTTAAGTACCTTGCTACCCTTTCTGATTCCCTCAGTTTGTAGACTCTACTTCAACAACTTAGATACAACCCTATCTAATTGCCAAGTACCCTGCTACCTCTACTGACTCCCTCAGATTGTAGACTCTACTTCAACAACTTAGATTTGCCACAGTGGAAAGAAAATAACACGAGTACTTGCTTCTTGAAAGCTAAAACTCACAATTGACTTCTATGAAAATTTGGGTGTTTGTTGCTTTGGAAGTGTATGACTCTTTTGTGATTTTCGATACTTTATTCTTCAGCATTAAGTCTCTATTTATAGTTGAACTTTACAACTTCACTGATGCTTTACTTCTGCAGTATATTTAGATTAATCTGTTTTGAAAATATTCTGGAGTATTTTGCTCAGATTCTGTTTTGAGCCTTTTGCTCACTGATCTGTTTTGAGCATTTTGCTCCGCTTCTGTTTTGAGCATTTTTCTCAGATTATTTAATCCTCATGATCAAATCTGCACCATTGGATCTTAATGCGATAGTCCACATCTGGACCAGCCTATTTGATATTCTGTGATCCTCTGATTTCGGCCATTCCTGGACCACACTTCCTAACCCTCTGATTTCGGCCACCACTGGGCCATGGTCTGATTTTCTGATCTGGACCATCACTGGACCAAATAATTATTTCTGAACCATTGATCTGGAAATTTTTACTCTGATCTGGATAGATTCTTGACTTTGGTCTGGAACAAACTGAAATTAACTTGAACAAAAAATATTTCAGTCTGGACATTTTACCTTTAATTTTGGACTAGGTCTGGCTTGATTCTGGAACTCATTTCTTTTGGTCTGGACTTAGTTCCATGCCCTGAATCATGCTATCTCATGATCTGGGCCAAATCTAAATTGATCCTCTTGTTCTGGACTCATAAACATACCTTCTGGTCAAGTCTGGAACAAGTCTGGACTGTGTAACTTTTCACTGCCATGCCATCTTCTAGTCAGAATAACTTCTAGAATAAAATTGATATTTCACTCCTGTTTGTCTGGAACAACTCTTCTTCTGGCAGGCTTTCCAATGGTATGATCCATGTTTCATTATGATTTTTCTTCCTTCTGTTCTGGGCCACCAAACATATCCTCTGGTGATGTTTTGACATCTTGGAACATCTTCTGGAAATTCCAGAATTCATTTTCCTTTGATCTCTGCTTCTGTTTCCTTCAGTTTCTGGGGCATTTAACTTAATAATTCAAAGTACAAAATAAGTTTACATTGAGTACATGTGTAAGCATCAAAATCCTAAGTACTTAGAACCAACTTGGTTCCAACAATCTCCCCCTTTTTGATGATGACAAAACCTTAACTTATTTTGCTAACTTATGACTCGAAAACTTTGAATTACTCCCCCTCAGACCAATCTCTCCCCCTAAGTCTGATACTCTCCTTTTCAACTCCTTCTTTGTTCTCTCTTTCTTTTCTTCTCTTCTCCTCTCTTTTTCAACTCCTTCTCTTTTCACTCTTTCTTTTTCTCTCTCCCTGATTCCTCTCCTTTTCAACTCCTTCTGTTTTCACTCTTTCTTTATTTTTCTCTCTCCCTGTTTCCTCTCCTTTTCAACTCCTTTTGTTTTCTCTCTTTCTTTTTCTCTCCTTCTTTCTTTTTATCTCTCCTTTTCTACTTATTTCTCCCCCTTTTTGTCATCAGCCAAAAAGCGGTCCTACTATTTTTGTATTTTTTGTTTTTCTCTTTACAAATTACAGAAAGTAAAAACTGAATAAAATAAAATTGCAAGAAATTTAAAAACTCCTAAGATGACTACTTGAGCTAGTCAGATATGGAGGTCATGCTGAGATGCTTCTTAATGAACTCGAACCTATCTTCTGGTAATGCCTTGGTGAAGATATCAGCCCATTGATGATCAGTGTCCACAAACTGGATGCTCAAAGTCCTTTTTTGAACATGGTCCCTAATGAAATGGTGTTTTATTTCAATGTGTTTGGCTCTAGAGTGTAAGATACGGTTCTTGGTTAGGTTTATGGCTGAAGTGTTATCACAGAACAAAGGGATATTGTTTTCAAAGATGTTATAATCTTCAAGTTGGTGTTTCATCCAGAGTAACTGTGAACTGCATCCTGCTGTTGATATATACTCAGCTTCTGCTGTTGACATGACAATGGTGCTTTGTCTTTTGCTTGACCAAGAGATCAAATTTTCTCCTAAAAATGTGCAGTTGCCACTGGTACTTTTCCTTTCCAATTTGTCTCCAGCATAATCAGAATCACAAAAACCTTTGAGTTTGTAGGTGGGGGTTTTCTTGTATAACAAGGTAAGGTTTGTGGTTCCTTTGAGGTATCTTAGAATTCGTTTGACAGCAGTTAAATGGGATTCCCTAGGGTCAGCTTGAAATCGGGCACAAACACAAACACTAAATGTCAGGTCTAGAAGCAGTTAAATATAGAAGGGATCCAATCATACCTTTGTATGTTTTCTGGTCTACCTTTTTACTGGTTTCATCTTTCTCAAGTGAGCAGGTTGGGTGCAAAGGGGTGTATTTAGATTGGTGAATGAGTATACCTCATTTACCTTGGTGAATCTGAATTCCCAGAAAGAACTTAAGTTCTCCCATCATGCTCATTTGAAACTCCTTCTGGCCACTGGAACACAAGTCTTAGTGTAATCTATACCTTTCTGTTGATTGTATCCCTGAGCTACAACTTCACCCTTTTCATTGAATTTGTTTCTGAACACCTACTTGGTTCCAATAATGTTTTTGTTTGGTCTGGATGCCAGATCCCAAACATCATTCCTTTGGAATTCATTCAGCTCTTCTTGCATTGCAAGTATCCAACCTTCCTCTGCCAAAACGTCATCAACAATGCTTGGTTCGCATCAGCTTCTGGTTCTGTAACATCTTCTAATTCTGATAAATTAGCTTCTGGTTCATTCCAGGTACTTCTGTTTATTGTGCTTCTGCTCCCTTTGGTTCTGGTGAACCTGCACTATTTTTATCTTGCTTTGATTTGTCAAGATCAAGCAATTTGTCATATTACATAATGCAAATCAAATAATTTAAAATTTAACTCAATATACTCAAACCATTTATTCTGCTTCTAGTGGTTTCTGTTTTGTTTTTTTTTTAAAACCACTGGAATACTGTTTCTGCTGAGGTGTTCAATTCGTGTGAATCACCTGGTTCCTCTGACAATTTTGAAAATCTGCATAACAGTTATCTAGCTTTGATTTGTTAAGATCAAGCTTCTTGTTATCACAGTAAACATAAATATTAAATAATAATAGTATTAACAGCAAGATGTAGCCTCAGTTTTACTCTGAAAATCCTCTTGCTTCTGATTTTCAGATTCCTAATCTATATGTTCTGAGATTACATGGTTTGGATAAGGGAATTTGAGTTCCCTTCCAGGTTTGTAGTCTTGATGAATCTCACTGGAGAGTTTGAAGAACTCTCTTGATTCTGATTCTTTAATTTTTGTTTTGGCTCATACACCATATTCCTCTGGTGATTCTGGAACTTATGGTGATTCTGATAATCATACTTATTTTGATAATTAAAGTAGTTCTTATGACCATACTTCAACCTTTGATATTGATACTTGTTCAGGTTCTGGTTCTGGTATTGATTCTGATTCTGATTCTTGTTCCAGTGTTGATTCTGGTTCCAGTTTCTGTGCCTCCAGTTCTGGTTCCAGTTCCTGTACCTCTGATACTGGTTCCAGTTCTAGTTCTGGTTCCAGTTTATGTGCTTCTGGTACTGTTTCCAGTTCTGGTTTTGGTTTCAGTTTCTATGCTTCCTATGATTCTGGTTCTGGTTCTGATTGTGTTGACCAGTTCTTCTTCTACCAGAGTCACTTGGCTTCGGTTTGGTAGATGTTGGAACATAAACCTTCTTCTGCTTGTGCGTTGCCAACATCCATTGTCCAGGCACCATTGTTGGTGTCTCCTTCTGGTTACTCAGAACATCTGCAACATAGACAATTTGATCTTTTGGTACCCAGAACTGATTGGGTCCAGGTTTATTAGTTGTAACAGCTCTCTGATCTTGTTCAGATTTTACCATTGGACAAGATAATTCAGAGTGACCTTTCTTAGCACAAACAATACATAAAACATCAGAATGAACAACCTTATTTTCAGTAATTGTTTCTGTAAAACCAAGACCTCTCTTTCCAGAGTTACTGTTTCCATAAATCATATATGCATATTTACTTATTTCCATTCCATTTTAAATAAAGTTTTGGAAAAATTGCTCATACATATCAGATTTACAAACAGTTTCAGAAGTGGAACAAATATTACTTTTGAGAGTTTGGTTTTCAGACTTGAGTCTTGCAACTTCAGTTTTAAAATCTTTGTTTTCAGTTGCATACTCAGAATTTTGATACTTTAAAACTTGGACTTCTTTGGTTAGATTTTTCTTTTCTTCCCTAAGAGTTTTCAGTTTTAAAGACCTCTTATTGTTTACATTTAACAAGTCTTTTAAAGTCTCAATTAATTCAGATTTAGAGAGATCAGAGAATTCCTCACTGTCTTCATCTTCTGATCCTGTTCCTGAGCTGTATCCAGAACTTGAGTTGGTATGAGCCATCAAAGATAGAATTTCTTCCTCTGATGTGCTTCCAGACTTGCCTGAATGATTACTTCGATCATTCTTCCTTCTGCCTGTTTTCCTTCTTGAATTCGTGCCTTTATGATGTCCAGAAGGGGGGTTGAATTGTGTTTGACTTAACTTGAATACTTTTCCTGTTTTACACTTTTAAAACAAAACTTGATATATGATTAAAAACAGAGTTAGCAACGGATATAAAGTAAAAATAAAACTCAGAATTTTTATATTGGTTCACCGTTAACGAGGCTACGTCCAGTCCCTTCACCTTGAAGGATTTCACTAATTCAAACCTTGAATTACAACCGTGCTACTGACCCTCCAAGTCAGTCTTCTCAAACAGTCTAACAATCCTAGACTCTTGAGGAGTACAACTCCTGTCTTCTCCTGCCAATCTAACAATCCCATATTGTAAAAGGAATTATGTAACACCCCGAGTTTAAAACACAGCGCGAGTGCATTTTTTTTTCTTCTAATGAATATTTAAAATGAGTTTTCCAAATTAATTCGAAAAGAATTAAAATAATTACTTAATTCTGGAAATTTAATGATAAACAATAAAACATTTTTGAAAGATAATAATATCATAATATTCCCAAAAGTCAATATCAGAGTGAGAATAAATAGTACAACATCTGATCTGGTCCAATTCTGGACTTGGTCAGGATTAAACTGAAATTAAATCTGGACAAATAATATTTCAGTCTGGACATTTTACCTTCTGTTTTGGATCAGTTTTGGATCAAATCTGGAGATCATTTCTTCTGGTCTGGACTTAGTTTCATACCCAGAACCATTCTATCTTCAGGTCTGGGTCAAATCTGGATTAATTCCTTTGTTTTGGACCCATTAATTCATCCTCTGATTAAGTCTGGAACAAGTCTGGACTGTTTATCATTTAACTTCCAAGCCATCTTCTGGTCAGAATAACTTCTGGATTAAGTCTGACAAATGACTCCTTTGGGTCTGGAACAACTCTCCCTCTGGCAGGCTTCCCTCTGGTCTGGTCCAGGTTTCCTTTCTGACTTTACTTCCTTCTGATCTGGGCCAGCAAAGATATCTTCTGGTGATGTTTTGACATCCTGGAGTATCTTCTGGTACCTTCAGGATTCAATTTCTGGAACACTTTGATCTTCTACTTCTTATTACTTCAGCTTCTAGTGACATTTGATTTAATAATTCAAGGTTCAAAAGTAAGATTACATGGATTGCTTTTGTAAACATCAAAATCCTAAGTACTTAGAACCAACTTGGTTCCAACAATCTCCCCCTTTTTTATGATGACAAAACCTTAACTTATTTTGCTAGTTTATAACTCGAAGACTTGAATTACTCCCCCTCAGACCAATCTCTCCCCCTAAGTCTGATACTGACTTTTTCTTCTCCTTTTCAACTCCTTCTCTTTTCACTCTTTCTTTTCTTCTCTTCTCCTTTCCTTTTCAACTCCTTCTTTATTCTCTCTTTCTTTTCTCCCTTCACATAGCCTCTCCTTTTCAACTCCTTCTTTTTTCACTCTTTCTTTTTCTCTCTTTTTTTTCTCTCTCCCTGTTTCCTCTCCTTTTCAACTTCTTCTCTTTTTCACTCTTTCTTTTTCTGTCTCCCTGATTCTTCTCCTTTTCAACTCCTTCTCTTTTCATCTCTTTCTTTTTTTCGCTCCTCCTTTCTTTTTATCGCTCCTTTTCTACTTATTTCTCTTTTTTCTCTCTCTCTCTCCCCCTTTTTGTCATCAGCCAAAAAGAGGTCCTACTATTTTTGTATTTTTTGTTTTTCCCTTTACAAATTACATAAAGTAAAACAGAAAATAAAAGACAGAAAATAAAATTACAAGAAATTTAAAAACTCCTAAGATGACTACTTGAGCTAGTCAGATATGGAGATAATGTTGAGATGCTTCTTGATGAACTCGAACCTATCTTCAGGTAGTGCTTTGGTGAAGATGTCAGCCCATTGATGATCAGTGTCCACAAACTGGATGCTTAAAGTCCCTTTTTGAACATGGTCCCTAATGAAGTGGTGTTTTATTTCAATGTGTTTGGCTCTAGAGTGTAAGATAGGGTTCTTGGTTAGGTTTACGGCTGAAGTGTTATCACAGAACAAAGGGATATTGGTTCCAAAGATGTTGTAATCTTCAAGTTGGTGTTTCATCTAGAGTAACTGTGAACTGCATCCTGCTGCTGATATATACTCAGCTTCAGCAGTTGACATGGCAATGGTGCTTTGTCTTTTGCTTGACCAAGAGATCACATTATCACCTAAGAAGGTGCAGTTGCCACTTGTACTTTTCCTTTCCAGCTTGTCTCCAGCATAGTCGGAATCACAAAAACCTCTGAGTTTGTAGGTGGGGGTTTTCTTGTATAACAAAGTAAGGTTGGTGGTTCCTTTAAGGTATCTCAAAATTCATTTGACAGCAGTTAAATTGGATTCCCTAGGGTCAGCTTGAAATCGGGCACATACACAAACACTAAACAGAATGTCAGGTCTAGAAGCAGTTAAATAAAGAAGGGACCAATCATACCTCTGTATGTTTTCTGGTCTACCTTTTGGCTGGTTTCATCTTTCTCAAGTGAACAGGTTGGGTGCATGGGGGTGGCCATAGGCTTACATTCACTCATTTTGAACTTTTTAAGAAGTTCTTTAGTATATTTAGATTGGTGAATAAGTATACCTGATTTACCTTGGTGAATCTGAATTCCCAGGAAGAACTTGAGTTCTCCCATCATGCTCATTTGGAACTCTTTCTGGCCACTGGAGCAAAAGTCTCAGTGTAATCTATACCTTCCTGTTGATTGTATCCTTGAGCTACAAGTCTGGCTTTGTTCCTTTCCACTTCACCTTTTTCGTTGAGTTTATTCCTAAACACCCACTTGGTTCCAATAATGTTTTTGTTTGGTCTGGGTACCAGATCCCAAACATCATTCCTTTGGAATTCATTCAGCTCTTCTTCCATTCCAAGTAACCATCCTTCTTCTGCCAAATCTTCATCAACATTGGTTGGTCTTCATCAACTTCTGGTTCTGGTAAATCTGCAACAGCTTCTGATTCTGGTAGATATGTAACAGCTTCTGATTCTGGTAAATATCCATATTTCTCTTCTAACTTATCGTGGCTGTTTCTGACTTGATCAGATTTATCTTTTGGAGATTTGTCATGTGTTGTTGACTTGCTTGTATCCTCTACCTTTCCAGGTACTTCTGTTTCTTCTGCTTCTGCTTCTACTCCCTTTGGTTCTTGTGAACCTGCACTATCTTTATCTTGCTTTGATTTGTTAACACCAAGCAGTTTGTTATATAACATAATATAAATCAATTAATTTAAAAATGAACTCAATACAGCCAAACCATTAATTTTGCTTCTGGTGGTTTCTACTTATTTTTGAAATCACTGGAATGTTGTTTCTGCTGAAGTGTTCAATTCGTGTGAATCATCTAGTTCCTCTGACCGTTTGATAACCTGCAGAATACTTATCTAGATTTGATTTTTAATATCAAGCTTCTTGTTATCACAGTAAACATAAATTTCAAACAATAATAGTATTTACAGCAAGATGTAACCTCTATGTCAACAGTTTCAGTTTTACTCTAAAAATCCTCTTGCTTCTGATTTTCAGATTTCGAATCTGTATGTTTTGTGATTACATAGTTTGGATTAAGGGATTTGAATTCCCTTCCAGGTTTGTAGTCTTGATGAATCTCACT
Source organism: Cicer cuneatum (assembly GCA_037974295.1). Classification (NCBI taxonomy): domain Eukaryota; kingdom Viridiplantae; phylum Streptophyta; class Magnoliopsida; order Fabales; family Fabaceae; genus Cicer; species Cicer cuneatum. The sequence continues at coordinate 65,825,535 of JBBPBO010000004.1, read as the reverse complement.
GGAGTGTTTGAAGAACTCTCCTGATTTTGATTCCTCTCTTTTTGCTTTGGCTGATACATCATGTTCCTCTGGTTATTCTGGAACTTATGGTGATCCTGGTGATTATACTGATTCTGGTAATTATGCTGGTTCTGGTTCGGGTTCTGGTACTGATTCAGATTCTGGTTCCAGTGTTGGTTCTGGTTCCAGTTTCTGTGCCTCTGATACTGGTTCCAGTTCCTGTACCTCTGATACTAGTTCCAGTTCTGGTTCTGGTTCCAGTTTCTGTTCCTCTGATACTGGTTCCAGTTCATGTTCTGATTCATGTGATATCTTTGATATTTCCTGTTCCTCCTATGATTCTGGTTCTGGTTCTGATAGGTATTGTGTTGACCAGTTCTTCTTCTACCAGAGTCACTTGGCTTCTGTTTGGTAAATGTTGGAACATAAACCTTCTTCTGCTTGTGCATTGCCAACATCCATTGTCCAAGAACCATTGTTGGTGTCTCCTTTTGGTTGCTCAGAATATCTGCAACATAGACAATTTGATCTTTTGGTACCCAGAACTGATTGGGTCCAGATTTGTTAGTCTTAACAGCTCTCTGATCTTGTTCAGATTTTACCATTGGACAAGATAGTTCAGAGTGACCTTTCTTAGCACAAACAATGCATAAAACATCAGAATGAATAGCTTTATTTTCAGTAATCATTTCTGTAAAACCAAGACCTCTCTTTCCAATATTACTGTTTCCATAAATCATATATGCATATTTACTTCTTTCCATTCCATTAGAAATAAAGTTTTGAAAAAATTGTTCATGCATATCAGATTCACAAACATTTTTGAAAGTGGAACAAACATTGCTTTTGAGAGTTTGGTTTTCATATTTGAGTCTTGCAACTTCAGTTTTAAAATCCTTGTTTTCAGTTGCATACTCAGAATTTCGATTCTTTAAAACTTGGACTTCTTTGGTCAGATTCTTCTTATCTTCCCTAAGAGTTTTCAGTTTTAAAGACATCTTATTGTTTGCATTTAACAAGTCTTTTACAGCATCAATTAATTCAGATTTAGATAGATCAGAAAATACCTCAGTCTTCATCTTCTGATTCTGTTCCAGAGCCTGAGCTGTATTCAGAACTTGAATTTTTATGAGCCATCAGAGCCAGAATTGCTCCCTCTGATGTGCTTCCAGACTTGCTTGAATGACTGCTTCGATCATTCTTCCTTCCTGAATTCTTGCCTTTATGAAGTCTAGAGGCAGACTTAATGTATGCCATCTTTGCTGTTTCTGCCTCTTCTTCATCAGACGATTCTTCCTCTTATTTTGATATATCTCAGGCTGCCATCAGACCCTTCTTTCTGAATCTGGAACTCTTCTTGTGCTGTTTGCCTTTTTCCAGATTTGGACATTCTGACTTGATATGTCCAGGTTTATTGCATCCATAACAAACAATACTCTTCTTGTCAGATTCTTCCTTTCCTTTGTTGTTATGTTTCTTCTTGAAGCTTCTTCTATTCCTGATTTCCTAGATCTTAACCATCTTTTTGGTTAAGTAAGCCATATCATCACAGTCACTGTCACTATCCTCTGATTCTAATGCTGCCCTTGCAGCTTTTTTCTGTTTCAACTTCAGAGCCAGATTTTTCTTCTTCTTAGGTTCATCTGCATTCAGCTCTATTTCATGAGACCTGAGGGAGCTAATCAGATCTTCAAGTTTCAAGATATTCATATCCCTAGCTTCCTGTACTACAGTAACCTTTGGTCTCCATTTGGCTGGTAAGCTTCTAAGGATCTTCTTTACATGATCTGTAGTGGTGTAGCTTTTCTATAATCTTTTAAACCTGGTACCAGAATCTGAAATATGTTGAACATTGCTTCAATGTCTTCATCCTCTTCGATCTTGAACAGCTCATACTGTTTGACCTGTATGTTAGCCCTTGCTTCTTGAACCTGCTGGCTTCCTTCATAGGTCAGAACCAGACTGTCGAATATGCTCTTTGTTGTTTCTTTATCTGAGCATTTGTAAAATTCTTTGAATGTGATGGCACTGATCATGATGTTTCTGGACTTGTGATGAAGTTTGTATAATCTGCTCTAATCTGGTTTCATATCATCCATGTCTAGTTCTTTAGTTGGATCTTCTGGATCAGTAGGTGCAGTGTATCCTTTGACTACCATCTTCCATAATTCAGGATCTTGAGATATGAAGAAACTTCTCATTCTGTCCTTCCAATACTGATGACTCTTCATCATATGCATATTTTTCATTGTTTTTAGTCTTATTTATCTTCCATCATTAGTTAATTTAATGATTTATTTGATATATTTTGTTGATTCTAGTTCTTGGGTTTAATAAAATGTTTATGTTCTTATTTCGTTGATTAAGTAGAGATTTTTCAGAGTTTTGCGTGGTTTCTTTGTTTTTAGTGCAGTGCTGAATTCTGGTGAGAAATCAACATGACCTATGTGGAGTATTTCAGTGGTATCTAGAGTTGTAGATGTCCAATTGGAGTCAAACCAAGTTCAAATGAAAGCTAACATCCATAGCTACAACTTTTATGAAGACACCAGAACAAAATTCGGACTCCAAATAGTAGAAATATGCAGTATACGTCAGACAAAAGATGTTGTGCGCCTGAAGCGCAAAGCATGCGCCTGAAGCGCATTTCTGCACTGCTGATTCTGTTTAAATGCGCCTGAAGCGCAAGGTCTGCGCCTGGGGCGCGTGGCGCGCTGAAGATTGCATAAAATCGAGTTTTTCTGATTTTTTAGGGATCTTTTTGTCAATTGGGAAGCTTAGAGACTTGTGCCCTAGTAGAGAAGCTCATAGACGACTGTTCTACACCATTGAAGGAGTTTTATCAAGAATCATTCATGAATCTTTCTTGTAATTCTTCTTTAATCTCTATCTTTTTAATCTCTGTAATGAGTAACTAAACCCTATTTGTTAGGGATGAGTGAAATAAGATGAATCCCTTAATTGTCTGATTTGATTCTTTGTTATATGAATGTTTATTGAATTATTTTTCCCATTCTGTGCTTAATGCTTTTTATTTCCTGATCAACTTTAAAATGTTTTACGATTCGTATTTTGAAACGGAAGTGGACTTTACGAATGCTTGAGATGCGAAATTCATGAGATTGTAGTCTAGGGATAGATGCAGGTCATGAAACCAATTGAATTAGTTGCAGAGGCAGCATTTCAAAAAGAGATTTTCTGTACTGTAAAGCTTAATCCTAATTTTAAATCCACTAAGGAATTAGGGGTTATTTTGGAATTAAAGGTTCTGTCACTAAGACATTAGCGCAAGAATACTAAAGAAAATTCGGTAATAATTCAATAAAGGAATTTAGTAACTAGGATCAAATTAGAGACCAAGGTTGGACTCGTAGTGAAACTCATCCCTGATATTTTTCTCATTATAAAAGTTCAATTTTATTACGGTTGTTATTTCAAATATTATTCTACTCAATCCATAAACTTTTCGTTCAATTTCAGTAATTAAATATAATTCGATAGTAAAACGCAATCCTTGAGTTCGACACTCGGTACTACCGTTTTAATTATTACTTGCAACGATTCAGTACACTTGCTGAAATGATATCAAGTTTTTGGCGCCGTTGCCGGGGATTGCCATATCACTATTGAGTTATAATTTATTTACTTAATTGGAATATTTTTGCTCTGCAATAAAAAAATTTTTTTCTTTTATTTTTAATGTTGAAAAAAAAAACAAAAATTGTTTTCTTTTATTTTCTATTTTTATTTGTTGAGCTTGCTAATGTCGTGTGCTAGTGGTTTGTTTCTTCTTTGTTTGAGATAACTATTCGCTGTAGAGCATGGAAGATTGTAATGATGATATTCTACTACAATTATATGAAGAGTGTGATACTTGTCTTATATCTACTATATTACGCATAATTGAGGGACAAATCTTGAGAGATACATTTGTAAAATATCACCCTCAAACACGCCCTATTAGGTGTGACTTTTGCGGAGAAGGACATAGGAATGGAACTTGTTTTGATGACTATGTTGCACAACTAGAATATGAAGACTTATTGGTTATAGAAGCAGAAGACGACCAGTATTATATGAAAAAGATCAATTGGGAACAAACTCTACCTCGTAAAATTCTATCCAAAGAATCAGATGACAAGGACTTTCACTGTAAGGATGTTTTGGTTGAATTCATGAAGAATAACATGGTTTCAATTGAAAGATTTGAAAGTCAATGTGAAAGGTTATTTGAGCAAGTGGTTGAGTTTGATAAGATGGAGGAGAAGTTGAAGATTGAAGATGACTTCATTGTTGTGGTAGAAGAAGATAAGCAAGAGGAAAATATGAACAAGGAAAAGAAAAAAGAAGAGATTGATCAAGTTCGAAATTCAATCTATGCCTTCTTCATCAATGTCAAATTGAAAAGGATATGGAAGAAACATCATTTATTTCTCAAGTTCATGGGATTTCTACCAAACAAAAAGAAGAAGAAGGATGATGTGCTCTTTCTGTCCTATATGCCACCTTGACAATAGTTGGGTGTCAAGCTAATGACTTTAAAAAAGCGCTTCGTGGGAGGCAACCCATAGGTAGAGGTAACTTTTATTTTTGCAATCTTATTTTTGTTATTTGAATTTGTTTCTTTTTAATTGTGTGTAAACGTGCACTGTGATGAAGAATTGTTAACAACTTGAAGCTGGTCTTAAGCTATTTGTTTTAGATTTTGAAATTTAAACTTTATTTTTTTGCTCATATCATTGATCAATTCGATGAGTTTCACTAATGCATACATTGTTGATTACTAAGTGGTTGTAGAGGGTTAACTTGCCATCAATTTCTCAAAAACAAAAACAAAAAAAAGAAAAATTTCAGTAACACACTTGGCACAGTTTTGAAAGTTCACACTCTCTCTTGTTTATCCTAGCTGTGAGCTTTTGTGCCTAAACACTTCAATTCCTTGTTGTGTGATTATCTAGACATGTGTTAACCCTTCAGAACTTGCACTAATTCTACCTTGCATCACTTGTGATTTATGCATCCACGGAGGCAAAAAATTTTGGTCGTTTGAGCCTTTCTAACTATCCTTTGCAAATTTTATCCTTTGCTAGCGCCTTTGAGCTTGACCCTTTCTTTCGGTTACTAGCCACATTACAAACCAAAGATTTGACAGTGATTAAATCACCTTACTTTGAGCTAGGTAGGAATATTTTTGTCTCATCTCGGTAAAGTTCTAAGTTTGGGGTTGCTTATGGGATAGCAACCTTTAAAGTTTGGGGTGGTTCTCACGAAAAAAAAAAAGAAGAAAAAAAAATTCAAAACAAAAAAAAAAGAAAAAAAAATTAGTTTGAGTACATTGATAAATCACATCTTCGTAGTTCTTTTGTCAATTGTTGTGAATTTCCACTGGAGAAAGGTTTGAGTATTGGAAGGACAGACTGAGAAGTTTTGTCATATCTCAAGATCCTGAATTATGGAAGATGATAGTCAGAGGATACACTACACCTACTGATCCAGAAGATCCAACTAAGAAACTAGACTTGGATGATATGACACGAGATCAGATCAGACTACACAGACTTCATCCCAAGTCCAGAACCATCATGGTCAGTGCAATCACATTCAAGGAATTTGATAGATGCACAAATAAAGAAACAGCAAAGAGTATATTCGATAGTCTGGTTCTGACCTATGAAGGAACCAAGCAGGTTCAACAAACAAAGGCTAACATATTGGTCAGAAAGTATGAGCTGTTCAAGATGGAAGAGGATGAAGACATTGACACAATGTTCTGCAGATTCCAGACTTTGGTATCAGGACTGAAAGTATTAAACAAAAGCTATACCACTGAAGATCATGTCTGGAAAATTCTGAGAAGTCTACCAAAAAGGTGGAGACCAAAGGTTACTGCAATTCAGGAAGCTAAGGATCTGAGTACCTTGAGGCTGGAAGATCTGATCAGCTCACTCAGGTCTCATGAAATAGAACTGGAAGAAGATGAACCTAAGAAGAAGAAGAATCTGGCTCTGAAATCGAAACAGAAGAAAGCTGCAAAGGCAGAATCAGAATTAGAGGATAGTGAGAGTGACTGTGATGATATGGCATACTTAACCAAAAAGATGGTTAAGATCTGGGAAAACAGGAAGAAAAGAAACTTCAGAAAGAAACATAACAGCAAGGATAAGGAAGAATCTGAGAAGAACAATATTGTTTGTTATGGATGCAATAAACCTGGACATATCAAGTCAGAATGTCCTAATCTGGAAAAAGGCAAACAGCATAAGAAAAGTTCCAGATACAGAAAGAAAGGTCTGATGGCTGCCTGGGATGTATCAGAATCAGAGGAAGAATCTTCTGATGAAGAAGAGGCAGAAACAGCAAAGATGGCTTACATCAGGTCTGCTTCTGGTCTTCATAAAAGCATGAATTCTAGAGGGAAAACAGGCAGAAGGAAGAGTGATAGAAGCAATCACTCAGGCAAGTCTGGAAGTACATCAGAGGAAACAATTCTGTCTCTGATAGCTCATACAAATTTAGGTTCTGAATACTGCTCTGAAACAGAATCAGAAGATGAAGACAGTGAGGTATTTTCTGATCTTTCTAAACCTGATATAATTGATACTTTAAAGGACTTGTTAAATGCAAATAATAAGATATCTTTAAAACTGAAAACTCTTAGGGAAGATAAGAAAAATCTAACCAAAGAGGTCCCAGTTTCAAAGAATCGAATTTCTGAGTATGAAACTGAAATCGAAGATTTGAAAACGGAAGTTGCAAGACTCAAATCTGAAAACCAAACTCTGAAAAGTAATAATTGTTCCACTTCTGAAACTGTTTGGAAATCTGATATGCATGAGAAAGTTTTTCAAAACATTATTTCCAATGGAATGGAAAGAAGTAAAAATGCATCTATGATTTATGGAAACAGTAATTTTGGAAAGAGAGGTCTTGGTTTTACAGAAACAAGTACTGAAAATAAAGCTGTTTATTCTGATGTTTTATGTATTGTCTGTGCTAAGAAAGGTCACTCTGAATTATCTTGTCCAATGGTAAAATCTGAACAAGATCAGAGAGCTGTTAAGACTAACAAACCTGGACCCAATCAGTTTTGGGTACCAAAAGATCAAATTGTCTATGTTGCAGATGTTCTAAGCAACCAGAAGGAGACACCAACAATGGTGCCTGGACAATGGATGCTGGCAATGCACAAGCAGAAGAAGGTGTATGTTCCTGCTACAACAAGACAAAGGCAATCTGAGTCTGATGGAAGAAGGTCTGGTCATCCCAACCAGAACCAGAATCGGAATCAGAACCAAAACTGGAACCAGACTCAAAATTGGAACCAGAACCAAAACAGGAACTGGAATAAGTATCAGAAGCACAGATACTGGAACCAGAATCAGAATCAACTCTGGAATCAGAATGAGAATAAATACTGGTACCAGAATCATCAAAATTACCAAATTTATCAGAACTTCCATACTCACCCAAATCACTGGAATTACCAGAACCAAAACATGTTCCAGAATCATCAGAGGAACATGATTTATCAACCAAAGCAGAATCAAGGAAACTGCTCAAACAGGCCAGAAGAAGAACTGGCTCTTATGGCTCGAACAGAAGCTAAGTCAGAATATGAGTCTGACTCTAACTCTGATTCTGACAGAGAAAAGGCAAGGTATGATCAGCAACACAAAACATGGTATCTTGAAGTGGCTGCTCCAAACATATGACAGGAGATAAATCTATGTTTCTGGATCTGACTATGAAGAATGGAGGAAAAGTTTCCTTTGGAGGAAACCATAAAGGTCAGATTATTGGTACAGGAACTGTTGGTAACACTTCTTCTCCCTTGTCTATTAAAAATGTTCTGTATGTTAAAGGTTTAAAACATAATCTTCTGAGCATAAGTCAATTAAGTGACTGCAAATATGATGTTATCTTTAATCAAAAAACTTGCAAAGCTGTTAGTCAAATTGATGGGACTGTTTTATTTACTGGAACTAGGGAGGATAATGTTTATAAAATTGATCTGTTTAGTATTGCTAAGCAACAGGTTAAATGCTTATTATCTGTAAGTGAGCAGAATCTGATTTGGCACAAGAGGCTAGGGCATGCAAACCCCAGACTCATATCAGAGTTGAGCAAACTCCAGTTGGTAAGAGGATTGCCCAAGGTAAGTTCCAAAACTGAGATTCTGTGTGAAGCATGTCAAAGAGGTAAACAAACTAAAAGCTCTTTCAAACTAAAAAATGTGTTTCTACCTCTCAACCACTTGAATTGCTTCATTTAGATCTGTTTGGTCCTGTTCAAACAGCTTCTCTAAGTGGTAAGAAATATGGCTTTGTGATTGTTGATGATTACTCAAGGTGGACTTGGGTAAAATTTTTAAAGAACAAAGATGAATCTCACAAAGTATTTATCTCATTCTGTAAACAAGTTATGAATGAACAGGGCACTAAGATCATAACCATCAGAAGTGATCATGGAGGTGAATTTGAAAACAAGTACTTTGAAGAATTCTGTGATGAGAATGGCATCTCTCACAACTTCTCATCCCCCAGAACACCTCAACAGAATGGAGTGGTAGAAAGGAAGAACAGATCACTGCAGGAGATGGCCAGAACCATGCTGAATGACATGAAGGTTGCCACATACCTCTGGGCAGAAGCTGTCAACACAGCCTGCTATATTCATAATCGAGTTTACATCAGGTCCATCCTAAATAAAACTCCCTATGAACTATGGAAAGGTAAGAAACCAAATATCTCTTACTTTAAGCAATTTGGTTGCATCTGTTTTATGTTGAACACTAAGGACAACCTAGCTAAGTTTGATTCTAGATCTCAAAAGTGTGTCTTTATTGGCTACTCTGAGAGATCAAAAGCTTATAGAGTGTTTAACAAGGAAACTAACACTGTGGAAGAATCAATCCACATTAAGTTTGATGATAAACAGCTTGACTCTGAAAAGTCAAAGCAAGATGAAAAAACTGCAGGTGAACCAGAGGCATAGGAACTAGAAGCTGAACCAAAAGCAGAATCTGAGAACGACCAAGAACATGCTGACTCTGAAAACAAGTCAGAGGGAAAGAATGGATGGAAGTACAAATCTTCACATCCAGAATCTCTCATTATTGGTAGTGCAGCAGAACCTCTAAAGACCAGATCATCAAGTAGAGAAACCAGTCTGTTTGGTTTACTCTCAACAATTGAACCCAGCAATGTTGATGAGGCTTTGACAGAGGAAGGCTGGATACTTGCAATGCAAGAAGAGCTGAATGAATTCCAAAGGAATGATGTTTGGGATCTGGTACCCAGACCAAACAAAAACATTATTGGAACCAAGTGGGTTTTCAGGAATAAACTCAATGAAAAGGGTGAAGTGGTAAGGAACAAAGCCAGACTTGTAGCTCAAGGATACAGTCAACAGGAAGGTATAGATTACACTGAGACTTTTGCTCCAGTGGCCATGTTAGAAGCAATAAGAATTCTTTTATCATTTGCTGCTAATCATGATATAATACTGTATCAAATGGATGTCAAAAGTGCATTCTTAAATGCCTACATAAGTGAAGAAGTCTATGTCAAACAGCCCCCTGGTTTTGAAAATTCTGATTTTCCAGACCATGTTTTCAAACTTAAAAAATCTTTATATGGTTTAAAACAAGCACCAAGGGCATGGTATGACAGACTTAGTAACTTTCTGCTTAAGAATGATTTTAATAGAGGCCAGATTGATAATACACTATTTAGGATATCCATAAAACATGATATTCTGATTATTCAAGTCTATGTTGATGATATCATATTTGGATCCACTAATGGCACTTTGTGCAAAGAGTTTTCTGACCTAATGCAGAAGGAGTTTCAAATGAGCATGATGGGAGAACTTAAGTTCTTCCTGGGAATTCAGATTCACTAAGGTAAATCAGGTATACTCATTCACCAATCAAAATATACTAAAGAACTTCTCAAAAAGTTCAAAATGAGTGACTGTAAGCCTATGGCCACCCCCATGCACCCAACCTGCTCACTTGAGAAAGATGAAACCAGCCAAAAGGTAGACCAGAAAACATACAGGTGATTGGATCCCTTCTCTATTTAACTGCTTCTAGACCTGACATTATGTTTAATGTTTGTGTCTGTGCCCGATTTCAAGTTGACCCTAGGGAATCCCATTTAACTGCTGTCAAACGAATTCTAAGATACCTCAAAGGAACCACAAACCTTACCTTGTTATACAAGAAAACCCCCACCTACAAACTCAAAGGTTTTTGTGATTCTGATTATGCTGGAGACAAGCTGGAAAGGAAAAGTACAAGTGACAACTGCACTTTCTTAGGTGATAATCTGATCTCTTGGTCAAGCAAAAGACAAAGCATCATTGCCATGTCAACAGTAGAAGCTGAATATATATCAGCAGCAGGATGCAGTTCACAGTTACTCTGGATGAAACAATAATTTGAAGATTACAACATCTTTGAAAACAATATCCCTTTGTTATGTGATAACACTTCAGCCATAAACCTAACCAAGAACCCTATCTTACACTCTAGAGCCAAACACATTGAAATAAAACACCATTTCATTAGGGACCATGTTCAGAAAGGAACTTTAAGCATCCAGTTTGGGGACACTGATCATCAATGGGCTGATATCTTCACCAAGGCATTACCAGAAGATAGGTTCGAGTTCATTAAAAAGCATCTCAACATGACCTCCATATCTGACTAGCTCAAGTAGTCATCTTAGGAGTTTTTAAATTTCTGCAACTTTATTTTATGTCTTTTATTTTCAGCTTTTACTTTCTGTGATTTGTAAAGAAAAAAATTAAAAAAAATACAAAAATAGCAGGACCACTTTTTGGTTGATGACAAAAAGGGGGAGAAAGAGAGAGAGAGAGAGAGAGAGAGAGAAAGAAGAAATAAGTAGAAAAGGAGAGTTAAAAAGAAAGAAGGAGTGAAAAAGAAAGAGTGAAAAAGAGAAGGAGTTGAAAAGGAGAGGAAGCGTGAAGAGAGAGAAAGAAAGAGAGAATAAAGAAGGAGTTGAAAAGGAGAGGAGAAGAGAAGAAAAGAAAGAGTGAAAAAGAAGGAGTTGAAAAGGAGAGGAAGCGTGAAGAGAGAATAAAGAAGGAGTTCAAAAGGAGAGTATCAGACTTAGGGGGAGAGATTGGTCTGAGGGGGAGTAATTCAAGTTTTCGAATTATAAGTTAGCAAAATAAGTTAAGGTTTTGTCATCATCAAAAAGGGGGAGATTGTTGGAACCAAGTTGGTTCTAAGACTTAGGATTTTGATGTTTACAAAAGCACTCAATGTAAACTTATTTTGTATCTTGAATTATTAAATTAAATACTACCAGAATATGAAGAAATCAGAAGCAGAAGATCAAAGGAAAATGAATTCTGGAATTTCCAGATGTTCCAGGATGTCAAAACATCACCAGAAGATATCTTTGCAGGCCTATATCAGAAGGAGGAAAAATCAGAAGGAAACATGGATCATACCATTGGAAAGCCTGCCAGAAGGAGAGTTGATCAAGACAAACAGGAATCAAATATCAATTTTATTATAGAAGGTATTCTGACCAGAAGATGGTCTGGCAGTGAAAAATTACACAGCCCTAACTTGTTCCAGACTTGACCAGAAGTTATGTTTATGAGTCCAGAACAAGACGATCAATCTAGATTTGGCCCAGACCATAAGATGGCATGATTCATGGCATGGAACTAAGTCCAGAACAAAAGAAATGAGTTCAAGAATCAACCCAGACCTGGTCGAAAATCAAAGGTAAAATGTCCAGACTGAAATATTTTTTGATCAAGTTTATTTCAGTTTGTTCCAGACCAAATTCCAAAATCTGTCCAGATCAGAGTAAAAACTTCCAGATCAATGGTTCAGAAATAATTTTTTGAGTCCAGTGATGGTCCATATCAGAAAATCAGACCATGGCCCAGTGTTGGCCGAAATCAGAGGGACAGAATGTGCAAGTCCAAAAATGGCCGAGTCCAGAAGAATTTAGCATTTCAGGCGCGCATCCAGGTTGGCCGAAATCAGAAGATCAGAGGGTCAGGAAGTGTGGTCCAGGGATGGCCGAATTCAGAGGATCACAACATATCATTTAGCTTGGACGAGATGTGGATCTTCATGCGATAATCCACATCTGGACCATCCTTTTTGATATTCTGTAATCCTCTAATTTCGGCCATTCCTGGACTACACTCTCTAACCCTCTGATCTTCTAATTTCGGCCAGCCTGGATGCGCGCCTGATATGCTGAATTCTTCTGGACTCGGCCATTTCTGGACATGCACATCCTGTCCCTCTGATTTCGGCCACCACTGGGCCATGGTCTGATTTTCTGATCTGGACCATCACTGGACTCAAAAAATTATTTCTGAACCATTGATCTGGACAAATTCTGGATTTTGGTCTGGAACAAACTGAAATTAACTTGAACAAAAAATATTTCAGTCTGGACATTTTACCTTTGATTTTGGACCAGGTCTGGATTGATTCTGGAACTCATTTCTTTTGTTCTGGACTTAGTTCCATGCCCTGAATCATGCTATCTTATGGTCTGGGCCAAATCTGGTTTGATCCTCTTGTTCTGGACTCATAAACATACCTTCTGGTCAAGTCTGGAACAAGTCTGGGCTGTGTAATTTTTCACTGTCAGGCCATCTTTTGGTCAGAATACCTTCTAGAATAAAATTGATATTTGATTCCTGTTTTTCTTGATCAACTCTCCTTCTGGCAGGCTTTCCAATGGTATGATCCATGTTTCCTTCTGATTTTCCTCCTTCTGATATAGGCCTGCAAAGATATCTTCTGGTGATGTTTTGACATCCTGGAACATCTGGAAATTCCATAATTCATTTTCCTTTGATCTTCTGCTTCTGATTTCTTCATATTCTGGTTGTATTTAATTTAATAATTCAAGGTACAAAATAAGTTTACATTGAGTGCTTTTGTAAACATCAAAATCCTAAGTCTTAGAACCAACTTGGTTCCAACAATCTCCCCCTTTTTGATGATGACAAAACATTAACTTATTTTGCTAACTTATAATTCGAAAACTTGAATTACTCCCCCTCAGACCAATCTCTCCCACTAAGTCTGATACTCTCCTTTTCAACTCCTTCTTTTCACTCTTTCTTTTCTTCTCTTCTCCTCTCCTTTTCAACTCCTTCTTTTTCTCTCTCCCAGATTCCTCTCCTTTTCAACTCCTTCTGATTTCACTCTTTCTTTTTCTCTCTCCCTGATTCCTCTCCTTTTCAACTCCTTCTCTTTTTCAATCTTTCTTTTTCTCTCTCCTTTCTTTTTGTCTCTCCTTTTCTACTTATTTCTTCTTTTTCTCTCTTTCTCTTTCTCCCCCTTTTTGTCATCAGCCAAAAAGTGGTCCTACTTTTTTTTTGTTTTTTTTTGTTTTTCTTTACAAAGTACAGAAATAAAAACAGAAAATAAAAGACAGAAAAGAAAATAACATGAAATTTAAAAACTCCTAAGATGACTACTTGAGCTAGTCAGATATGGAGGTCATGCTGAGCTGCTTCTTGATGAACTTGAACCTATCTTCTGGTAATGCCTTGGTGAAGATATCAGCCCATTGATGTGTCCACAAACTGGATGCTCAAAGTCCCTTTTTTGAACATGGTCCCTAATGAAATGGTGTTTTATTTCAATGTGTTTGGCTCTAGAGTGTAAGATAGGGTTCTTGGTTAGGTTTATGGCTGAAGTGTTATCACAGAACAAAGTGCGGTTGCCACTTATACTTTTCCTTTCCAGCTCTGTATGTTTTCTGGTCTGCCTTTTGGCTGGTTTCATCTTTCTCAAGTGAGCAGGTTGGGTGCATGGGGGTGGCCATTGGCTTACAGTCACTCATCTTGAACTTTTTGAGAAGTTCTTTAGTATATTTTGATTGGTGAATGAGTATACCTGATTTGCCTTGATGAATCTGAATTCCCAGGAAGAACTTAAGTTCTCCCATCATGCTCATTTGGAACTCCTTCTGCATTAGGTCAGAAAACTCTTTGCACAAAGTGCCATTAGTTGATCCAAATATGATATCATCAACATAGACTTGAATAATCAAAATATCATGTTTAATGGATTTCCTAAATAGTGTATTATCAATCTGGCCTCTATTAAATTCATTCTTAAGCAGAAAGTTACTAAGTCTGTCATACTATGCCCTTGGTGCTTGTTTTAAACCATATAAAGACTTTTTAAGTTTGAAAACATGGTTTGGAAATCAGAATTTTCAAATCCAGGGGGCTGTTTGACATAGACTTCCTCACTTATGTAGCCATTTAAGAATGCACTTTTAACATCCATTTGATACAGTATTATATCATGATTAGCAGCAAATGATAAGAGAAATCTAATTGCTTCTAACCTGGCCAGTGGAATACAAGTCTCAGTGTAATCTTTACCTTTCTGTTGACTGTATCCCTGAGCTACAACTTCACCCTTTTCATTGAATTTGTTTATGAACACCTACTTGGTTCCAATAATGTTTTTGTTTGGTCTGGACACCAGATCCCAAACATCATTCGTTTGGAATTCATTCAGCTCTTCTTGCATTGCAAGTATCCAATCTTCCTCTGCCAAAGCTTCATCAACATTGCTTGGTTCGCATCAGCTTCTAATTCTGTAACAGCTTCTCGTTCTGGTGAATCTGTAACAGCTTCTGATTCTGATAAATCAGCTTCTGGTTCTGGTGAATCTGTAACAGCTTCAGATTCTGGTAAATATCCAGATTTCTCTTCTGACTTATCTTGGCTGTTTCTGACTTGATCAGATTTATCTTTTGAAGATTTGTCATGTGTTCCTGACTTGCTTTTATCCTTTACCTTTCCAGGTACTTCTGTTTCTTGTGCTTCTGCTCCCTGCACTATTTTTATCTTGCTTTGATTTGTTAAGATCAAGCAGTTTGTCATTTTACATAATGCAAATCAAATAAGTTAAAATTTAACTCAATACAGCCAAACCATTCATTCTGCTTCTGCTCCCTTTGGTTCTGATGAACCTGTACTATCTTTATCTTGCTTTGATTTGTCAAGCAGTTTGTCATATACCATAATATAAATCAATTAATTTAAAAATGAACTTAGTATAGCCAAACCATTAATTCTGCTTCTGGTGGTTTCTGTTTGTTTTTGAAACCACTGGAATGTTGTTTCTTCTGAGTGTTCAATTCATATGAATCACCTGCTTCCTCTGATGTTTTGAAAACCTGCAGAATACTTATCTAGCTTTGATTTGTTAACATCAAGCTTCTTGTTATCACAGTAAATATTAAATAATAATAGTATTTACAGCAAGATGTAGCCTCCGGTTTACTCTGAAAATCCTCTTGCTTCTGATTTTCAGATTCCTAATCTATATGTTCTGAGATTACATGGTTTGGATGAGGGAATTTGAATTCCCTTCCAGGTTTGTAGTCTTGATGAATCTCACTGGAGAGTTTGAAGAACTCTCTTGATTCTGATTCTTTAATTTCTGTTTTGGCTCATACACCATATTCCTCTGGTGATTCTGGAACTTATGGTGATTCTGATAATCATACTTATTTTGATAATTAAAGTAGTTCTGATGATCATACCTCAACCTTTGATATTGATACCTGTTCAGGTTCTGGTTCTGGTATTGATTCTGATTCTGGTATTGATTCTGATTCTGATACTGGTTCCAGTGTTGATTCTGGTTCCAGTGTTGGTTCTGGTTCCAGTTTTGGTTCTGACTCCGATTCCGGTTCTGGTTGTTTCATCAGACTCAGATGCCTTTGTTTTGTTGTAGCAGGAACATAGACCTTCTTCTGCTTGTGCATTGCTAACATCCATTGTCCAGGCACCATTGTTGGTGTCTCCTTCTGGTTGCTCAGAACATCTGCAACATAGACAATTTGATCTTTTGGTACCCAAAACTGATTGGGTTCAGGTTTGTTAGTCTTAACAGCTCTCTGATCTTGTTCAGATTTTACCATTGGACAAGATAATTCAGAGTGACCTTTCTTAGCACAGACAATACATAAAACATCAGAATAAGCAGTTTTATTTTCAGTACTTGTTTCTGTAAAACCAAGACCTCTCTTTCCAGAGTTGCTGTTTCCATAAATCATAGATGCATACTTACTTCTTTCCATTCCATTTGAAATAAAGTTTTGAAAAAATTGCTCATGCATATCAGATTTACAAACAGTCTCAGAATTGGAACAATTATTATTTTTCAGAGTTTGGTTTTCAGACTTGAGTTTTGCAACTTCAGTTTTCAAATCTTTGATTTCAGTTGCATACTCAGAAATTCGATTCTTTGAAACTTGGACCTCTTTGGTTAGATTTTTCTTATCTTCCCTAAGAGTTTTCAGTTTTAAAGATATCTTATTATTTGCATTTAACAAGTCCTTTAAAGTATCAATTAATTCAGGTTTAGAAAGATCAGAAAATACCTCACTGTCTTCATCTTCTGATTCTGTTTCAGAGCAGTATTCAAAACCTGAAATTGTATGAGCCATCAGAGACAGAATTGTTTCCTCTGATGTACTTCCAGACTTGCCTGAGTGATTGCTTCTATCACTCTTCCTTCTACCTGTTTTCCCTCTGGAATTCATGTTTTTATGAAGACTAGAAGCAGACCTGATGTGAGCCATCTTTGTTGTTTCTGCCTCTTCTTCATCAGAAGATTCTTCCTCTGATTCTGATACATCCCAGGCAGCCATCAGACCTTTCTTTCTGTATCTGGAACTTTTCTTATGTTGTTTGCCTTTTTCCAGATTAGGACATTCTAACTTGATATGTCCAGGTTTATTGCATCCATAACAAACAATATTCTTTTTGTCAGATTCTTCCTTATCCTTGTTGTTATGTTTCTTTCTGAAGTTTCTTTTCTTCCTGTTTTCCCAGATCTTAACCATCTTTTTGGTTAAGTATGCCATATCATCACAGTCACTATCATTATCCTCTGATTCTGATTCTGCCTTTGCAGCTTTCTTCTGTTTCGATTTCAGAGCCAGATTTTTCTTCTTCTTAGGTTCATCTTCTTCCAGTTCTATTTCATGAGACCTAAGTGTGTTGATTAGATCTTCCAGCCTCAAGGTACTCAGATCCTTAGCTTCCTGAATTGCAGTAACCTTTGGTCTTCACCTTTTTGGAAGACTTCTCAGAATTTTCCAGACATGATCTTCAGTGGTATAGCTTTTGTTTAATACTTTCAGTCCTGATACCAAAGTCTGGAACCTGCAGAACATTGTGTCAATGTCTTCATCCTCTTCCATCTTGAACAGCTCATACTTTCTAACCAATATGTTAGCCTTTGTTTGTTGAACCTGCTTGTTTCCTTCATAGGTCAGAACCAGACTATCAAGTATACTCTTTGCTGTTTCTTTATTTGTGCATCTATCAAATTCCTTGAATGTGATTGCACTGACCATCATGGTTCTGGACTTGTGATGAAGTCTGTGTAATCTGATCTGATCTGGTTTCATATCAAACATATCCAGTTTCTTAGTTGGGTCTTCTGGATCAGTAGGTGCAGTGTATCCTCTGACTATCATCTTCCATAGTTCAGGATCTTGAGATATGACAAAGCTTCTCATTCTGTCTTTCCAATACTCAAACCTTTCTCCATCAAACAGTGTTGGTCTGTTGATGTTGTTTCCCAATTCTTTTGCCATATTGAGCCCCTTGGACCTTTCCTCAAACACGGTTAAGTTCTCAGCCTTGAGACCGAGCTCTGATGCCAATTGAAGGTGCAAACACGAGAATAGGGGGTTGAATTGTGTTTGACTTAACTTGAATACTTTTCCTGTTTTAATACTTTCAAAACAAAACTTGATGTATAATTAAAACAGAGTTAGCAGCGGATAAAAATAAAAATAAAAACTCACAGATTTTATACTGGTTCACCGTTAACGAGGCTACGTCCAGTCCCTTCGCCTTGAAGGATTTCACTAATTCAACCTTGAATTACAAACTTGCTACTGACCCTCCAAGTCAGTCTTCTCAAATAGTCTAACAATCCTAGACTTCTTTGAGGAAAAACAACTCATGTTCTTCAGCCAATCTAACACCCCAGATTGTAGAAGAATTCACAACACTATGAATCTAATTGCTAAGTACCTTGCTACCCTTTCTGAATCCCTCAGTTTGTAGACTCTACTTCAATAACTTAGATGCAACCCTATCTAATTGACAAGTAACCTGCTACCTCTACTGACTCCCTCAGATTGTAGACTCTACTTCAACAACTTAGATTTGCCACAGTGGAAAGAAAATAACCGAGTACTTGCTTCTTGAAAGCTGAAAGTCACAATTGACTTATATGAAAATTTGAGAGTGGTTGCTTTGGAAGTGTATGACTCTTTTGTGATTTTCTATACTAAGTAATCTGCCTTGAGCCTCCTTTTATAGATGCAGATTTGAGCCTCTTCCAAGCTTAATTTTGAGCTAAATCTTGCTGGATTCTCTTGCAAAAATAACTTGACCAATTGGGCTTTATATAAATAAAAAAACATATCTTCAGATTTCCTTTCAAAATAACTAGCCAATCAAATCTGTGCATTGCTTCCCGCCACAGCTTCTGACTTCCATGCTACTCCAATTTAATTTATAACAAATCTTTTATAATACTTTGATAAAAATATCATGAGATCTTCACCATTAATTCCCATGATCAAATCTGCACCATTGGATCTTCATGCGATAGTCCACATCTGGACCAGCCTTTTTGATATTTTGTAATCCTCTGATTTCGGCCATTCCTGGACCACACTCCCTAACCGTCTGATCTTCTGATTTCGGCCAGCCTGGATGCGCGCCTGATATGCTGAATTCTTCTAGACTCGGCCATTTCTGGACTTGCACATCCTATCCCTCTGATTTCGGCCACCACTGGGCCATGGTCTGATTTTCTGATCTGGACCATCACTGGACTCAAAATATTATTTCTGAACCATTGATCTGGAAGTTTTTACTCTGATCTGGACAGATTCTGGATTTTGGTCTGGAACAAACTGAAATTAACTTGAACAAAAAATATTTCAGTCTGGACATTTTACCTTTGATTTTGGGCCAGGTCTGGATTGATTCTGGAACTCATTTCTTTTGTTCTGGACTTAGTTCCATGCCCTGAATCATGCTATCTTATGGTCTGGGCCAAATCTGGATTGATCCTCTTGTTCTGTACTCATAAACATACCTTCTGGTCAAGTCTGGAACAAGTCTGGGCTGTGTAATTTTTCACTGTCAGGCCATCTTCTGGTCAGAATACCTTCTAGAATAAAATTGATATTTGATTCCTGTTTTTCTTGATCAACTCTCCTTCTGGCAGGCTTTCCAATGGTATGATCCATGTTTCCTTCTGATTTTCCTCCTTCTGATATAGGCCTGCAAAGATATCTTCTGGTGATGTTTTGACATCCTGGAACATCTGGAAATGCCATAATTCATTTTCCTTTGATCTTCTGCTTCTGTTTCTTCATATTCTGGTTGTATTTAATTTAATAATTCAAGGTACAAAATAAGTTTACATTGAGTGCTTTTGTAAACATCAAAATCCTAAGTCTTAGAACCAACATGGTTCCAACAAAAACCATAACTTATTTTGCTAACTTATGACTCGAGACTTTGAATTACTCCCCCTCAGACCAATGTCTCCCCCTAAGTCTGATACTCTCCTTTTCAACTCCTTCTTTGTTCTCTCTTTCTTTTCTTCTCTTCTCCTCTCCTTTTCAACTCCTTCTTTTTGCTCTCTTTCTTTTTCTCTCTTCACATTTCCTCTCCTTTTCAACTCCTTCTGTTTTCACTCTTTCTTTTTCTTTCTTTGTTTTTCTCTTTCCCTGTTTCCTCTCCTTTTCAACTCCTTTTGTTTTCTCTCTTTCTTTTTCTCTCCTTCTTTCTTTTTATCTCTCCTTTTCTACTTATTTCTCCTTTCTTTCTCTCTCTCTCTTTCTCCCCCTTTTTGTCATCAGCCAAAAAGTGGTCCTACTATTTTTGTATTTTTTGTTTTTCTCTTTACAAATTACAGAAAGTAAAAACTGAAATTAAAAGACATAAAATAAAATTGCAAGAAATTTTAAAAACTCCTAAGATGACTACTTAAGCTAGTCAGATATGGAGGTCATGCTGAGATGTTTCTTAATGAACTCGAACCTATCTTCTGGTAATGCCTTGGTGAAGATATCAGCCCATTGATGATCAGTGTCCACAAACTGGATGCTCAAAGTCCCTTTTTGAACATGGTCCTTAATGAAACGGTGTTTTATTTCAATGTGTTTGGCTCTAGAGTGTAAGATAGGGTTCTTGGTTAGGTTTATGGCTGAAGTGTTATCACAGAACAAAGGGATATTGTTTTCAAAGATGTTGTAATCTTCAAGTTGGTGTTTCATCCAGAGTAACTGTGAACTGCATCCTGCTGCTGATATATATTCAGCTTCTACTGTTGACATGGCAATGGTGCTTTGTCTTTTGCTTGACCAAGAGATCAGATTATCACCTAAGAAAGTGCAGTTGCCACTTGTACTTTTCCTTTCCGGCTTGTCTCCAGCATAATCAGAATCACAAAAACCTTTGAGTTTGTAGGTGGGGGTTTTCTTGCATAATCAGAATCACAAACAATATTCTTTTTGTCAGATTCTTCCTTATCCTTGCTGTTATGTTTCTTTCTGAAGTTTCTTTTCTTCCTGTTTTCCCAAATCTTAACCATCTTTTTGGTTAAGTATGCCACATCATCACAGTCATTATCACTATCCTCTGATTCTGATTCTGCCTTTGCAGCTTTCTTCTGTTTCGATTTCAGAGCTAGATTCTTCTTCTTCTTAGGTTCCTCTTCTTCCAGTTCTATTTCACGAGACCTGAGTGAGCTGATCAGATCTTCCAGCCTCAAGGTACTCAGATCCTTAGCTTCCTGAATTGTAGTAACCTTTGGTCTCCACCTTTTTGGTAGACTTCTCAGAATTTTCAGGACATGATCTTCAGTGGTATAGCTTTTAATTAATACTTTCAGTCCTGATACCAAAGTCTGGAATCTGCAGAACATTGTGTCAATGTCTTCATCTTCTTCCATCTTGAATAGCTCATACTTTCTGACCAATATGTTAGCCTTTGTTTGTTGAACCTGCTTGGTTCCTTCATAGATCAGAACCAGATTATCGAATATGCTCTTTGCTGTTTCTTTATTTGTGCATCTATCAAATTCCTTGAATGTGATTGCACTGACCATGATGGTTCTGGACTTGTGATGAAGTTTGTGTAATCTGCTCTGATCTCGTGTCATATCATCCAAGTCTAATTCTTTAGTTGGATCTTCTGGATCAGTTGGTGCAGTGTATCCTTTAACTATCATCTTCCATAGTTCAGGATCTTGAGATATGACAAAGCTTCTCATTCTGTCCTTCCAATACTCAAACCTTTCTCCATCAAACAGTGGTGGTCTGTTTATGTTGTTTCCCAATTCTTCTGACATATTGAACCCCTTTGACCTTTCCTCAAACACTGTTAAGTGCTCAGCCTTGAGACCGAGCTCTGATGCCAATTGAAGGTGCAAACACGAGAAGGGGGTTGAATTGTGTTTGACTTAACTTGAATCTTTTTCTGTTTTTATACTTTCACAACAAAACTTAATGTATAATTAAAAACAGAGTTAGAAGCGGATAAAAATAAAAATAAAACTCACAGATTTTATACTGGTTCACCGTTAACGAGGCTACGTCCAGTCCCTTCGCCTTGAAGGATTTCACTAATTCAAACCTTGAATTACAACCGTGCTACTGACCCTCCAAGTCAGTCTTCTCAAATAGTCTGACAATCCTAGACTTCTTTGAGGAAAAACAACTTCTGTCTTCAGCCAATCTGACAACCCCAGATTGTAGAAGAAACCACAACACTATGAATCTAATTGCTAAGTACTTGCTACCCCTACTGACTCCCTCAGTTTGTAGACTCTACTTCAACAACTTAGATTTGACACAGTGGAAAGAAAATAACATGAGTACTTGCTTCTTGAAAGCTGAAACTCACAATTGACTTATATGAAAATTTGGGAGCGTTTGCTTTGGAAGTGTATTACTCTTTTGTGATTTTCGATTGCTGAGCATTCTGGCTTGAGCCTCCTTTTATAGATGAAAATTAGGGTTTCTTCCATGATCAAATTCGAGTTGAATCTTGCTGGATTCTCTTCCAAAAATAACTTGACCAATTGGGCTTCAAATAAATAAAAAATATATCTTCAGATTTCCTTTCCAAATAACTGGCCAATTAAATCTATTGGTTGTTCCCGCCAATGCTCCTGAATTCCATGCTACTCCACTTTATTTTTATAACCAATCTTTTTAACACTTTAATTAAAATAACTTGCAATCTCCATCGTTGATCAATTCTGGACTATCAGAATTTTGAGCGCTAGTCCACATTTGGTCCAAGCTAAATGATATGATGTGATCCTCTGAATTCGGCCATCCCTGGACCACACTTCCTAACCCTCTGATCTTCTGATTTCGGCCATCCTGGATGCGCACCTGATATGCTGAAAAATGAACTAAGTACAGCCAAACCATTAATTCTACTTCTGGTGGTTTCTGTTTTTTTTTTTTTTTTGAAACCACTGGAATGCTGTTTCTTCTGAGTGTTCCACATAAATCAGAATGAAACATGGATCATACCATTGGAAAGCCTGCCAGAAGGAGAGTTGTTCCACACAAACAGGAATCAAATATCAATTTTATTCCAGAATTTATTCTGACAAGAAGATGGCCTGGCAGTGAAAAATTACTTGTTCCAGACTTGACCAGAAGGTATGTTTATGAGTCCAGAACAAGAGGATCAATCCAGATTTGGCTCAGACCATAAGATAGCATGATTCAGGGCATGGAACTAAGTCCAGACCAGAAGAAATGAATTCCAGAATCAATCTAGACCTGGTCCAAAAACAAAGGTAAAATGTCCAAACTGAAATATTTTTTGTTCAAGTTAATTTCAGTTTGTTCCATACCAAATTCCAGAATCTGTCCAGATCAGAGTAAAGACTTCCAGATCAATGGTTCAGAAATAATTATTTGGTCCAGTGATGGTCCAGATCAGAAAATCAGACCATGGCCCAGTGTTGGCCGAAATCACAGGGACAGAATGTATAGTCCAGCAAAGGCCGAATTCAGAGGATTATAGCATACCAGGTGCGCATCCAAGATGGCCGAAATCAGAAGATCAGAGGGTCAGGAAGTGTGGTCCAGGGAAGGCCGAAATCATAGGATCACACCATAACAATCAGTATGGTCCAGATGTGAACTAGCGCATGAAGATCCAATGGTCCAGATTTAATCAGGAAATTTATACGGTGGAGAATTTAATTTATTTTGATCAAAGGATTAAAAAGATTTATTACAAAAATAAAGTGAGGTGTTGTGGAATTCAGGAGTTGTGGCGGGAAGGAACCAACAGATTTAATTGGCCAGTTATTTTGAAAGGAAATCTGAAGATATGTTTTTTATTTATATGAAGCCCAATTGGTCAAGTTATTTTTACAGAGAATCCAGCAAGATTCAGCTCGAATTTAAGCATTGGAAGAGGCCCAAATCTGCATCTATAAAAGGAGGCTCAAGGCAGAATACTAAGAATCGTAAATCACAAAAGAGTCATACACTTCCAAAGCAACCACTCTCAAATTTTCATATAAGTCAATTGTGAGTTTCAGCTTTCAAGAAGCAAGTACTCGGTTATTTTCTTTCCACTGTGGCAAATCTAAGTTGTTGAAGTAGAGTCTACAATCTAAGGGAGTCAGTAGAGGTAGCAGGTTACTTGGCAATTAGATAGGGTTGTATCTAAGTTGTTGAAGTAAAGTCTACAAACTGAGGGATTGAGAAAGGGTAGCAAGGTACTTAGCAATTAGATTCATAGTGTTGTGAATTCTTCTACAATCTGGGGTGTCAGATTGGCTGAAGAACAGGAGTTGTTTTTCCTCAAAGAAGTCTAGGATTGTTAGACTATTTGAGAAGACTGACTTGGAGGGTCAGTAGCAAGGTTGTAATTCAAGGTTGAATTAGTGAAATCCTTCAAGGCGAAGGGACTGGACGTAGCCACGTTAACGGTGAACCAGTATAAAATCTGTGAGTTTTTATTTTTATTTTTATCCGCTGCTAACTCTGTTTTAATTATACATCAACTTTTGTTTTGAAAGTATTAAAACAGGAAAAGTATTCAAGTTAAGTCAAACACAATTCAACCCCCCTTCTTGTGTTTGCACCTTCAGTTAATTGTGAGTTTCAGCTTTCCAGAAGCAAGTACTCGTGTTTTTCGTTCCCCTGTGTTAAATCTATATTGTTGAAGTAGAGTCTACAATCTGAAGAGTCAGAAGAGGTAGCAGGTGACTTAGCAATTAGATTCAATGTGTTGTAATTGCTTTTACAATCTGGGGTTGTCAGATTGGTAGGAGAAGACTTAACTTGAGAAGTTAACGTGTTGTGTTCCTCAAAAGTCTAGGATTGTTAGACTATTTGGGAAGACTGACTTGAGGGTCAGTAGTACTGTTGTAATTCAAGGTTGTGAATTAGTGGAAAATCCTTCAAGTTGAAGGGACTATATGTAGCCTAGTTAATGGTGAACCAAGATAAATCTTTGTGTTATTTTACTTTATCCACTGCTAACTCTACTTGATTATATTTCAGATTTCTAATAATCATCAAAAACAGAAAAAGAATTCAAGTAGTACAAACACAATTCAACCCCCCTTCTCGTGTTTGCACCTTCATCTAATTCATTTAAAATAATTTTTTTCACAGCTGAACGAAAAGATGCTTAATTAATAAAGTTTAGTTATATGTTGGAGTTTTAATTTCATTACGAATTAATCTTTGCTAACTTGGTGAATTTAATTATATGAACTTGATGCATTAATGAAACAGACACCAGGATGGAGAAAGTTCTTGGCATATATAGGCCCCGGTTTTCTAGTCTCATTGGCATACCTTGATCCTGGAAACAGTAAATCTCTCTATCTCTATGTTTATCATATATACTTTTTTTTTCCATCTCGATGATTAGAAAAAAATTGAATTAATGTTGAAATTGGAGAAAAATAAATAAAATTTGTATTTAATTCTCTTGTCACAGTGTTTAGTATAGAATTAAAGTCAAATTTATTTAATTTTGTGAGTAACTCAATTTTTTTTAGTATATGCTAACTGTTTATTTGGTATTTTTGCAGTGGAAACTGATTTGCAAGCTGGAGCTAACTACAGATTTGAGGTACATTAATTAGATAATAAAAATATATATAATGATATATTTAAGTTTTATCTAAGTAAAAATATTAATTGAAATATAATGTTGCGTATATTTACAGCTGTTGTGGATAATTCTTATTGGACTCATATTTGCGCTTATAATTCAATCATTGGCTGCAAATCTTGGAGTATGCACTGGTAAGGGCCAAATTAAACACAATCATGTGACCTTTATTTTACATATATTTAAACTTTGGTGATATTTATATTATTTAAAAATTAAAAAAAAAAATTCTATTAGAATCATGCAATAAATATATTTAAAAAATATTACAAAAAGTTGAGAGAGGTGATGCCATATCACATACACATATCCTTATTCCTCTCCTAATTATTTGTTTTATTTGAATTTGGCAGGAAAACACCTTTCAGAAGTTTGTAAAGATGAGTATCGATTATTTGTCAAGTACTGCTTATGGATATTAGCTGAGCTTGCTGTCATTGCTGCAGACATACCTGAAGGTACTATTAATTTTCTTTTTTAAAAATCAAAGTCAAAACTTATTTATCTTCTGTAGTTACTAATGTTATCCAAAATTGATTGTGGCAGTTATTGGGACAGCATTTGCCCTTAACATACTCTTCAACATCCCAGTATGGGCTGGAGTTTTGTTGACTGGCTGCAGCACTCTCTTGTTTTTGGGTCTGCAAAGATTTGGGGTAATTCATTTATCTTTTTGTAATAATCTTTCAATATGAGTAACACTATAAAAATAACATATCCCTTCTTTCCAATTTATAAATTCGTAATATTCAAAACTTGTACATTTTTTATCTTTTGACTTATTTTTCTGAATTAAATTATAGTTAAACTCTAGAGAATAAAAATATCCTAAAAATATTGTTTCTAATCTCCTACTTAATTTTTTGGCAGGTAAGGAAATTGGAACTGCTGATATCAATCTTAGTATTTGTAATGGCTGCATGTTTCTTTGGAGAAATGAGCTACGTAAAACCCGTATTTTTCTTCCTCTAATTTATTTTAATTTTTCCATAAATTTTAAAATACTCAATTTGAATACACTATTTAGCTTAACATTATTATTTTGTTAGCATGTTACACTCAAGTAAACTAAGATTACATTAAATTCGCTTCACATGTTAAGTTGGCTGAATATTTTATTTTTGACAAAATGCAGGCACAATCTTTTTCTTCACTCTGCTCTAGTGTTGTCTAGAAAAATACCAGGTTCTGTGCGTGGTATCAATGTAAGAAAACAAATTTATAAGTAATAAACTTCAAATATATATAACAAAGTACACATTACATTAGACTAATATTATATGATTGATTATGCAGGATGCATGTAAATACTTTCTCATTGAGAGTGCATTTGCTTTGTTTGTGGCATTTCTAATCAATGTTGCAATGATATCTGTGTCTGGCACGGTTTGCTCTGCCGTAACCTATCTGGAGAAGACGCTGATCGCTGCAGTGATCTTACCCTTAACTCTGCTTCTTTCCTTCTCCAGGTTTCTAATTTAATTCACTATATAATAAAGTTGCAATTGTTATGGTCAAAAAATGACATTTAAGTTTAATCCATATTATGCACCAATTTATATATCTCACATGAAATTTTGATGTGTTCATTAGAATGTGTTGGGACGTTCAAGCTCAACAATTTATGCCATAGCATTGCTAGCCTCAGGACAAAGTTCTGCCATCACTGGAACCTATGCAGGACAGTTTATCATGCAGGTAGGTCATTTCAGAATATCATTCAACATTATTTTTAAAATTAAAATAAGCAACAGCAATAACAAAAAGATAAAGTTTGTGTATATGATGTTACTAAACTTTGGTTTGGTTGGTGCTAAAGGGTTTCTTGGATTTAAAGATGAAAAAATGGATTAGGAACTTGGTGACTAGGATTATTGCCATAGCACCTAGTCTTGTTGTCTCTATCATTGGCGGTTCTTCTGGAGCTGGAAAGCTTATTGTCATTGCATCGGTAAGTATATTCAAGAATTTTCCATTCTCTTATTTTTGTGTGTATACACATTGAACATAATGCACATAAAATACACTAATTAATATTGTTTTGCAGATGATACTTTCTTTTGAGCTTCCATTTGCTTTGATTCCACTCCTTAAGTTTAGCAGCAGCAGTACCAAGATGGGACCTCACAAGAATTCTATGATTGTGAGTTGTCCTATTTCCTTATTATATGTATATGCAACTTTAATTTTGGTGATTAAAAGATTTTGTATATTTTTAACACACTATATAAAGTGATCGCTAGGCCACTGACTAAAGCATTTGAAATACTGTTAATTAGAAACTGAAACAAAAAGTGACATAATTTTGATGCAGATCATTGTCAGCTCATGGATACTGGGTTTCGGAATCATCAGTATCAATGTGTACTACCTCATTACTGCTTTCGTCGGTTGGATAATTCATAGCAGTCTACCAAAGGTTGCAACTGTGTTCATTGGGATCATAGTGTTTCCTCTAATGGCACTATATATTGTATCAGTTATCTATCTAACCTTTAGAAAAGACACTGTTAAAACATTTGTGGAGGTGAAGGATGATCCAGCAATGCAAACCCATGTGGAAAAGGGGTTTGTAAACAATGGTCAGGTAGAGTTAAGTAATACTCCTTACAGACAAGATTTAGCTGATATAGCACTACCAGAGGGACCTAGGCTATGAGTAAAATGCAGCAACAACTTCGCAGTGCTTTCAAGTCATTTTAGTGAGCAATGAGAATCTGATGATGGCTGATTCTCAAAATGACTGTGTAATACAGTAAAAAAAATTGTTAGTTTCATGGTTTCTATGTTATTGCATAAGTTTACAATTTCTTGAATAATGAACCCTGAAATAATAGAAAGCTGTCATTGATTCCATTGAAGTTGAAGGCACAAGTGAAGAGAAGATCTTGTATCCTGTACTCGATGTATATCAACCATTTTATCTAAGAATGCTAACTTTGTACCATTTCTTCAGTTTTTTCTACCATTAAGTTTAAACCTCATCAGGAGGACAAATTGCAGGACTCTTCATTAACAAAATTCTCAATTTATGTCTTCACTTTCCCACTTTTTAACTCAACTTATTGTTTAAACATTCTCTATCTTAATTAGCAAAGAATTCGATTGATTTCTTTCGGCATACATGGTTTGGACGTAAACAATTGTTATAAATATGAACAAGTGACACAAAAATCCAATAATTGCTTTGAGTCGTTGAATGTAATAACAGTTAATGTCTCGTTAAAAATTATATATTAACTCAAGTTTGCATAACATGATAACAATAATTGAACACTTCAATCTGTCATAACTAAAGTAGAAAATGAGATTAACGTATATTGTTTACTATTACTATAATAAGATAATGCCAGACGTCAATACAATTCGATTCACTGCCAAACAAAAAAATGTTAAGTAGAAAAATAGTCACCATACGGTAATCAAATATTACTTCTAACTCCAACAGGTTGAACTATGCGCATTTCAGCATACTAAAATCTGAAATTTGAACTTTCATCGTTGATTTGTTACCACAGCCTCTTGTCAATCACAGCAGAAACGATGCCTTTCAATGTCTCCTGCATAACATATTATGTGTATGACTTCTTAACTAATTTTTCCTTTTATTTCCAGTAAAAAAAGAACAAAACAGTTAAAAATGTACCGCAGAATGGTCTTTAAGGCCAAGTGAGAGCACCAACGGCCTGGAGACGCCAGATCCACTGGAATAAGAATTGGATGGTCAATATGGTTTCCAAAAACCATTTACTATAATACAAGCACAATGTTCATAACTGATTTAAAGTATGGCTTTTAAGGGATCTTTGAAACTAATATTAATTTAGACCAAAAGTTACAGTAATGAAATTGAAAACTCCATAAATGCACTAACAAATATTTCTAATTAAATAGTTTTTGTTAGCAAGAAAGTACCTACGTCATATGTTCAATCAGCTGGCGTGCACATGCCTCTAACATTGGCTGCATCCATCAATGCATTTGGTAAACAAAAACCAAAACCTTCATCAAAATAATCAAAGAAAACAAATGATTCTAAACCTAGACAAGTTTACCTCATCCCGTTTGCCAAATAAAACAGAAACATTGAACGTTGGGTCAATTGACATCCCTTCTTCCTTCCTGTCATTTTTCAACACAAATGTGACTGTGTTAGCAATCCTTCCTCCATGAAGCATCACTATTTTGAAAGTGAATGGTGATTTGGAATTTCAAGCTCTCTAAAGTCCTAATTCTCACACATTACAACAGCTTTTCCATGCCTAGTTCTCACATTCAATCATGGCTATATGGGAAGTCCCTAGTACTCATCATGATTGATAGTGAGACAAGTTGTGATTTCATAGCTTGGGATGGGAGTTAGTGAAACTATTGAGATTGAATGTATACACCCAATCACTCCTTTTGGAGTTAGATTAGCGGAAGGGGCATCTAAAATCATTTCAAGGGTGCTGTAAATATTTGAAGCTGTCCGTATCAGATCATCATATTGTAGAATATTTTTACTTAGGCCCTATTTGGATAAGCTGTTTAATAAAACACTTATACCATAAGCATTTATCATATAAGTGATTATGTAAAAGTTATTTCTATAACAAAAGCTAAAATAAAGTCAAATTGTTTTCATAAGCTACCTTGCATAGCTTATGGAAATAAGCTAAAAACATCTTATGGACATATCATAAACTATTCCCATAAGCTCTTCCAAACAGTTTCACAAGTGCTTATGCGATTATGCCAATAGATAAACTCAAATAAGTCAATTCAAACAAACCCTTATTTAAGTTAAGAGGGGTGTGTCTAATTTTAGGTGGGGTATAGTTGGAAACCTTAAGCAATGTAAAGGTTAAATGGAAATATCTTTTGAGTACTATTTATTCCTCTCAGAATGTGTTGTTTAAAATTGTATTTCTCAAAAAACATAAATGAAACTGCATAGAAATGAATCACATGCAAACCTGGCATGTAGTATTGTCCCCATGGTACCTATTTGAGTGGCAACAATCTGAAAGAAGCGATAAAATTAACAAACTATTGGCATAAAAAAAACATAGACAAAAATCTCCACCAGCACTCACCAGAAAATGGTCTTCATAACTGGAAATGATGATTTCTGTTTTGTTTCCCTGACAAGTAAAGTAAGCAACTTAATCAACATTAATAATGACAATAGTTTTTTAAATTAAATTTAGTTGTTAAAGTAGACATAAGTGGTGTGAAGAATAAACAATAGAAGAGGGTTTTTGCAGTGAGTAGTAACATAAACTAGGTTATTATTAATCGTAATCATAATCGTAATAATAAAGAAAAGATGAGAGGCGCTAATACCTTGATTTCGAGAGAGAAATTGAGTTGGGAAACAGGGAATTTTGGGGTTAAAGAAACAACGTTGTCGTCTATGTTCATTGCCATCGAATAATCACTTTCACACTCGCCTTGCTTTGCAGTTTTTGTTTGTTCAACCTTTTCCTTTTTCTTATTTATATTTTTCGATTCCAAATTTGATTCATATAAGTTTTTCTTTGCTATTTTTCAACAGTCAATTTTCATAAATTATTAAAATTACACTGTTGCTACCTGCACCCCCGTTTTTGTTTCCCACACCCCCTAAGTTTTTTTAAAAACCAAAAACTCCAAAATACCCTTCAGTCTTATACCTCATTAAAACGTTGCAATTCTGGGTTTTTTAAAATAGTACGTGAACTGAATGACAAATTCACGTACTGAACTGAATTCACGTAAGGTTCATTATGCCAAGTAATTCCAAAATTTATTCCAATTAATTCTAATTAATTTCAATTCCAATTAATGTGGTAACTCTACTGATTTGGTACAAGGCAAACTTGAGTTCACATTTGTCACAGAAATGGCTTGTCCGTGAACTGAGTCAAAAAAATTTAAAAAAAAACGTATTTTACACGCACAAATTGGACAAAAAATTTAACTTACGTGAACTGAGTTCACGTGAACTCAGTTCACGTGAACTCAGTTCACGTACACACAAATTGGGCAAAAAAAATTAACTTACGTGAACTCAGTTCACGTACCCTTACTTCATATGAGTTCACGTGAACTCCGTTGTTTACGTAAATTCAGTTGTTCACTTGTTCACGTATGATTTCCAGATTTGAAAAAAGAAACTCAAGCAAAATCAAAATTTTGAACGTATCTTCTTTGAACACTTTAACAACAATGACAATATGAGATTAATGGATTGTAAGGTTTGAGTAAATGTTGTGAGTTTTGAATGATAATGAGTTATAGTGGGTGAGTTATGGATGATTTTTAGGTTTTGTGATTTTTGGGTTTAAAATGTGGAAGAAGGTAAAAAAGGGGATGAAGAAGGAAAAAGAAAGTGGTCTAATGAGGTAGAAGACAGAAGGGTATTTTAGAGTTTTTGGTTTTTAAAAAAATTTAGGAAGTGTGGGAAGCAAAAACAGAGGTGCAGGTAGCAAAAGTGTTAAAATTAATACTAAAATAATTAAGGGCCGTTAGGCCCTCTTGTTTACTAATAAAACTAATCAAATAATTAATCATTGATTGAATAGATAAGTTATTTAACAACCTCTTCTCATTTAAACAAACCAATTCTATGTATACAATAGAATTTAATTTGTATATTAATTTAATTTGCATATATCAAAAATATATAACTCTTTTACATTATGTCTAACTATCGAGAAACTTTTTGAAATATTTTAATAATTAACATAACAATGTAATATTATATTTGTTTAGATACGTGTATAAAAAAGTTTCATATATGAATAATACATCACAATTAATTTCAATGAAAATAAACTTTTGAATTTAATAAAGAAGGATTTTCAGTATTGTTTTACATTGTTCAATTATGTCTTTTAAGCAAACATCCATCGTTCAATTAGGTTAGGATGCACCATGATTTCCACCTAACTAGAATAAACAAATTATGTGTTAAGATTACAATCTCACAATTGAAATACCTTGAACCTATCATGCAAAGTGATGAAAAGATAGAGAGATGAACATAACCAAACAAAGTGGATGATATAGTAAAATATTTTACTAACAATATTGTAATAATGAGTAATTGCACAAGATAGTCATTAAATGTAAGACCTCCATTGTAGAGAGATGGTAAACTACCCTTAACTAATTTTAACAGATATGGATGCACTAATAATTATAGTTGTAATCGGAGGACGTAGGTCTTAAATTTTCTCGAACTGATTTGTTGACAAATGTAATACCCTAACTTGAATCGGAAAACAGTGTCCACGAGAGAAACCGCAAAATAGAAACATAATAACCAAGCAACATGGACTATACTATACAACAGCACAGGTAGCAGAGACAAGTCCCCTAGCCTGGTCATATTTCATCCAAGAAGTTAGTTTTATATGCAATCTAGCTAAACAAGATTTGTGACAATGAAAGACGATAAATTTTCATTGTACCTATAGACTATAGTAAACTGGAGAGAAACTAAAACTCATAAAAAGCTACTTATTTCCTTTTAAGCAATAGTTTCACAATCAACTGCAACCAATTACAGGCTCAATAAGCTAAATAACTTTCTTCGCACATCCACCCGATGTCCTCTTCACTTCTGAAATCAATGACCAAATAAAACTGCACCATTCTAGTTCCAAAACTTACATCTACTCCACTAATTATCCTAAACCAGAATTAGTTCCTGACACAGGCCTCAACAGTGGATGATTAGCAGCATGCTGTGCATTACTAGGGGTATTGAACATGGCAGTTGAAGAAGTTGATTGTGATTGTTGTATCATAGATAGGGGCAATCTTTGCCCCAACCCAAACATTGAAGGTCTTTGGGCAAAAGACATGTGTGGATGAACTGATTGGTTGTTGCCATACCCTGAGATGCCGGGCTGTGAGGGAGAGGCAGAGATCATTTGTTGCCTATTATTGCCATTACTTGCCATTGAAGGACCAACACCTGATGCACTCATTGGAGGCGGGGTTACCGCAGTTCCAAAACGTGCTGATATGATGCGGGATCGTTCAGCAGCAAACCTCTGTTTTGCCCTTTCCACTTGCTCGCATTCCTTCATCAACAATGTTTCAATTTCTGCAAACTGTTTCAGCTTCAATTCCAATCTTTTCAACTGTCAATAACAGCAAGCCACCAAAACAAGTTAAAAATCAAAATACTAGCTATGCACTTGATTTTGAGATTACTCCAATAGCTTATAACTAACTCTTTAATAATAAAAAAAATTAACTACTGCCTATACATACCTCAGATAGCAATAGAAAGAAGAGAGATGAAGTATATCGATATTTTAGCTGAATCAACTGAAATTGAAAAGTCCAGAAATAACAGTTGTACCTGATGATTAATTATATTAGCACATAATCTCTGAATTTCTCGTTCTTCGTGATCAGCAAACAGTTTAGCTTTCATTGCTGCAGCAGAGAGGCCTGCTTTAGCTGCGTCTTTAACTTTTTCAGCAGAGAGTGGGGTTGTCCTACCCTCATTTTGATCTCGCGAACAAAGTGCTTTTGCCTTATCCTCTGAAATCAAAAGCAGCACTTGTCAAGAAGAAAATAACATACTGTGTCTCATTGAATGTTTGGGCATGATAGTATATCAGCTACATTGAAAAGCAGCAACCATAACTGACCATTATGATTATTTGAAATTGCAGTTTCTCCATGAGAGCCACCATCTCTACAATGTACATTTTCTGCGTTTGTCCTTCATGTGTAAAAATTATTAATTTTTAGTACAAAATTCATAAACTAGTAATAAAAAAATACAACAGTCCATCTAGATCTAGTGTTTGACTACAAAAGGAATAAGACAGACACAACCTGATGAACGTTTTCTTTCTTTTATGTCTTTAGGGGGTGTTTGAGGCAAGTTTTAGTTATACTATATAAGATTTTTTTGGCAATCTTACTCACCTATTATCATGTCCTGATGCTTCCGTCTGCGAGCCAGTATTATCGTCTGACAATACTAATAATGCTGCGTGAGCAGCAGAAGCTGCTACTCTTGGTCCAACCGCAGAGGCTAAAAAGGCAACCTTTAGAAAACATCAACCAAAACCAGATGTGTAAGAATCGCATCAAAAGAACTGCGAAAATAATAATAAAGTTTAACTTGTGAAACTCTAGTGTGGTATCTAAATACAATCGCATGTCAACATTATCCCATTTAAGCTTTTGATAAGCAGCCTTGGTGATCAATTGCTTCTTAAAAGAAAAGCAATGCAACTTGAAGAAATAAGTTTTTGTTTTAAAAGTTTTATAAGTAATTAGTTTAAGAGTGCAGCAACGATAACCACATTCTAGTCTTATTAATAAATTTGTTTTTAAATCACATTGCTTAAATAATAACTTAGGAATATTATTTGTAGTCACCTACCAGAGCCATAACAGGATTTCCAGAATTAGCAAAAGGCAGGCGGCTGTCAGAGTCTCTAATTTGATGGACAGATCCTGTGAGAGAATGAACATGAAATCAGAACCATATCACAGCAATTTTGGTTTAAAAATATAAGACAGACCTGCAGAATCTCCGTTTGAGTAGTGATGTGATCTTCCATTATCAACTCTATTCATCACATTGGATGACAAAGACATGTTTGGAACATTGATATTTTCTAATTTCCCATCTTCCATGGGTAGACGGAGAAAATGAAGAATGCATTGTGCTTTTGACTTGGTACCAACATGCTCGGCAATTTCATTCCAATTCTCATTGTAAATCTCCATTGCTTCAAGAAGCAACAAAGTTTCTTGGTCAGTCCAATTTTCCCCATCTAGTTCGCCATAATCTCTTGTGGAATCCACCCTTATAAAATCTATACTTGAATGACCAACGACAAATTTCCCGTCATGAAAGCAATCAGTGCAGAGTAAAATATCAACCTGTAACATGAAAATGAGAAACTGATTACATATGATGGAAAAGGTGTTCGAAGTTAATCTGCAGTCTACTTAGTTTAGACAAAAGTCATCAAATTGGGCCTGTGATTTACAAATTTTAGTACTATTCGTCAGGAAGAGCCATAGAGGAACACTTGACATGTAATATTTTGCATGATAAAATAGTCTGCACTAAACAAGCACACTAACTCTCTCTCTCTCTCTCTCTCTCTCTCTCTCTCTCTCTCTCTCACACACACACACACACACACCCAAAACAGTAAACATTTTTCACTGATCAGATCAACCATTTTTGTGGTTATAAAACGTGTTGTGCTTCATTCAGAAGTCTGAATAAGATCCAAATTTCTAGACTCAAGCACTAAAGGCAAAGTGCAAACCTTTGTTGAAGGGGATACAGTTAGAAGGAAAAATCTCTTCTTTTCTGTTTGTCATATAGTCTACCAACACAAAAGCATTCTTATCTTTTTCACAGCTCTTTGTCTGAAATATCACATCCTGCTTTAGGGGTGTGTAACCATTTTGTTCTAGATCTCTTACTGGAAAAGAAATAGAACAGAGGGTGGCATTGATAAAGTTTTGTGTGGAATTTTTTAAGAAAACTTCAGAACAAGGAGAGCGATTACCCCCTCTGGATGCCGACACGGTAGAGTTTGATAGTATAGAAGGAATTCAGCGGCTATTGGATGAGTGAACGAAGAAAATAACATTAACCTTGGGTCTTGGGAGAATAAGAACAAGCAAATAAGGATTGGGAGATGGTATAGACTTAGGAGGGAGAAAAAACATGGGAAGGTGATCTACGGGAGTTCTCATGCAGGAGGAACCCCCGATTTCCAAATTAAGGACAATGTTGCGCTTCAAGGAAAGGGTACCTGTTTTGAGTATGGCTATTGGCTAGCCATATGGCACTATGCACAAATGCCCAGAAAAAAGTCGAAGGTTACAATCTTGGCAGACTGAGCAATGTGGGAAGGTGACCTAACTAACGGGAGTTCTCATGCAGGAGGAATACCCAATTTCCACCTTGAGAACAATGATGAACTTCAATACCCCGTGTCACAGATGTATGAAGATCAAATATAAACTAATATATGCATTGTGAGCAGGATTACAGACACTGTGAGTGAATGAAATTGGAAGTGGAAATGCATGGACAATAACTATGTGCTGTGTCTCTATAATTGAAGAGAAATAGGAAAGCATTAAAAAAACACAAAGTTAGACATTTCAGAAGGAGCAGAATGTACTTCGATTTTGCATAAAAAACAGGCAAAATATGTATTCTGCAGATTCCTAGTGTTGATAACTAAACCTGCCAAAGTCAATTTCTAGTTGCTTGTCTTTTCTCAAACTCACTTTCATTTGGCTAGTTCCACTCCTATGCGCTCTTATATGCTATTATTGTTCAGAAGTGGACCCCAAATAAACGGTTATTGAGCACTCCTGCAATCAATCATTAAGCTGACAGTTCCCCAGTAAAAGGGATACATATATTTCTTTATTTAGAGTGCTAGCAACACACTCTCTAACATACACATTCTAACGCACTATCTTCTATTGGTTGAAATTGATATGGGTCCTACCAAAATTAAATGGAACTCATGTGAATTTCAACCAATAAAAGAAAGTGTGTTGAAAAGTGCCCGTTAAAGAGTGTGTTGAAAAGTGCCCGTTAAAGAGTGTGTTCCTAGCTTTATTCTTTCTTTATTGATGCCTGTAAATCTTCGTTTATGCTTTCATCACTTACAATATATCACATTAGTTCAAAGAATGCAACGGTGAAGTTACTTCAAACATGAAATATTGATGTAATTCAAGTTCAGCTTCTAAATTTTATCAAACCTCCTAAAACAGAAGCCTAAGAAAAAGTAAAAGCCAATGAAGTAGTTTATGTTGGCTGTTTTTTGTGTATATGATCCTATTTTAAGTCTGTTTGGGATTGGGTAATGACTTTTGTATAAAACTTGATCATGGATAGGATAAATCCATTTCTTGAGGCTTTTCCCTCATTTGAATTCCTCCTCAAACATTCATAAATCAACCACTAAGAGATTTTATTCTTCTCAGGGCCGTGTATTTCCCAGAACCTTAACTTTTGCACGAACCCGACTGGTACAGATATCGGAAAAATAGAATCTCTTCTACTCATGACTCCGCATCTCGCCCTCATTCCAGATAGGAGAATACGAACTTGGGATTCTTCTGATCTGCCACATGTCCACTTGTATATTCTACTTTTAGATTACATCTTATTCTCCTAACCATCATAAGTCCCTCCTCAATTAACCAATAATTGGAAATCCAAGACTCCCTCAGAGATTGAATCATTAGTCCATGCTGCAGTTCTTAATAGGATCAATAATGAATAAAAGCATGATTTAGATTTGGAGGCCTAAAAGTCACCCAGTTCTCTCTACTAATGGAAATCATAGTAGGAAAGATCGAAAAGAGTGAAGAGAGAAAATAATATTAGCGAGATGAGATGTCTAATGGCAGACCTTATACTAGTACTACTATTTATATTGACATGGCTTAAATATGCTTTTGGTACCTAATTTTTTTAATAAATATGACTTTTTAGTTGAAGACTAAAAGCACACTATTTTGTTAAAGGTAGGGACAACATTATTAAAAACGAAAAATAAAAAATTAAATAGGAACCGGGTTTTTTAAAAGTCAAACTTTTAAGGAACAAAAACGCATTATAGCTCATTAATATTCTATGTCAAATACTAAAATAGTAGAACTAATACAATAAGAACCCTACTAATAAGAACTCAATATGAAGCATTGGCCCTATCACAAAAATACTTGCACACAAGTGTTTTTCCCCTGTAAACTGATGATTAAACTTTCAGATACAACAAACACAACATTCAAAGCAATTCAGTAATAGCAAAGGACTACTTGGGGATTGCTGTCGCGTAATAAGCAAGCATAATCAACAAATACTCAGATTAAAGATGAGCAACATATCATCAGCATAGTATGTTTCCCCCTAAATAGCATCCTGACAATACAGTACTATATCTAGATCCACCCTCAGATGACAAGCCATATCCTACTTGTTTTTGTTTTATCGTTTATTTAGATTGTGTATTGACCCAGAGCAGAGGGAGAAATTATTCAGCACTACAAGACAAATACATCATTAAGCACTGTCATGCAATTGTAACCCTTTTTAGCTTTTTAATTTTTGTAACTGGTTTTAAAAGCAAGGGACCGGGTTGCTATTTATAGAAATCATGAACTAGACTTGGTGCATCTTTCAACTAGATGGGGCTTATTCTCAGCATTAAATGTTATGGTAACTGTCCATAGTCATAATCATACAAGGTTATAAGGGGGTCATTTAATAACTGAATCAATTCCTAATTCTATTCGTCTTTACATGCAGCCAGTTACCTAAATGACAAAAGCAATGGAAAGTCATATGACCATGATATACTATTAAATTTAAAAACAAAAAAGCAGTGTACCTCTTTTTGAGATTGATAGTATACAGCAGGAAGAGGACAAGAACAATAATTGCAATGATTTTCAGACAGATGCTCTCTTATTCTGCCATCCAGGTCAGGGACATCAGCACTATGTGTTGTCAATGGTGAATAAATTTCTTCTGCTTTGAGCTTACAGTTGGGCTTATCAAATTTGATCAAACTATCTATGGACTTCAAGGCCTCTGATGGCACACGGACCTCTCCACCAGTGTCCTCCTTCAGGCAGCACACAGCATTTGGAGGCTCATGACTTGGCATTCGGGCACAGTAATTGATAATTCCCCAGTGGTCAAGGAACCGAACAATTCGAGTCAAATCTTCATGATCAACCCCAACCATCAATCCCTGGCAATCAGAGGCAGTAATCCTCTTCCCCAGGTCCTCCATGTATAATGCAATAATATAGTTCCTGCACTCCATGTACTTTTCAGGAGTAAGATCCTGCGATTTTCCTGAAAAGAAATGAGGCACTGCTTGTCTCTCCAGTCGATGCACAGTCCCAGGTGAAAACCAATCTGCTCATAGAAACTCCAAAAATAACATTAAATTAGGTCCAGCTTGGATCAGGCACCTATCATGAGAGCTTCTCAATTAAAATTAAAGTCCTTATAACTCATAAATGTTCATACATTAAAGTCCTTATAACTTCATAAATGTTCATACATAAGTTAAATTTATAAATAACCGTAGTTTTACAAAGTTCTTCTAAATATAAAACATTGCAACATAGCGAAAGGATTTCAAGAGAGAGAACCTGAATGCATTGGAAGCACAAGAACCCTATTTCCAAAGTGCTTAACAACGCCACTTCCTTCCAAAATTGGTGGTGGAGTGATAACATAAGAGGAATCATTGCGATCCTGATCCAAAGAGAGACTATCAGATGGAACAAACGAAAGCGCTTGAAGTTGGCCATGGGACACATTCTCCAAAAACGGAGGGTTCTGAAGCTGACCCTTGCTATCTCCCAACTCCATAGCTCGTTCAAGAGCAACAATTGCAGTCACAGAGGAATGTGGGCGGTTAACGGCACGCTTAATCACCATCGGAAACTGCGAAATCTGAACACCGTGATCGGAGAGGACCTCAATTTCTTGTTGCGGTTGGGAATTAGGGTGGTTTTGGTCCTCTGAATCGTAGTCACGGTCGTGGTCTTCTTCTGCATTGGGGTTTTCTTCTTCGTCTTCTTCTTCTTCCTCGTGCTTCTGTTGACGCCTTGTGATTTGCGATTCTCTCTTCCTCTTCCTCCATTTGGTTCGGTTTTCTGCCCAAAAAAATTGAAAATTGAGAATAAATAATAACCTATACGTCAGATTGAAGATGAAGAACGAAATAGAAAGATAGGGTTGACATTGCAGAGAGAGAGAGAGAGAGGAGTGAGGGTTTTAGAGAGGGGAGAGAATTACCTGAAGGAGAAGCTGGCATGGTAAGAAAGGAGAGAGAGAGAGAGAGAGAGAGAGAGAGAGAGAGAGAGAGAGACAGGGAGAGGGGATTTAAGAGAGAGAAATTGAGGGAAAATAAGATAGTGGGGTCGTTGATTGGCGCAAAGGGGATGGATGGATAATTGTTTGGGAGAAAATAATTTGGAAATTGAGGGATCGATCGATCTGTGTTTGTCTCAGCCGTTTGTGTGGTGTGATGG
This sequence comes from Cicer cuneatum, assembly GCA_037974295.1. Taxonomy (NCBI): domain Eukaryota; kingdom Viridiplantae; phylum Streptophyta; class Magnoliopsida; order Fabales; family Fabaceae; genus Cicer; species Cicer cuneatum. The sequence goes on along the minus strand of JBBPBO010000004.1, from coordinate 65,785,230 downwards.
ATGTGAGGCTGGCACACACAGCTGGTTAGTTTGTTTGGGGCAAAAACTGTGTTTGTTGATTTGGTGCGGTGAGGGTGATACTAGAGTGAAAACGGGGATCTATCTCTCCTAAACTCAACAGTTTATACATTTCACGCATTCCGAACATCAACCATCGTTTATTAAATATCAAACGGTTTAAATTTAAATTTCATATTTTAAATTATAAAATTAATATTGAATTGGTATATTTATTGATCGTTTGATTAAAATGGGATGACAACTAATTTAGTCAAATGTGGACTTCTCGAAGGTAAGAAATTCAAATTTATATAGTAAAATTATTAAAAGTTTTTTTCTTTCGTGTGTGATTGAGACGCGCTTCTTCTAATAGACAATATTGTATACGCGAATGAAGATTAAAATGCTATTAGACAACGGTTTTCTTACAAAATTATGGATTCAGTTTCTGGTATTAATATGTAAAATTGTTAAAAGTTGTTTTCTTTCGTGCGTGATTGAGACGCGCTTATAGACAATGTTGTATACATGAACGAAGATTGACATGCTATTAGACAACGGTTTTCCTACAAAACTGTGGGTTCAATTTCTGGTATTAATATGTAAAATTATTAAATGCTTTTTTCTTTTGTGTGTGATTGAGACGGACTTCTTCTAATAGACAACATTGTATACGCGAACGAATATTGACATGCTATTAAACAACGGTTTTCCTACAAAATTGTGGGTTCAATTTCTAGTATTAATATTAAAATTATGACACTTTTTTCTTTCGTGCGTGATTGAGACGTGCTTCTTCTAATAAATAGTGTTGTATACATGAACAAAGATTAATATGCTATTAAACAACGGTTTTCTTACAAAAGTGTGGGTTCAATTTCTGGTATTAATATGATAAATTTGTTGGCAAGTTAGTTATAAATACTTCTATCAATATTTTTTTAATCTTTAAGATGTACCTTAATTCTCCGTAATTAACTCATCTAAACTTTTTTCTATAAAAAAATATCAAAAAATAAAATTATAAAAATTACATCTTTAATTAAAAAAAATTATTGATCGAATATAAAAATATCAACCTCGCCAATTTACCATGGGATTTCCTTCAAAGAGAAAATTCTAAATGAAGATAGCAATTATTATTTTAGGTGTATAAATAAAATAAAGACACGCATTCTTAAAAATAATAACATCAATTATGCATTTATCTACTAAAAACTATAATCAATTGATAAGTTAATAGGAAGTCTTGCTAGTGTAACACAATCATTAATTTATTGGACATAATAATAAAATTATGGAATCATTGGTTCAATAGTTTAATTTGGATATAAATTTAGTATCTTTCTACATAAGTGCCAAAATTAATTATCTGAGTAAAGAGAATATCACAATGATTATAGTATATCGTTGAAAAGTTAACAGGCTAATCAATGATTAATAGATTAAATTTGATTGGTTAATAAATTTTAATTAAGACGAACAGTTTAAAAGACTAAAAGAAATTATTAAGTAAAGTTTAAAAAAAAATATTGTGATAACTTAGGCAATTAAAATAAAATTATTTATGTTTGCAGTTTTGATCTCGCTATTTTCACCAATTTGCAAAAATTAGTCGTTTTATTTTAAAATCCAATAATTTTGATCTCTCTTTGATTTTTAACCAAAAAATAGTGGTGTGGATATTTTAAACGACGTGACATATGGTGCGATTATGTTAAATGATTAATACTCGTGAAATTGCAATAAAACCCTCTAAAACTTCACTTTCCACTTTTGAAACTATTCATTTTTGTAATTTAATTAATCACATGTAAATAATTAATGTATCTAGATGATTTTATATTATGAGATTGTAAGTCGTGTCATTCCAAATATGTCAAATCATCATTTTTTTAGTTAAAAAATCAGAAACACAAAACAAAATTGTCGAATTTTAAAATAGACGATCAATTATGCGAATTAGTGAAAAATGAATTAAAACTGCAATTAAATTAACTATTTACTGTCATTCACGGATCAAGTAGTTTGTTAATTTTTTGTCAAAAAACTAAGTTGGTTCAATGTACCAGAAAAAAATTATTTGATTTTTATATAATAAAAATAAAATTATTATTTTTTACACTTATTTTGTTTTCTGTTATTATTTTATTTTGGTACATGATTTTGTTTTCAGGTATTTACCATCTTAAAAATTTGGATATTGTCTTTTTAATTATGCTTCTATTTCCAAATATATGACTCATTTTTAAATATCATATCAAATGATAAAAAAAATTGACAAAATTACTTCTATAGTTGATTTAGTTAATAATTTCAACTAATGATCTAATTATTTTTAAAAAAATTATGATTTGGTTGTTTCCATCTTAAAATGTTACTCTTATTTTTTTAGACAAAATATATGTGATCTCATTCCTTAACTTAATTTTTAGGTAATAATTCAATCATTATTTTTTTATTTGATCTTTTAATTAATTTTAACTAACATTCGATCATTTATGTTTTAAAATATCAACAATCACATCATTTATAAATAAATTCATAAAATTCATCATCATCTTCAAATAAAATTCATAAAATTTATATATTTATCAAATACATAATTTAAATATTCAAATAAAAACTATAATATTTTAAGATCTAACAAAATTATATCGTTACTTAAAGTTAAATAAATAATTTATTAAAAAATAAAGAAAGATAAAAGACTTCTTGAAATTAAAAATTGCCAATATGGTTGTTAGATTCATTGGAACATGGAGCAGCAATCATGTCATCTTGATTCTTAAGAATTTATAGTCACAACCAAAATCTAAAATACCATCATTGTTGGTAGTAATGTCAACATTAACTTTGATAAAATTAGGAGGAGGAATTCAACGAAAAACACCTTTCACAGAAGGATATAAGTAGGGGTGTGCATGGTCCAAAAACCAAACTGAATTGTACCATATTAATAGTGCAGTTTAGTTTTTAAAAACCACTTTAAAAAAACCGGTTATTTTTTTAACCAGTTACAGTTCAGTTTAAAACCGGTTTATATTTATAAATCGGTTTAGTATGTTTGAATTGGTTTGAAACCGGTTTTTATCAAAACCAATTCGAACCGGTTTTTATTGAATTGTTTAAAATCGGGTTTTCATTCAAATTTTTATACTTTTCTATTTTTTTTAACATAAAATTATACTTTTTTTTAGAATGTTCATTGGCACTTCTTTCTTTTAAGTATAGTCTTTTAATATCTATCTTTTGATTTTTCAAAAATAAAATAAAAAATATTGAATTGAAAATACTAGTACATGTAGTATTAATTAGAGCGTTCAATTTAAAAAAATATATTTAAATATTTCTATAGCGTAGATATAAAAAAAATTAATATTTTCTCAAAAATGAAAGCGGCGGTCATTTTAAGATAACTATTTTTTACAAATAGATCAATCATTAATTTATAGGACGGATGAAATATTATATATTAATTAAGAATATTATATATATATATATGTATGTATGTATAATTGCATTTTTTTTACTCATATGTATATAGCTTATATAAAATTGTTTTTACAGTAAGAAAAATGTTATTTTTAACAAAACAATGTTAATTTTCCATAACTTAATTTCAGTTAACCTTTTAGTCATTTATCTTTTTTTTCTTTCCGATTTGGTCATTTATTTTAATTTTAAGTGATAATTTGATCTTTTATGTTTTAAAATGTCAACAATGTTATCATTTTTTTTACAAAAATTCAAAAAATTCATCAAAATTTTCAACTAAAACCCATAAATTAATTATATTTTTCAATATAATATAAATTTCATCAAATTCGAAACTCAAATATTCAAATAAACTCATATTTCCATATCTAACAACATCAAATAAAGAATGAAAATATGAGTTTTTTTGAATATTTGAGTTATGAATTTGATGAAATTTGTATTATATTAAAGAATATAATTAATTTTATGGGTTTTGGTTGAAAATTTTGATGAATTTTTGTAAAAAAAAAGGATAATATAGTTGACATTTTAAAACATAAAAGATCAAATTGTCACTTAAAATTAAAATAAATGACCAAATAAAAAAAAAAGATAAAGGACTAAAATGTTAACTAAAATTAAGTTAAGAAACCACATGTGCTATTTAACATTTTATTTTTTATATTAACAATGTTAATTTTAATTTTATGATATTAAATACAAAAAGGTTTGAAAGTGGTTCAAACTGGTTTTTTAAAAAAAGTTTAGTTAACTAGACTTTTTAAAATTTATGGTGCAGTTCATAAACCATTTAATTGGTTTGGTCTTTTATGGTACAGTGCAATTCAGTTTATGAATGCAATCCAATTAACTATATTTGTTGCACACCCCTAGATACAAGAAAGAAATTGACATTAGATTCAAACATGTCATCTTCTACTCAAATTGATAACAGTTCAGTTCAATGTCTTCGTCACTTGCTTCACCAAATCAACAATAAGTAATTATTTATCTAAAAAAAACCTTATTATTTTTTAAAAAAAGTTTAGTCGAAGCTTTTAATAGAGCATCTTCAATCCATTTAGAAAAATTATATCTACTCTCATCAAGATGAACTCAAAAGAATAGTATAACCACATTTGATTAGCTCAGATACACTCCTTATGTATGGTATAGAGTTTCACAATGTAGATTATATTTAGGTCAAAAAAGAGGTCAGAAGATACCTTCATTAAAGATATTTGATATCACTAGGACAACATTATTAAGAACTCCTACACATTGAAAATAGTCTCGTCGTCCTAATTTTCCAAAGTTGTTTCCACAAAAATTCTTTTGATTCTTTAGTAGAACTATTTACTGTCTTTTTTTTTTTTCAATTTCCATTTTCAATAGTGTGGTACTCATTTCATTGAGTAAGATCCATTTTTCCCAAAACTCTAGAATATTTCATCCATAACTTTAGAATTTGAAATAGGTAGTGTTTTGATAGTTTCAGCTTCAAGCAGCACCGTGTCTCCGAGGTATTATCTAATTTGGATATGTCGTGAGCCTTCAGGGTTTTACCCTTTGTGAAAAGTGCCTCGGTAGTTTGTAAACTATCATTAGTCTCGATTACTAAATGATGTGAGACTTTTTGGTGTAACCGGATCAGTAGTCCCTAATCAAGGCTAAAGAGGGCTAAAAGGTATGTTAGTTATGTGGCAAAGACTCACATGGATTCATTTTCATAGAAGGGGGCTGATGTTCTGATTATTCTATCCTCAAGTCCGCAACATCATGCCTTTGAGGTATTGTCCGATTTGGATCTACCGTAAGTCCTCGTGGTTTTATTATTTGCGAAAAATGTGTCTCGTTAGTTTTAGGATTGTGTGAGTAGTTTATAAACTATTCTTAGCTTCAATTACTTAGCGATATGAGACTTTTTAGTGTAATTGGAACAAGTAGGTCTAAAAGTCCTTTCAATGATATGTTTTTTTCCAATTGTTTTTAGTGTAATTGGAACAAGTAGATCTATCAAATTTTCTACTTTCTCTAAGTTAGAATTAGACCTTTTTCTAACCCAAATCTTCATCCCACTTTGAAATGACAACCAATTGTCTATCCATATATTAATCATTTGACCATTACCAATTAACCAACAACCTCATTTCTAAATAGTTCAATGCGTGTTGTGACTATTTCTTCAAGTAAAACAAGACCTAAATTCCACCTTAACTTAAAAAAAAATCACAATTAAAAATATATCGACCCTTAAGACATTGACTAATTAAATAATTTGGTTTAGTGATGTTTCTCTATCCTTACTTTGCCAAAATAGCTTCATTTAAATATTTAAAATTTAGAAGTTGAATAACTTAACTAGTTTGAGCTAAGGGTTGACTAAATTTAAAAGTTGTTCACTAGGCTACTAAATCTTATCACAATTGACTTTAGGAACAAGAAGACATCCCATAAGATAAGATGGAATGACTTAAACCACAATTTGAAGAAGAAAATTCTACGATGTATGTATTTTAGGGAGTAATAGCGATACCCTTAAAACACTATTAAATCTAAATTTAAATTATATACAAAATAATAAAATAAAAAATTATGTAGGCATATACTTTGGGGACCAAACCAAGTCCAAACTCACTCAAATGCAATGTTGATTGTGCTCCATTTAAATCTCATAACCGTTTTAGAGTTGGTATATGCTTTAGGGACAACACAAGGCACTTAATCTTGGCCCAAACCTCTTGGTTTCCATCTCTTTGCTCGGTGGCAGAACATAAAGCTTTCTATTTGCGTTTCAATTAGCAATTATCAGAGACTATTAAAATATATTCTTTAAAAGCGACAATCAATTCACTGTTAACATTATCCTTCAAGATAATACTTATGTTACTGAGGTGAATTTAATTCTTAATCATTGTAAAATTATTCTCTCTTCCTAAGTTAAGTACCACTTAGTTTTTATATAGAGGCAAACTAATAGGGCCTCCCACAATTTAGCTTAAGTATATCTTTTAAATTGATTGGATACTATAACTCTAAGTATCAATAATAAATATTAAATTATTTTAAAGTGAACTATTTACTTTAAAAAAATAAAATATATAAATAATATCAACATTTAATTTATATAAATATATTTTTTACATTATAACAAATAATTTTTTTTGAATTTCTCACATTATACTTGTTGTTTTAGAGTTTTGAAAAACAATTTAAAAACAAGTCGCGGACTAGGTCGCTCTCTTTAAGATGTTTCGCGGCACTGCTCAAATCGTGCAAGGCAAATTATATATCAACCACGACGCCTCCAGGATAAAACAGCCCAGATTCACTATATCAGAGTTCCACTACACCATAAAAAACCGTTTTAGAATTACACCCTCAATATGGCTATTAAAGCCACTCTCAATATGACAGTTAAAATCACTTTTAATAAAGCGATTAAAGCCTCGCAATATGGTGTTATGACCACTTATAAATCAAAATGACTATACTTAAAGGACTGCGACATCTGACATAAAAACCACTCTAAAAGAATAGCGGTATTATAATCAGTCAAAAATCGACAGGACTACGACATAAAACCGCTCCAAAAGGATAGTAGTATTAAGACCACTCAAAATTCGACGGAACGGCATAACAACCGCTCTAAAATATCGAAGGGACTACGGTATAACAACCGCTCTAAAATATCGAATAGACTACGATATAACAACCACTTTAAAATATCGAAGGGACAGAAAGAAAGGGGAGAAGTGGCTCGGTAACAATCGAGCAGAATATAAGAGGGAGAAAAGAAAAAGTTGAGAAATGCGTCCAACTTTAATGTACTTTTTACAATAAATTGACACTATTTATAGTGATGGAAGCAAATTCACATATGTTTTCTAACTAATGTGAGACTTCAACAAAATTTTGAGAATATTTATATAGTAATTAAAACTATTTAAAATGAGAGTTTTCTAATATAAAACTTCGAACAATTTTTAAATTGAAGCATTTCTTCCAACAATACTTTACAAAACTTTAAAGTGTTGATTAGTAAAAAAAAATACAAGAACTAGGAAGAAGTTCAATTTCAGACTCAATGAGAACCCGACGGAACCCAACCCGAACACTCCTCATCATTTATACCAAAAAAAAATAAAAAGCCGTTGAAAGTTTCTTCTTTCGCACATGAAATCATTGAAATTGGAAGCCATCCAAGTGACATCGATGACGAAAAGAAAAAGAACCCCCAAATCGCCGCTGCCTCCTCCTCCTCCTTCAACACCTCCAACGCCGCAAACCAAAACCCGCCACTCAACTAACCTATTCAAATCCCGTCCGTGGGTCCCACTCAATATCACTCGAGAAGAACTCTCTTTACCCCTCACATTCCCCACCGGCCAAACCTTCCGCTGGAAAAACACCGCTCCTTTCCAATACACAGGTGTCGTTGGGTCCCACCTCTTATCCCTCAAACATCTCCAAAACGGTGACATCTCATACTCCCTTCACACCCAATCCAACAACGACGATGCCAAAACGACGTTACTCGATTTCTTGAACGCAGACGTTTCTCTCGCTGACACGTGGAAGGTGTTTTCCGCTTCCGATGCAAGATTCGCGGAATTGGCGCATCATTTGGGCGGTGCTAGGGTTTTGAGACAAAATCCTTTTGAGTGCTTGATTCAGTTCATGTGTTCTTCCAATAATCACATTAGTAGAATCACTAAAATGGTGGATTACGTTTCGTCTCTAGGAACTTATTTAGGTCATGTTGAAGGCTTTGATTTCCACGCTTTCCCCACTCTTCATCAGCTTTCATTGGTATCTGAACAACAACTCAGAAACGCTGGTTTTGGTTACAGGTTAGGTTTGGCTTCGGTCATTCCATAACTATAATAATAATAATCTATGTGGCACTGACACACCAACACTTCTTATCAAAGGCGTGTCCCCCGTTCAATATCAGGCCTATGTGTTGTGTCTCGTGTCTATGTTTATAAATAATAACTGCTATTTGACAGTTTAATGTAAGTGTGAATGTGAACGTGGTTGTCATTTTTCTTGGTAGGGCTAAGTATATAATTGGCACGGTGAATGTTTTGCAATCAAAACCTGAAGGTGGAGAAGAATGGCTTCATTCTCTTCGCAAATTGGATCTTGAAGATGTTATATCTTCACTTTCCACGTTACCTGGAGTGGGTCCTAAAGTGGCTGCTTGCATAGCTCTCTACTCACTTGATCAACACCATGCAATTCCTGTTGACACTCATGTCTGGCGAGTAAGCTACTTTCTTTTCATCATCAACTATTTCACTTTATAATTTGTTACTATCAATAAACATTTCAATTTCTGTTGTTGTAATAGAATGAGGTGTGAAGATGTGTAATCACAGGGAACATATTTGAATGCAGTTTTGTTAAATAGCTATAACGTAGCAGATTTTGAACAAATCGCTATTGCTCTGCAATACGTTGTTTAGTACAAAATGTTCTCAAATAGTGGCGATATAGCACTGTTGCGTAGCATAGCGAAGTTGGAAGAAACTGCTATTTTCCGTTTTCCATGATACAAAATTGACAACACTTTTGAATGTTATTAAGATTAAGATAAGAAGACAAATATGGGAGCAAAAGGACGAAATTTCTCCTATGTTAATTGAATTATTTATACATTTTTTTTTGTTATCATTTACATATACCTTGTTATCACATCTTGTAGAATTTTATGATTGGATTGCTGTTGTGTTGAGAGTTAATTTGCATTTGTCATTTTCAAACTTGGGTAAGATTGCCCAAAAGCATCTTTTACCTGAGCTTGCAGGTTCAAAGTTGACACTGAAGCTTTGCAATCGTGTTGCAGAGGCTTTTGTAACAAAATATGGTAAATATGCTGGCTGGGCTCAAGCTGTTTTATTTATTGCCGAGTTGCCTTCACAAAAGGCCCTCCTACCTTTAAATTTGAGGACTACCAAACAGGGTAATCCCACAAAGATAGAAAACAGTGAAGAAGAAGTTGGTAAGAAAAACAATTGTAGTCTTTTAATCTTTGACCTTTTATATTTATCTGGCAGATATTTACTTTTATTTTTTCAATTAGATTGAGATATAAATACAGGCGACTCAGGTGTGACACACTACAGTTAAACATTTATGAGATAGAACGTGGCGATATCACACTGCAGAATGAGGGACGATGCTAGATGCAGGTTATTCTACTATGCATATTGTTAACAGCTCTTTCCGCAACCTTCAATCTTGGTCGACATGGAGGTGCGCAATGAACTATCAATAGGTGACATGATCTAAAGTAGAGGGGGACAATGAACTGCTAGTGGAAGACGTGGTCATTGCCTACATTAATGATGAACTGTTGCTTGAGTAAATAGTGGAGATGGATGTGTAGGTCAGTGTAAATAGCTTGAATGAGATGTGGATAGAGCATGAGAGACACCGAGATGCAATGTATCATGAGGCTCGGTGTCTGTTATGCACTTCTCTTTTCCCTTACTATGATTCTTTGTTTCACTTCTCCTGTATATGACATTAAAAGTGATTCTTGGATGACAGAGTGAAGATGCAACTAGAGATAGAGGGTGAGAGATCATGGAGAATTCACTGCTATTGGCATTTACTTGCATGTCCATCACCATTTTTTTCTCCTCCGATAATTAATCGTCTCCATCAACCATGTCTTGCCAATTTTTCATTGTCCACCTTCATATTGACCACACATTCCTTGCATTTTATTAGTTTCAGATTGATCTGTTGTAATTGCTATTCTGCATCTTTCTTCTTCATCAGAAGAAAGATTTATTTTCACATTTCTTGATGTATGACAAGATTTTTCTTTCCATGTAAGTATACACTTCACACAATTGATTATGAACTCTGATATTAGCTCCCCATGATTAAAAGACGTTGCCTTTGCTATTTTGGTTCTTATATGTGTAAACATGTTATCTATTTGTACACGTTCTTTTGTCTAATGAATGTTGGCATGCACTTTCTCTAGTTGCATGGATGTATAAAATCGTTTACTTTCTATTTGATTGTTCTCATTAATATTGCATAGTTTATATTAGCAATTTAAGGATTACAATTGACAAGTATCACCTGTCTAGAGAATATTTCCCTACTAACATGGGCAGTCTATAAGAATACTGAAATTCCTCACAAGAACAATATATATTGTCTCCTAACTTACTCCCTTTTTTATTTTAGAAAAATTTATAAATTTTCATCTGTGGCGTACAGGGCTATGCAAAATAATGCTACAAATAATTATATATCAATTCTTTGAGCACTCTACATGCAAAATAATGCTACAAATAATTATATACTTTTGGGCACTCTACATGTAAGATAACCCTTTTACAGTAACCCTGAAGCCAAATAATGCTACAAATAATTATATATCAGTTCTTTGATACTTGAATCAGCTGCCTAGATTATATTTCCCTATATTGAAAATTCCTCAATATCGGTTTAATTTCGCTAAAGTATTATCGAAGATAGAGCACTCTTGTTTACTCATGATGCTTGATTTTCTGTGATGTATACTGTATCTAGAGTGATTCCTAAGGGGTTCCCAGTTTCTTCTTCTAGTATAACCAGTAGGTTGCTGGTAGATTTTAGGAGGGAACGAGGTACGTGATACCTGAATAAAAATAATCAGTTGCAAGTAAATAAATGTTTGGCATAATATTATATTATAGTTATATACTAGTGTAAAATCTGAATTTCCGAGCTTTAAGGAAAATAGGAAATTGTTCAAATGCCAGATATTTTACAAATATCTGTTACAAAAATGATCATTTGGAATACCTAAATGGGAACACATGTTTAGCAAAAAAACTTCTTTTACTTTTGGCATAAATACTTTACTCTTTGTGGTTTAGAAACATACCATTGTTGTGAAGGAGTCTCTTCTGGTGTGTGGAAAGTTATCCAATATCTGCCAATACCTTGGCCATTAACCCAAGTGAGTCCCTTTCCCATAGAACCAAGATTAAGCACTACAGGATCATTGCCCGCTGGTGCATCAAATGTGGTCTGTGATTCAACAGGTAAATAAAATATTAGTGCACCGTAAAGAGTGTGTTGCTAACATAATGCACAAATCCTCAGAATCTAGCAAAGTAGTAGAAGCTAAGGTCTTTAAGATATTGGGTTGGATTCCCTCCAAAATTATCCATGCATTGTTGAGGAAAATTGACGGAACAACAAAATTTAATGATAATAAATTTACCTGATACCATGTGAGTGGGTTAGTAGAGCTTTGAAAACTTTGCCACTGAACTTTACTTGATCCAGTGACTCTATAGATTTGCATTGTTTCTCCTAACAACCCAACCTTCATTAAAAAAATTCAACATCAGCATTTAGTGGACAAAATTTTGCTCAAAGAATAAAGTTGTAGGAAAAATATTGTTAACTATATTCTGAGAGCTACAATGTGAATAGTATATTAAGATGGTCAATGATTTAAGAAACATGATATGATTGATAATTGTGATCTCATCAAACTGCAGTCTACTAAATCAACATCTCATTTGCAGAGATAATCACCTGATATCCCCACGAGTAACTAGTGAAATCTCTTCCTTGAACTTTCACTTGACGCAAACCAGCAACTCTGCTTTCTAGATGTGCTCCCGAGTTCTTCATGTAAAAATTAATAAACATTTTATGTAATTCATAATCTTATTTTGGCTAGCATATATTATCTAATATCTAGTTGTATAACTTAAAACAAGCTTTGAATGATTCTGCAATGGCATGCTACACAGAAATTTGTTCAGTAGCAAAGGATACTTTATTATAAGTCCACGGTCTTGTTATCTCAAATCTCGGGAGAAGAAACATCTCAAATGGAATAAGCATGCATATTACCAGGTACTTCATCTTTATGATTGACAAATATTAAGAAGATTGGTTCAATATGTAATCAATATTTGTAATTTTTTAGTGGTTTTCTTGGCTTGTTGACGATGAGTGGAAAAGAAGATTTAACAATTGAGACAATTGAGACAATTACCGGCAATCCAACTGTTGCACTAAGTATGGAGATGTTGTTCACCCCGTTTATCAGATTGACATTGTTCTCCATCGCAACATACATATTGTTGTGACTTCCATGTGCAGAACCTGTTAAAAGCATGTATAGAGCCCAAATATTAACATCTCTAATTGTACTTTGAAATATAAAGTGAACAAGTGATGTAGAATGTATTGAAGATGAGAGAAAAATGTGTGTTATATTGATATTGTTTCTTTTATCCAAAGATGTTTTCCGCCTATCCTAAAAAACATGATATTCAGAAATTAGATTTAGAGCTTGCCTATTAAAATTCCATTGACGAAAGAATGCAAAACATGTCCTTGGCTGTGTATACTAAGAACAGATTGAGCATTACGAGAGTTTACATTAAATCTGCACCATCAAGATTTCAACATGCATTTTAGTGAGGAATAAAGTACTTGAGATACAACAAACATTCTCAAGTGCAGTTGGCATTAAGAAGTTGTGATGCTATTTTACCTGAAAGTGTACCACATATAATCAGATGTATCTTTTGCTGTGCCGATTTGATCTAATAATGTGTTTGCTCTTAATGAGGTATCATCAAAATTAGGGATGGCTTCTGTATACATTTTCCAATTTTCAGCTGAATTGAACTGTAATTGTGTTTTCATTGCTCTGGCATTATTCTGTACATTCACCTACAAGTAAATAAAAATATGAAACACTTTTCTCTAACTACATTATATTTGTGTAACTCGTTGATGCACAAAAGGTCAAAATTGAACATTCGATTTTACCTTGGCAGTGTTGAAGGCTATATTCTTGCAGTCTGGTAGAATACTGATCGATTTCGAGGGCAATTGATACGGAATATTTTGAAATTGGACTGCGACATCCCCAAGTCCACTATTTTCCAAGAAGGCAGCACATTCTGTGGAGCTTCTGAAAATATAAACCTGAAGAAAAGAGGTAAGAAAATGATTACCTGATTAGAAGCTTAAGCTTTTATAGAGCACTTTATGAATTCCTTGACGAGCATTTATTATAGATATTTTTTGTTTCCCTTTATTTAAGTAGTACTACTCTGAACTTAAATATAACAAAAAGATAAATGTATTTGGTCCAAATTTGGAATGTTGATTCTTAATTACTTGTTGTTGTGAGCCTAAGCTGAATGTGGTTTGAGTTCCATAAAGTAGAGCTTGTGAACATGACTTGATTGCAGCATGTAGCTCCTTAAGATGTCCCCATTTTGGTTGCCTAACCAAACCTGGTTACCTTAGCATTGTCAATCACATATATAATGGTTCAATATTTGCAATTTCATTAAGATGAAGAAAGGAATGAACCATACCATATTCATCTAGTGGAGCTTCATCATAATAAGCTGTTGTTATGAAAGCAGAGGCCATTCTATCAAAATTAGTTCCTCCATGGTACTGTATCAAATCCATCAAGTGAGTTACCAAGACAAATATATTCAAATTCAGCTAAGTTGAAATATACCTACTTACATGCTCAAGAAAAAGAAAAGAGACAGAAAAAAAGATGAATAATTATAGACTATGATGATACCATGTAGTAATTAACATAGCTTCCTTTCTTTGCAATGAATAAGGCAACATTATATGCAATGTCTTTAGCTGATCTCAGGTATGGTACTCCACCAAAGGCTTGATAACTTCAAATTAAGTTAAATGTCAAATAAATGGCATTAGTTCAGTAAAACACTTTGCTAAATGAAATTCACACTTCAAGAAAAATTGCACAGGAACATACAAACTAGTCCAATTCTCTGTCCATAGTGAAGGTTTGTTAGGCGAGTTCGGCCCCTTAAATCTTGTTCCACATTCCATGCCATTGCACGTGTTGATCTGCAAATTATATGCATCAATTATTTACTATTACTTTTCTTAATTTATGTGTAAAAACTTTAAATGATACAATAACGATGTAAAATAGATGGAATATGATAAGTCCATGAAAAATAAGATAAATTAGAGACCAACCACTGGATCAGGAGCATCGTCTTGTTTGCACATTACCCAAGGCACGCCCGTTTGGAGTCGCACTGCCATTTGAGCAGCCCAATTTATATAGGTCACTCCGTTCTCTTGAAACGCCCTTTCAACGTTACCATATTCATTCTCAATCTACATGAACCACAAGTCATTTGTAAGTATCAACATAAAACTATTCCAAATATATAATTGGCAATTTTTTTTTTTGTTTCCTTAATGTTTAAACCTGGGATAGTATGATAGGCCCTCCTTGTGAAGCATAAAGATTGGCTGATTTCATCATGTTGACTATTTTGGTAGTGAATCTTTGCATGTGATACTGATATTAAGAAAAGGTCAATTAATGAATAATCCATTGCTATTATTGAATGGATGGAAGAAAAACAAAAGTTGGTACCTTGAATTGATCATTGTTAGATCTAAATACAATTCTCGGAAAATCATGCAACCATAATGGTAGACCCCTACACCAAAAAAATGACAGTCAACTTGTAAAAGTTAGTCATAATGGGAACATTTTATTTTATGAATAGATTTTGTTTTATTTGTAGCAAGATATTGTAGCTAGAAAGGGGGTCTTGCTTACCCATAAGTGATTTCACTCTCAATGTAAGGTCCAATTCGAAGGGTCACATATAAACCTTGTGCTTGAATTTCCTTAATGAATCCCACTAAATCAAGCCTTCCACTAAACTCATACTGTAAAAGCAAGTCAAAAATCACAACCATGCATTTTGTTTCTAAGTAATGAGCCCAAGAAGAAAATATATGACAAAAAAATAAGAAGAATTATATATATGGACAAATGAGGTTAATTACCTGACCATATTGAGGTTCGTGAAGATTCCAAAACACATAAGTTTGTATGACATTTAATCCTCCTTCCTTGGCTTTGGCAATTAAGTCAGGCCACATCTGTTAAATTTATGAACAAATTGCAATTCATCAATTAAAGGTGAGAAGGCTTTCTTTGTGTTGCTCTTAGGCCCATCAAACAAAAACAATACAAATTTTCTACACCAAAGGATTTCCGGCTCAATTTCAATTTAAGTGATTTCAAATTTGAGTAAATTATTACAGTGTGATTTTCTTTATTTTACATTGACATAGATTACTTGTCCTTTTTATGCAAAAACGCATACAATTTTTAAGTGCATAAAAATCATTGTAATTAATTTTGTTTATATTCTCATTTCGTCAAATTATAAGTTCATAATTAAGCAGTTAACTATTTGGTATTTTTTTGTACTCCAATGTTATTTATTTATCCTTGATGATGAAAAGACAAAAGAAGATTAGGGTTGTTTAGTATAAATGAATTGAAGACAAATTTTGGGATTCAAGTTGCATGCAGTCTTAAGACTGTATACATGAGTTTTAACTACATGTAATTTATTGTCTCAATAAATAAAGCTATACCCATAAAATAGTACTAAATATTTATTAAATGGATGGATTTTTTTTTCATATGAAAATTCATGGATATATTTCGACAACATTATATAGCTTTTTCATTAAAATAAAAACAAACATTATAAAGCTTTTTTTTTACTAATAAAAAACAACTTTGTAGAGCTAATATAGCATTCTTTTAGTATTAAGGAAATCATTTAAATTCATTTTAAAACAAACAATATAATATAATATAAATATAGAGATAACAGTGTTCTTACTTCTGAATAATGATAACTTAGCTGGCATAATATTGCATCCAAGAACGACAAGAAAATTTGAGAATGAAAACAAATTTACACAAATTATGCAAGACGTCATCTTTGAAGATTATTTCGGTAGGTACATTTGTTAAGTAATACTGGTGCATAAATAGTTTAATTAAAGATGATTTAAAATTTATACTTAGATGACTAAATTTGGTGCATGTTTTTTTCCAAACCACTAGATTCACTGCAAAAATAAATTTTTGAAAAAAATTCAAATCTCACATAAATAAAAAATAAAACTATATAATAATATACAAAGAGAGGCAGCTCTCACGGGAGATAATCATCATCTTTCAAATGTAAATTATATTCAATATAAAACTTAAAATAAAACTAAATCCTAATTAATAGCTCAACTCTAATAAGATGGATCTAGTCAAACCTCAATATAAATATATATATATATATATATATATATATATATATATAAAAGTGACAATTAATGAAGAGAAAGGAGACCCCTTTAATACTAGTTTAATTAAAATAATAATGGTCAGAGAAAATATAATTAAAAAGTAAAGGGTCTCCTCACCATGTGAAACATACATGTAACAATGACAATTAAGTGCATACAAAAGATGGCTGGCTTATAATGAAGGATATTTTGAATTAGTGTCGCAATTCCAATAATGGCATATGCCATCATGTGATTCAAAATAAGGACAAAGTACTAGTAGTTGATTACCGAAATTATACTAGTTCATAAAATAACATTAGAACCCCATCTTGCACACTTTATTATTATTATTGTTGTAAAGAAAAACAGCTTGTCCTGTCAGTTTGCGCCTTAATTTTAAGCTTTTAATTATAACTGATTAATAACTCTGTCAAAGCTAGATCACGCGCGCGGTTTTTGAAACTGCATCCGAAATAAAATTAATAAATATTTTTTAAAAGTGAAATATAAATAAATATCTCTAATTTCTTTTCTTTTATTTAGATGATAGTGTTTCTAAAATGTCATTATTTTTTTCAATAATTTAATTTTTTATTTAAATTTGAGACATAATATTTAATTGAATAATTTTAACATTTGTAAGTAAAACTAAGACTTAAGGACAATAATAAAATTTATTAACCAAGGAAAATAATTTAGACAATAAACCTTAATTTTTTTAATAAAATTGCTCTAATTAAACCTTGTTTGGATGCAGGTAAGTGGAATAATTAAGCTGGAAAAGAAAAAACATTTTTTTCTCCATAATTTAGAAGTACTCGTAAAGGTAAGAGAAAGAATTTAAAAAAAATGAAATGTATAAAATTTTACTAACAAAATAGTCTCTCTTACCACTTTATCTTCATTTGTTTGCCACATTTAATATTTACTTTAGGATATTTTTGTCATTTTGACAATAAATATTTTATTTTCGTGTGTTTTTTTTAACAAATCAAACAAGAGAAAAAAGATGCTTATTTTTTTCTTCCACTTTAAATTATTTCACTTTCTACTATTTATTTATCTTTCTTTCCATTCCATTTTTTTTCCTAAACCAAACATAGCATAACTGTGATAAATTACTTTTTAAATATAATTTAATGTATTTTTTCTCATAATTCATTACACAAATTGTAGTTTACAACTACAATTATGTTTGTAATATAATAATTTTAAATTTTTTTTATAACTATATTGCAACTCCAACTGTATCAACGATATGTTATATTTTACGGCCGTATAAATAGTAACAGAATCTCAACTACGATTACAATTTAAAACTACACATTTAACATTTTTTACCTAACAAGGACAATGAGAACAAGATGATTCCCTCCATCCCTCCCACCTAGATCTCTCTATTGCTTTTATATGTTTCCAACTTTTATGTTTGTTCTTAACACAAAAAAAAAATAATACAATAAGACATAGCATACAAACTTTAGTACAAGAAAAACACAGCTATATATATAAAACTTAAGGCATATCGGTACCTGAGGAGTGCTACGAGGATAGTGAATTGAACCGGAGAGGAGGATTTTATGTTGGCCATTAATGACTAATGATGTTTTGTCGTAGGTGACATTGCCACCGTTGACGGTGCCAAAAGACGCTGTAAAAATTACTACTAGTAATAGTAATAAAAAACAACAACGTTTCTCCATAATTTTATTTCACAAACAACGTTGTTGTTTTTCTGTTTCAAGTATTAGTAATGCTATCGCTATAGCTTCTCTCAATCACACAAGACTATATAATAATAAATATTAAATAATGAAGATGGCGATAAATGAGATTACTCGCCGCTATGAGATTGCAGCATTTGTGTGTTGTGATTTTATATTGACTTGGCGGTATGGGGTTAGGTATGATTTGTATATATAACCCGCAACTATTATTTTAAAAATATAGTAATAATTAAAAAAATAAACATTAAGGGCAACTATTATTTTAAAAATATAGTAATAATTAAAAAATAAACATTAAGGGTATTATTAATTACATTTGAGAAATAGTTTTAAAATTTTAATAATTAATTATTGACTATTTAATTTGAGAAGTATATTAATTTTTAATTTCCATAATTAATATTTAAATTTAATATATGACAATTTACACGGACAAATAATCTATAAATTACAAAAATTTAATGGAACCATGTGCATCATTTAACGAAAAAATGCAGGTTTTACCATATATGAAACTAAATATAGTTAAGGAATTGGTATATTTGTTTTAAATGTATCTTGTCATAAACTAATTATTACTTCCTCTAATCTTTTTTATAAAAGACAATTGAATTAAAATTGAATTAACAAAAGTTAATGTAATTTTTGATATATGGATTAAATATATCAACTTATGTTGACTAAATTTTAACTCAATTATTTAGGAAAGAGAATGATATTGTAACTAAATCTAAATAATTTTTTTAATAGTTCATATTCACTGATTTTGCTGTAGTCCATAGTCCATAAAGTACATATAATCCTTTTTTTTTTTAAACTAAATCATTTAGGGTGATAATTTTGTTTGAGTTTACTTGTGATTGTAAAAAAGTTTTATACATTGAATATCTAAAAAAGTTTTATAGTTTGTCCAAGACATTCACCCTTTAATAATGAAGTGTTTTATATATACAATTAATGATACAACTAACAACTAACAAATATCTTTATATTCAATTATTGCATAAATTTTGTAAATAGATAAATGATACTTATAATTAAATTATTTGATGTAGATATTGTAACTTCTCTTTTTCTAGTTTTGAATTAAATATTAATTATTGTTTGAATAAATTTGTGATTTGCTATAAACAATTGTTGTTGTCTAGAGCGTCCACCTAATTGGAGTGTAGATATATTTTTGCACTCAATATTATACTCTAAAAAAAGAGTTTTAACCTTAAATATGTTTTTCAGTCCAATAAATTATGATATTATCACTTTTTTATACAAGTTTATAAAATAAAAAAATTGATGTATGCGATGCAAATATTAAATCCCACACAAACAAAAAAAATTAGCTTAATTCAACTTGCTATTTCCCGCTGAATTAGATTGACACCTAAAATCCTAGTAATCAATTGAATACTCATTTAGGAATTTGTTGGTTGTACCTTAGCTTTATGAGTAATAAAAAGTGTCCGAAACTAGTTGTTGGTTTATTTGGATACGTAACCTTTTTTTGGTAATTGGTAACGGGTTAGGTATTACTACTATATTATTTTTCTTTTTAGTGAAGATATGTTTTTATTAGTAACAATTTTAAAATACACTCCTTTATTATTTTTTTTATTGCATCATTGTGTTAGAAAAAATGGCATTGAGCTTAAGATAAAATGTCATCGTAATAATAACGGTTCAATAGTAAATAGATGCAAGATGTAATCAAAGTTGCTGAATAATAATCAAAGTAAGGAAAGAGATAAGGATCAAAACCGTAGCAACAGAATAACGTGTAGAAGCACTCTATATCATATCCTTCAATAATTTAAGACATGTCCACCTTAATTGTTTTCCTCCACGCTTTAGGAAAATGCCAACTTTATTTTGTAGCTTTTCAATATGTTAGTTGTTAATTATCTCATTCCTTGTATTTCTTTTGTTATGCTTGCGTATATTTTAGGAACGTCCTTTTTCAGAGTCTAATTTTGTTTTCTGTTTTTCTTTTATTTTTATTTTTCTTTCTCTCACAAAAAAAATATATTCGAAGTTTCTATTTTTTTGAGCTGCAATAGCAAATACTGCTTGCATGCAATTATGGTTGAAGTGTACCATTGTATTTGTTTGTTGTATCGTAGAGATTAACTAATAGGATATCTAATTCGGACCCATTGTATTTGTTTGTTATAGGACAGTTTTTTAGTCCAAAATCACATCTTCAAGTTGTTTGTTTCTCTCACTTTATCTAAATATGTAGTTTTCATGCACTTTTAGTTTTTCTTAAGTGTCTTTCTTAGGATTTCGTAGCTAAAGTGTGGCATTTTATTTCCATCTTAGTACAGTGTTTTTTTGTTTTGATTCATTACAAATTTTGATTAATGATTTTGGCATTATCAACATTACAAATATGTATTTATTGTAAGTTTGTTATCAGATTTATTTATTTTTCGCTTTTAGTGACTTTAATTTTGTATTGTATCGATATATTCTACCAAGTTGAATAAATACATATAATCTAGTTTAGTAAAAAAAAAGTTAAATTTGAACAATTTACCATTGGGAGTTGAATATAGCTTAAAGAGCTAAACTCCTACAATTTTTAGAACTCAAATTTAAATCTCCACAGAAAAATATTCTCACATTAAAATTTTAAAAAATCTCAAATAAGATTATTTCTGATAGAAAAAACCTATGCAAAATAAATAAATAAAAAATCGAACCATTTATAATTTGGTTCAATTCAATTAGCCTACTACTCAAACAAAATGAAACCAATTGATAAAACCTTCAAATGGTTGAACTAGACAATTGAGTCCAACTTTTAAAAGGGTTACAGGGCACTACAGGGCACATGTTAAGGATGCTAAAAATAGATTTTTTAGTTATTGAAAAACACAAAGTTTGAATTTTTAAAAAGTTGGAAAACACATTCTAAAATAAAATTTATACATTTGAATCATTAACATGTACACTTGGGGCAGATGTTAGCTTTTCTCATTTTTAAAATATTGGTATGTACCTTAAGAAGGGTTCTTGTGGATCCGTCCACAAATAGCTTGCCTCAAAATAAAAGCTAGCTTGATAAAAATTCGAGATCACTTACTTAGGAAAATTCCTTACAATTAAAGAAAAGTTTAAAATATATAGTTGATATGTATAGTACAATTTAGCCATTTTAACAGTAAATTATATACTTCTTCATTGGCTTATATACTTCTTCATTGGCCATTTTAACCACAACCGGTTTGTTTTGAAGGCAAAGGAAAGTAAAAACCAAGTAATCGCAAATATACACATTAACATTGATATACCATTTACATGATCCAAAAGCCCAGTATTTTTTCTATATAATTAACTTATACCGGGTTTGAAATTGTAAGCACCTCCTGAAACATCTCCATCACTAGCTCCCTATCAGCATGCTTGAAAAGGTTATTTATTTCATCATCTCTAATATCATATATTTTACCAAATTCAAATAAGAATGTTAAACATCCTTTCTTTAACTTGTGTAATTGATAAAGCCAAGCCTCATTCAACATCTCAAGAACATTGTCTGAGTTAATATCTTCCATAAGGCTTTCCTCGCATAAATCTTTCAGACTCCCAATATCGTACTTGTTAGCTGCTCCAAGCAACACGAGACAGTGTTTCCGGAAATCTTCTTGTTTAATTGATCCATACAAGTAACTTAGAAGAGCGGTGCAGGATTCAAGTGACATGTCTTCTATATGAATCGTTGATGACTCTTTTTCCTTCAGGTCGTGATGAAACATGCTTTGAAACACAGGTGAACTTGCGGACAAAATCGCCTTGTGAGCTCTCAATGTACCGTCAGAAGTGATGATGGTTAGGTCAGCATGTATAGCCTCGTCGAGCATGCGAGAGAGGCAACGAAGAGTATTTCTTTGAGCTTCATTGCATATCGAATTTCCATCAGTTGACCATATAGAACTAGCTTCTCCACCCTGAGTTCAAAAAAAAAGATCAAAGCATAAGCAGAAAAATTCTGATACTAGTGCAGAGGTATGAGGCCAAGTCAGTATACAGGGAAAGCAATTTACTCAAACTATCTACACCGGTAGCTATTCAGAAGATCATCTTCCAGAATAATCGCTAAAATTTTGATATCTTACGCATATTGGCTAAATTGTTAGAAGGAAACCATTGATTTCTGGAAAAATATAAAACCATTTAAGGTTCATTTGATTTGTTGAAAAATAAGGGAGACGGAGACACGGAAAAAGGCACTTTGTTTGATACTTAAAATAATCTAAGTACAGGATAAAAGGAGGTTCAAGAGAAAGCACAAAACTGTAAAATTTTGTTAACCACAATTTCAATTGACAGTATGCATTTTGTTTATCAAACACACCTACAACAATATTGGAATTAAAAAAGAAAAACAAATATAGGAATTAAAAACTTACATTCATATGGCATATCTTTAGTTCAAGAAACTCAACATCGATGATGAAGCGGCCCGTGAAAGCGGTATCAACAGGCCAGACAAAGTCATCTTGTGTCCTAAGCACCCTTTCATAAACTACATACAAGCAAACAGAAACATAGGTTCGCAAACTGCACAGCATTTTGTTATATAATCTTAATAAAACCGACATAGGTAATTGCAGTGGCAACCTTCTCATTTGCCAATTTGAGATACAATATGAAACTATTCATATTTCCTCTTAGCACATTACAATGCAAAGATCAAGCAAGACACGGCACTATCATTACATGTGGAATTTCCTAAGATCACTACAATCAGTCCATCTGAACGACACTCTAACAAAGAGGGAACTCAAAATATCAGACATTTGCTATGTAGCACTGACACCTTGGATTGAAAGCCTGTCTGGTGTCTGACACAGGTCAGTGACACCGGCAAAGGTATTCAATCACTTTCATTTCTTAAAATTATTGGCAGTTGTGTCGGTGTCGTGTCAGTGCTTCATAATTAATTGCCGAGCCAATTCCATAAAATATGTAATTATGTATAAAAATGCACATTAAGAAACTCTCAATACTTAGAAACATCTCCAAAGTTTATAATTTTATCCCAATTTTGCAAATAAAGATGATATGAGCAACAACAAAAATAGTGAATTAACGAGTAAATGTTGGTGCATACATACCAGGAGAAACAAGAAATTTGCGGGATGAACCAGCAACAGAGATTCGAAGAACAAATTTAGCAACGGGTGGGTGTTCCTTAGAAACCCGAGAAGGTTCTGGAAAAAGATGTATAGAGAGAAACCTATTCCTTACAATTGCAAAGTACCTACAAAATAAACAATTGAAAAATCTCACTGAAATAATAAATAAATAAATAAATAAATAAATAAAAATTGATATATACCAGTTCCAGATTCCGAGCTTGAAAGGATCAGATTTTTTGTAAGAACAAGGTCCCAAGTTATCGATTTTCCACTGTGCTAATCTCGCAACTGTATCGACCATGGTTTGAGAAAGACCAAAGCTTGTAACTGTGTCTTTGTAAAGTCTCTCTAATAAATCGTGTTTGCGTTTCGTGTCTCCTCCAAGCCAAGAAAGAGAAACGTGAACGCATTCTACTATTTTGTCACTTTTTTTATATATTTTTTCTAGTTCACTTTCCATTAGAAATATATATCGTTATAAGTTATTTAATAATGTAGTCAATAGTGAAATTAGTAGTAACTCTTAGCTTAAACACCAACAAAACAGAATTTAGAAATTGAATATAAGTTGTAGTGTGTGTGTATATATATCAATTATATTTTAAAAGTATATTATAGATTGAATTGAACAAAATATTAAATATTATTAAAGTTTTATGTAAATTTAATGATTTAAACAATTCAAGAACTATTAATTTTATAGTTTGATTAATAAAATTTAATGCATCTAAATATAATTATTAAGTGCAATTAACGAGAGTTACTCTTAAATTAAAATAATCTCCACAATTGATAAATACATAAATGGAATTATAAAAATGTCAAACAAATCAAAATAGTAGTTTTATTAACTTTTAATGTTAGATATTATGTTGTGATGTGATAACTCCATGGATGCAATCACATATAGACTAATTTATGTATAAAATTTATGTATAATTTATCAATAATAGTTTTTAGACAGTCAATGTCAAATTTGTCTATAAGGTGACCAAAATTTCATAAGCAAATTTTTTTTTTAACTGGGTAAAATCGACTTGGAATAATCACTTATTCAATTAATGTATCACATAGAAATTATAAATGAATTATTTTGAATGAAATTTTATGATTTTAGATTATCGATTCCAAAAATAATGAAGTCTTTTGAAGGATGCTTACAATTTCAATTACTATTTTCCATATTCACTTTTTAATAATGACAAATCTTTAGAAAATAAGAGTTTAATGGTTATACAAGATACTTCAAAAAAAGCATCTATATAACCACGATTATATGATCAATCGTATATAATATTGATTAATAGTGTAAAATAATTTTATATTGTCATTTAATCATGATCCAACATCTAGGCATGTATGCTTATTTAATAACCACCTTTTCGAAATAACTTCCAGATACTCTAATGTTAATTATACATATCTTTTTTAGCTTAAATGTATATTTGGTCCATCAAATTTGTAAATTGTACAATTTTGGTCATCATAGTTTAAAATGAGCAATTTTGACCTTTTAAATTTACCTAATTTCTGATTTTGTAGTTGCTCGCTCATTTCTTTCCAAATTTTTTATGAGTCGATACTTTATAATGACGTGTCATTTTTGTCACTTAACCATAGATATTATTTAAATTAAAATATATAAAAAAAACAAAAAAACAAAATTATCGAGAAGGGGAGAGAGAGAAAAAAATAAAGAGTGAATGACTTTATCTTTTCTATGCTCTTCTTCGTTTCCCTAATTCTAATTAGAAAAAAATAGTCAATTGACCTTTCACAATGCCAACTAGATTCGTGTAACTAAATTAACCTCGTAGTTCAATCATTCATGTTTGCCATGGGGAACTTCACCCCTAATTTCTTTTAAGACCATGACTAAATTAACATCTTTTTCAAAGTGATGTAAACACTACAATAGACGGAGACCAATAGAAAACATAGAGTTGCATAAAAAAATATCATTATGGACCTCTGGCCAAGTGACAAGGATGCCACATTATTAGAAAGTGTTAACTCAACAAAAAAAATTGAGAGAAAATAAAACAAGTGAGGGACTATGAAATAAAAACAATTAAATGTGAAGGGTTAAATTCGTTTATTTTAAATTAAGAAGACTAAAATTGCACAAATGACAAATATAAGGGGTCAAAAGTATATTTAGACTATTTTTTTCTCAAAAAATAATGTTAATCAAAATGAAGTTCTATCTCTATTTTATTTTTTAATTTTAGTTGGTATTAGAAAAGTTTTAATTAAACTCTTTATCTTTATTTTAGATTTCAACGTTTCCTTTTTGGGTTAAATTGTGTTTGAAAAGTACTATATTATTGGTTTGCCTTGTGTAAATATGGAATTATTTAAAAAAACAGATTTCTTTGACTAAAAAAAGTAAAAAATATAACATCGGTATAACTTTAAAAAAATAGGAGATTGTAAACAAAAAAAGGATTTAATTGAATCTTTTAAAAGCTAAAATATATCAAGCTGAAAATATGAAAAGAAGACAGCGAATCCAATTAAAAAATTTATAAGTTGCTTATAAAAAAAAATATATGTTAAAGAACCAAACTAAAATTAAGAAAACAAGATATTAAAAATATATTTTAGTTAAAAACCTTTCAGGCACACAATTTGAATTTTTTTCGGATGTACACAAGCTGGTCTTCTAATTACCAAAGTGATTAGTTATATATATGATTATTTTTAGTGGAGAATATTTGAAAAAAAGAAAAAAGAAATAAATTGATTATTTATTTTAGTATGCTTAATTCAAAATTAATTAGTTATCATTTGAATAAAATTATATTTATATACTAACATTATTATATATCGCATTGATAATATCGTTGAAATAATTTAAATTTAAATTATGAGTAAAATAATCTTTAGTCAAATTTTCTTTAACTCTTTATTAAATTTAAAATTATTAAATTGCATTAAGGTTTTTTTTTAATACAATGAAAAAAATAAATAATAAAATGAGTTAAGTTGGATTTGATTTATGCGAGGTCAATAAAAATTAGATTTTAGAAATAGTATGAATTAGTAGAAGAAAAGAGGAGTGGTGTGAGTGAAGTGAGGGAAAATGGCGAATATAGTTGGCGGCGGAAGTCCAGTGATCGTGTGGAACTCAGGTGGAAAGAGATTCGAAACAGATGACAAGGAAGCGTACTTGGAATATGTCGTTAGAAATAACGGAAAAGTTATGGATTTGGTTCACACTTTTGTCCCTCCTTCCAAGAGAGGTTTGGGTTTAGCTTCTCACCTCACTCTCGCTGCCTTTAATCACGCCTCTTCTCATTCCTTATCAATTATCCCCACCTGTTCCTACATCTCAGTAAGTTCATTTTCACACCCCCCACCCTCCCCCATGTTTCTTTTTTACTTCAATTTCATTACTTTACTGCACTTTTATAAATTTTGTTAGATGAGATCGTTTCTGTATAATATAATTCACAATTCATCTCCGTTACAAAATAAGTATAAGCAAAAATTGGTTAGAGACCACAAGTTTAACTCTTGTTAAAAGATTTGTTGAACTAAATCTTATATCGATGAAGTACTCTTATCAGAACCTACAGCTGTATAATGCCCACATATCAGACAATATTTGATTTACTTAGAAATCTTTAGGCTTTGTTTGGTAGTTTTGAAGGGGAGGGCAAGGGAGTGCTTTGAAAAAAAGAAATGAAGAAGTGGAAGGAAGATATTATTTTGGGAGGGTAGGGCTTTGAAGAGTCTATTTTTCTTCAATATACAAAATCCCCCTAATTTGGGAGAACTACAAAAATGTATTGGAGAATGGTTTTGGAGGATTTAGCTCAATTCTTCAAGTCCTTTTCATGTTATTATAATATTCTAAAAATTTAAAATATTTATCATACGCATTCTTATATCATTCTCTACAAATTTATTCTCTCAAATAAGGTTAAAGACTTCTCTATATTTCCTTCTCTTGCGCTCCCCCCAAAGCCTTCCCCTCCTATCGCCTCCAAACTTCCAAACAAAGCCTTACGGTAGTGTTACAAAATATTAATTCTGTTAGGGATTAGTTAGTTTGCTAGTCAGTTAGCATTTAGTTGGGGAGTTAGTTATTCTAGAGAGCTCATTGAATCACTTTCTTCATCTTTTTTAATATGACTCCATTTGAGAGTTTCTTCTCATTTTCAAGCATTAAAGCTTCCAAGTTTCTCTTCCTTCACGGTCCTCTGATTCTTAATGATTCCTAATAATAGTAGATATTAGATAGTTCACCAGGGAGGCAGGAATTAAAGACACCCCCTTAAATTTAATGGGAGTCTTTTTTCTTCCAAACATATATAAAAAGTTGTAGGATTTGCATATTTGGAACCTGTTACTCAGCATCTTCTTAAGGTTAGCTGTGAAACTTAAATGATTATATCAAGAAACAAATGCAAAAGAAATGAGTGTGTTATGGAAAGTATTTACTTACGTGAATGGAAAATTTAGGGGTAGAAATAGAATTGCAATGCTCAATTTTTCTTACTGTTGTCAACTGTCTCTGGGTTTTAACCAATTTTATGCTTAGTCTACTGACATAACATTTGCATACTCCTATTCTAAAAAGCATCACTTACAAAGATTTGTCATTGCCGAATCGATGTCAAGTCCCTTTGAGCTTTTATTCACATACTACAGCCCACAAATCACCGTTTTAAATTTGTTAGCAGCAACTTTAACACTTTATAGTTAACCTTCTTCGTGGCCTTACTCAGTGGTAGAGTTTTTGTTTTACTTATACTCATGTAACGATTTCTGTTGTTGGCAGGAAACATTTCTTCCGCGGAACCCATCTTGGAGTTCTGTCTTGTACAAAGAGAGTGGCCAATCTAATATCTAAACTTACAGAGCACCATGGTGTGCTTCTAAACGCTTGTATGTTTTCATCAAAATATAGCCATATGTGGTTAAGGGGTTCTGGTACTCAATCTTACTGTGTTTGGATTCATAGAACAGAATACCAAGTTTGATTTTCCCTTCTATGGGGAAGTGATCTTACCTAATAAAATCACAGTTGTTTGGTAATAGATTTTTGCCTTCAATCATCAATTCAACTAGAAGTGATACAAAATAGTTTTTGTATGTGATTGAAAATTTTACAGTAAGTTTATATCAAATTTATTTTTAGAATAAAAATATCGAAACAAAAATCATTTAATGTAAAACTCAATGTTAATAAAAACATAGTTGTTTATAACCTTGTTAATAATGTTATGTGAACTGTATCAAACCCTTACTAGATGGTATTATCACTCCCTTCCAATCCAACTTTATTATGGGCTATATCGTAATATTATTATAGCTCATGAGATGGTGCATGCTATGAAAAGAATGAAAGGAAAAAGGGTGTTCATGTCCTTAAAATAAAATTGATATTGAGAGGACATATGATAGGTTCAATTGGAATTTTATCATTTAGTGCTCACATGGCTTAAAGTTCCTTGAGAAATTGAAGACGATTATCCATAAGGGTATCTCATCATCCTCTTTTTTGTTATTTGTATGGATTGTCCCTCTCCCATTATTGTTGATCAGGTTGTGGTTGTTTATGAGAGCGGGTAAAGATAGACCTTGGGTGTCCCACCTTCTTTTTGTTGATGACATGCTCTTATTTGTTGAGGCTACGATTGAGCAAGTCTACTAACGTAATGCACTGCCTTGGGACCTTTTGTGAGGCATCTGGGCAAAAGACCAATTGACAGAAGTCCAGGGACGGTCCCATCTTGTTGCTAGTGAAGGCAGCAGCCCCCACATAGAGGGAAAGAAGGGTTTCACTATCTGTCAACAAAAAAAAAAGGGTTTCACTAATACACAATTTTGGCCCACACAAAATGATTGTTAAATAATTAATTAGTTATATTTTATTAATATCGAAAATAATATAATCATCTGATGTTTCTAACATATAAAAAACTACAAAGGACCCAATGAGGTCTCACAACTTAAGAACAGCATTTTACAGCATATTGGTTTCAGAGAAGCCCGTCATTTGGGCAAGTACTTGGGAGCTAACACCATTTATGGCATAATATCTAGAAGTTAGTTTTGTCATATCATTGATCGTGTGACTAAGAGATTGGAAACAACAATGTATTAGCTTTGTTGGGAGGGTCACTTTGTCTCAATTAGTGTTGAGTTTTATTCCGTATTATAGTATGCAGTATGTGAGACTCCCCAGAACATTGTGCTCCAAGCTTTAAAAACTCCAGAGAAAATTTATTTCGGGTGATGATTATCATACTCGGAAGACTCATCTCAAAAGTTGGAAGGTTTGTTGTTTTCATAAAAGGGAGGGCGGATTGGGAATCAAGCATCTCCATAAGATGAATGATGCTTTTCTACTCGAAATTCTATTGAACTTAGCTTCTCAATCTAATGTTACGTGGTACCAGATACTTTATAGTAAGTATTGTTGATAGAGGAATTGCAATGAAGGAAGGCATCAAACAATTTCACATAAGTATGGCCGAACTCTTAATGAAGGCAATGAACTCGACACAGCAAGACTGTCCTATTTGGAAAGTGTAATATTCTCTTTAGACTGATTCCGAGCAGAACATCATAAGGAAGTTTGGAAATGGTAGGAGTGTTAAATTTTAATTTTTCATTTGGTGGTAAATATAGGTTGTTTGACATTTCTGCACATTGTTGACAGACTAGTCCCTAAAAAGTTGATGATGATCAGTGATGCACAAACCTTGCTGCACTAAGGTTTATCCTCATTTGTTCTATTAGTCTATGTTATTAGTGACAGCTATACGCAAGTTGAGTGGTGAACTAAGAAACACCGAATAAGTTTAAAGACAAGGGTCTAGGGTTCAAACTCTGTAAACCAACAAAACCAATAATTTAGCAACATTTGAGTATTCCAAAAAAATTGGCACGTGAAACAACTTGAATCACACTCTCTTTCAACTGTGTTATAAAAAGTTCTTATCTCCCAAAATACTCTAGTTTGGTCCCTATAACAGTCAGCATGAAACTGGAAGGTTTCTG
The DNA here is from genome assembly GCA_037974295.1 of Cicer cuneatum. NCBI lineage: Eukaryota > Viridiplantae > Streptophyta > Magnoliopsida > Fabales > Fabaceae > Cicer > Cicer cuneatum. Next base: position 65,754,710 of record JBBPBO010000004.1, on the reverse strand, counting down.
TACTAAAAAAAAATTACAACACTCAGATCGCAGATGATATGTGGTGGTTCATCCAATGTTCACCACAAAGTTAGGGCATTTGGAGGTTAATGCATGTTGACAAACACAAGAAACTGAGACACCAAATAAATATAGATAGTCCGATATTTTAAAGACATAAGAGTACCTTTAGTCTTCAGGACATCACACATCAATACCATTTATTTCATGTAAGTTAAAATTCTACCAAGCTTCTGATTTATCCTTCAACTTTTTGACAGCTGAATACATGGTTTGCATGTAACAAACTAAAATTACAATTCTTCCCATTATGTACGTACTGCTTTTATAGTTTACCTAGGTGCACAAAGCAGAACATAAGATAAACTCCACAACTCAACAGAATCAACCTCATCACACATTTGTCATACATGCATGCAATTACACAAATTATTATGACTTCATATTGGAACTTATGGAATATTTACAATTGGAACCAGACATATTCTGCAGCATCATTCAACCAGGAACATAAAAATCCATTTTCTCCACGGGCAAATTCAAAACAGAAGTCTCCGCCTATACAAAATAGCAAAAATTTAATGAGTATACTCATATTGAATTGAGAAAGAGGTTCATGCAAGTATATAGCATCACAACATTAAAGTTAGAAAATATTAAGGCAAACAAAAACTGAAATTTAATGCTCATCAAAGCCAGAGGCTTCTTTAAAAGTTTATGGCTCAATTTTTTTGCAAAAAGTAAATAAGACAAAACTGTACCTCCTCAAATGGAACAAAGACAAAGGGAGTCATGCCCCTCTTATGTGACACTGCTGGCACATCTGGGTTGTGTGTTTCATCATCCTGCCATCCTTCAACGACTCCAAGAATGTCTTCCTCAGATGTGCTTGCCTCACTACTGTTCACACCACTAGTGACAAGTGAGATCAAATCCATCCTATTGTTAGCCCCTTTAGTTGTTCCTCTTAACCTAGACCAAGGTAGATCCACATAAGCATAGTGCAAAAGGCAAGTCCAACTCTTTTTTGACACATTTCTAACTCTCTTGCTAATATTTGGCACCACTTGTGCTAAATATTATTTCTGATTAATAAATCTTTTAGCTCATAAAAAAAAAGTTTAGTTTCAAAGAAAACAAATAAAATAACAAAAAAGAGGTGAAATTCAATAAACTGCATACTTTCCTAGTTTAAATGCTAAGCTACATTCATAGGATACAAAACTCTTGTATTTGTATTGATTATGCATTCCATTTTTCAGTACAGAACTGTTCAAATTCATGCAATCAAAACTTTTTCACAACTATGCAAAAGCCAGTGTAAGTGCTGCATTTTTTTTTTTTTGAAGAAAAAAAACTTTATTATAGACCAGAAAGGCCCAAATCAAGAGAGGTTTACAATTGAGGGAGGGCAGTTCTACAGTCCAAACTTTATTAGGCTCAACAAGAGCTAGCCTGGCCAAGTAGTGGACCACCCAATTCCCCTTTCTACGAACACACACACACTTAGAGTTCTCTAACAAAGACAGATCAAACAAAGAAACCCTAGCTAAAACATCTCCAGTAGGAGCGAGGGAAAATTGGGGACTCAATAGCCTTCACAAGAGTTTATGAATCTGATTCAAAGCAAAGGTTGGGAAGATTCAAAGTTCTGGGAAAAACAAAAATTTAAATGAATTTTGACCTACTATCATAGCAGAGAGCATATTGGCACATCAACTTCCAACCTAACCAGACAGGGAATACAATGTTTTCTTTCTGGTTCTTGAAGTCTGCTTAACTTTTTAACATAAATCTGTTATTAGGAAAATTTGTCAATTACCTCATGCGTATCCTCAAAACAGTAGGTCGCATGCCTGGATACAAGACAGCAGCTTCAACCTGCAATGATAATATCAATGCCAAATGCCTCAAGATCCGTATATAGATTCAAATAATGCTCAATGTTTTTGTTGAAAGAAATGTCAAGTAGATATCCAAATAATGAAGATTAAAGAGAAAAAAACATAACCTTGTCATCTGCCAATGTGTAGTGTCCACCGAAGACACTGTCATCTGCTTTAGATGATCGAAAGTTCATGCACTTCACCGCATCCTTGATCTTTTGAGAAGAATTCTGTATAACACAATCAACTGCTCATACAATCAAATACAAGAAAAACATATATTTTTTAAAATGGATTCAAATTGCACCAAATTATAACCTTGTAAAGAAATCTCCCAGAAGGAAAAAATCTCAGGTATCGGAAATAACAGACCTGCAGAATATGGGGACAAATTATGTAAAAACAAAATATGGGAAATAAATTAAACCCTTAACAAGATTTACTCATGGAATGCTATTATTATGTTATTATTCATATAAATTGGAAAGATATGTGTAAAATCATATTCTAATACAATTTTAAATAGGTCAAAAGAAATTCCAAAATGCATTGCTTAGTTGGAAAAATATTATTTCTCCATGTAAATTTTTGTCTACCCATGGCAAAGAGGCACCATATAGCATATGGTATATCCACTATCCAGACCAACCACCATCACACATATGAAATAGATGAGTAAAACACATCTGCTGCATGAAGGGGATCAAAAACAAATTTTATATGGAAAATCCTCCATCACTGAGGATGAAAAATACAAGACAAACTTCAAAAGCATCTCACTGTATAAAGAACAAAACAACATGAGTATACTTTCCAGCGCCCCCAACAACTATAATGGTTTACAATGAGAAGCCCCCTATTCAAATACGACAATTCTTCATGACTACATTAGCAGCGAGTACTAGAGATCATCCGCAAAAGTCCATGATGTGCCCATACACTCTTGGGTTTTTCACACTTTCTTTTCATATACTCTGTGGAGAGCATTCTTCCTTTTGTCTAGAGTTTCACGGGATTCATTGTCAAAAGCTCATACCTTATATTTAGTTTCAGCACAATATTCTGAGTTCAGATCCTTTAATTTATGAGCTTTTTGTTCAAGTGCATTTTTTTTCTTCTTCATGCACTAGTGTTTGCATGAAAACAATTTTAAAGTCTACATTATGTTAGATGATATGAAAATATCTTAAATTATCTCCCCTATGGGAAAAAGGCTTGGTTGTTGTTTAAGAAGCATATCATTCTTCGAGTCTTAACACTTAAAGGACAACAACATCACTGCTATCAACAATCTATTGAGGTTACATGGATTAAGAGAAGGGTTATATCAAGGCATATTGATTATAATTTCAAGTATATTGCACTTTAAATCTTACAAAACAAGGTTTATCACATAACAACATTAGGTTCCGAAATTGTATAGGGTTTGTACAGTCATATCTAACTTTACAGCGTCGAGCAATTAATGTTTTTGACTTTAATGAACACTCCAACACTATAAATTGATGAAGCTAGATTCTACGTAAGAAAAAATAACGACTGTTTATTGTTTGTCTTTATTTACAATTGATATGTTTTCATTTAGTGACTTTCCTGTTTTGCAGTTTTTGTGAACGAACATTTTCCAACTTGACAAAGGAACATTTTTGTAGTTACCAAAAAAAAATGTACATACTGAAAATGACAACAAAAACAACAAAAAACATCCCATAAAAACAACTTGTTTACAGCTATGCACATTTCTGCATACATCTTACTTCCAAGATATTAATTTGATAAATAGATGGCATTAAGCTAATTAATCACATGCTACCTAATGTAGATCTAACAAGGAACAAACACTAACAGAATTTTAAAAAAGGATGTCAATTAGTAGAAGTATGAGTAGATATGCATGCATACCACGTGAACTGGATTAGTGATTTTCCACTCTGCAACGCCAGCCCGAATGTAGGTATTTCTGCTTGCATAAAGACCTGTGATGCAGGACCATAATAAGATGAAGTGGCATAGACACCATAGTAGAACAGAAAAGGAATAGTAAAATCACGTAAATCTCTTGTAAGGATGATATCACAGCCGCTTTAAGATTATTATTTTTGGTCTTTTGCAGTGGAGGAGACGGAAGATCGTATAAATCTATAAGAATCACACTTTTAAATATGATACATCATACATTACCATACATCATTTGTTTCAACTAGAATAAAAAATTCAACCATCCTATATCGCCGGTCAATATGAGGAGAAGGAAATAAGGCTATGAAATAAGAGACAGGTGCGCTTACCATCAGTTCGCAACCTTGGACGTGAGAGCCACATTTTCCGCCATGAGCCATCATATTTTGATTGAAGTATCTTATAGTTTTCGACCGCTCCAGAGAGCTTCATAAAAAGCTCCATAATCAGAAACTAGACTTGTAATCAGTAAAAGTTCCATATTCAAAACCTCTATTGTCTATTGACCTTACCTGCCAACCCTTCAAGCATGCATTGCGCCAAAATGCAGGGTTGCGAATTGTATACCGCCATTTTCGACAAACACAAGATGCTTTTCCCAAATCATATGGAGTCATTCGAGCAAATACCTGCAAAATGTATTCAATAAATCTCACAGACTTGTATAAAACTATAAACCTTCATGTGCAAGAACTTTCACGCATCAAATTTGTCCAAAAATCAGTTTAAAGGCCTAAAAGGAAAGATTCATATTAGCTTATTCAAATTCTGGTTCCTATTTTAAAAACAGATTATGTGCTCAAAACTATAGGAACAACGATAATGCACGAAATACCGTCAATTAGTTGTGCGAGAGATAGAGATGGTTTTTAATACCATAAAAATGATGTCTTCTTTCATGTTTCAATTACAGGGAGAGTTTTGTTTGTGTTCAAATGTACTTCAAATATCATATATAAGTTGTGATCTACATCACGTGAAATAGAATACCTCAAAGAGCAACTCTTCTGGTAAGACACGATGTATAAGTGCAGGATCCACATGAGGCTTTCTACTTGCACTTCCAAACGGCGCAACAGGTCTCACATTAACTCCATAAAGATCTTTAAACAAAAGCATAGAAACATTAAGTAGTGAATTTGACCAATAGGATACTCTCTTTAATGGAATATAAGCCAAAAATGGTAGTTGAAAGTTTGATGTATTTGGTTAAAAATTTAGTCCCGATACATCAAGTTTTTAACAAATATTTGTCTTATATTTCATTCTGGAGCACTAGTAAATAACAATTGTGGTAGCAGTGTGGAACATACCAAGCCATGGCCTTCTAGTTATAAAGTAGTTAACAGTCTTCAACCTCAAAATTGATTCCAATTCTGAAGGGACTGCTAAAGCAAAATCTACACACAAAAAAAAATGAAACTTAGATGTAAACCAACCAGTAATCCTTCCAATTTAATTTATAATATGCTCAAAGTTAATTACTCTTCACATGAAACCCAACTTAAGAACATGAAATTAATATCTCAAATGCATATTCAGCTGAAACCACTGGTCTCAAAATTATTAATTAACCCAAAAGTTTAAAACCCCTAATAAAATTGTTGAGAAATAAATAACAGACAGCCATAACCCAAGATTTTAAAAAATTGATAACTTTGAATAATTAATATGTTCAAATGTTGAATTAAAAATCTAAAACATTGAAGAACGTGATGAGAGGAAATCGAAATATACCTGAACCCGAGGCCATGGAGACATTCAGCAACAGAGAGGAGAGTGAGGTTTCGTTCACGTAATTTCTCAAAACAAAATTGAGGTGAAGGGAAGGAAATGATTCAGAATCACGGTATCAATAGAACCGACACTGTCAAAACGACGATGTATTGACGTTATCCGGAGACGGGTACGTTTCACGGAATTATGAAATCTGACATTCCACGGTTGTAGTCATCCGAAAACATTATTACCATTTTAAACTTAGCATAAAAATAAATAAAATAAAAAGACAAGGTCGATAATTACGTCCAGATACATTAATTTTTTTTTACATGAAAAAAATATTAATTATAAAATTAATATAATTTTTTTATTTATATTTTTTATTATATATTTTTTGTAAAAAATAATGTAAATATTTTTTGAATTATATTTTTACTTTTAAAAATGAGATTTGCTAATTTATATTCATGACTTTTTAGTATGAACAAATTTCTGGAATGCACCTTAAATCATAAAATGTTCAAACTTACACATGCTAAAAAATTAGTTCTGCATTTTTTTTTAAAAGGAATATAATTGTGAATGTATATAATTATTAGTGAGTATAAGTTTTTTTTAAACAAACCAGAAATAAATATATTAAAGAAATATTCTAAACACAAAAGTGTTTAGAACAAAAATAAAAAAAATTTACAAATTTTTTATTGTATGATTAAAACAAACTAAAAATACAAATTAAACTACTCAAAATCACAAACTATGTCAATCGACATAAACATTTTTACATGCAATTTGATTCATTTCTATGCTAAAAGTTTAATTTGCTCAATAATAAGATTTTCATTAAAAACATGTGAACAAACAACCGCCTCATTTCTTGATTTTTCAAATTGCCCACATCACCGCAAATCAAACTAAATTAATTATTTGACGCATTACACGACCGCATGAAAAAAAAACATGAAATTGGTTAGCGTGATTGATTGCATCCATATAAAACACACCATATAGTTCAAACCAAGTCAAAACATCGTAATACAGAGATCCAAAATGAGAGCACGCAAAGAACAAATAATGAGTTATTTCAACTTCCGTGCAACTTGCTACATATTATTGATCTTTAAAAGAAATGATTCATCGAACAAATTATCATTTACAGGCAATCTATTTTGAAACAACCTTCGCGCAAATACTGATACTTTTGAATGGACAAAAGGATGACACACTAGGTCTTGAAATGGAGGTGCGGTGAGACCTACGACAAACTTCTTTTGCAACATAAAATATGTCTCTTTTACCGAATACAATACTCCTTAAGCATTATTTCACAACCACTTATCTGCTACATTAACCTGCAAATGAATGTTAGCTAATAAAACCCTACATTGCTCACTAATTCCTCCTCCACACAAACAACTGCCTCCGCCATCTCCACCCTTGAACATTCTACAGTCGCAACTACTCTAACGTGATTTCTACATTTTCCTTTTGTTGCAAAGGCAAATGAAATAACCTACTAAATTTCTCACACAAAACCCCACCAACCAACCATGTGAAGTAGCAATATCGATTTACAAGGAAGGGGGGTTTGAATTGTAAATCCGCCCTTTTAAAATTTCTGTTAAAAACTTAAGAAAATAACTCAAGATTGATCTTGGTTGTGAAAATAGAAAACAGAGAACGTTCTTGATTTTCACCAGAAAACAGAGAACGTTCTTGGTTAGTTAAAATCAACAGTTCAGATTATCTATTTAACTTGATAATTAACAGACTGAAAGTAAATAGAGATAAGGGAAGAGATATCTCACACAGATATATCCTGGTTCACCAACCCGGGCTACGTCCAGTCCTCACCACAGTGAGATTTTCCACTAAGTGTTTAAAACAAGAACCTTCTTGGTTTTACAGCACCTAGTTCAGATCAGCCTTGATCTATTACAGTTTGTCAACCCTTGATAGGATTTTACAACTTCACCTTTTAACCTTAAAAGGATTTTTCTGAGAATGACTCACTCAAGCTATAAACAAGCCTTATAGTCTTGAGTGTTGAATGATAAATATATGATTTAAGACAGAATCTATTTTGACTCAACTCTTGTTTGAGTTTAGATTTTTTACAAAGAATTCAGTATAAATGTATCAGAGTAAAAAGAATTTAATCAAACTGATTCTTGTAAGTGATGAGAGATTTTCAAGTTTGTATGTGAGTGATTGATGATATATCTTGGTACTTGAATGTCTTTGATTTTTGGACAGAATCTGAGTATGCTCAACTCGTGTTTGAGATTAGATTCTTGACAAAAGAATTCAGTAGATGATTCTGATATGAAGAGGAAAAACAGAACTGAATCTTTTGTTTATGATTGAGAAGCTTTCAAGTATGAAGATGTATGTGAGTGATGTTTTTCTCTGTACTTGAAGCTGTGTTTCTTCCTGAACTTTTGCCTTCCTTTTATAGGCGTGAGAGCATTTAATGATGTTCAAAATATAGCCGTTGTTAATGCCTTTTGTCAGACTGGACAGGAGGCATTATTTCTGAATAAAAATAATCCCACTTGACTATTTTTATTTCACTGTTCAGGCTTGGGCTGTGTTGCGTTTTGAATCAATCTTTCTTGAGTAATTAATGATTTTTCAACACTTCTGATAAGTGATAATATTGTAGGCTTGAACTGGAGCTTTTGAATCACTTAAAACAGATTGAAAAATGATCACATAATGTTGTTGCAGAAAACTGTAGTTGCTGGAGATTGATGATCAATCTGGAGCTTTAGCTTTTTGGATATCCTGGACATTGATAATCAATCTGGACTGTTTTTCTGAACATACTGGAAGCTATCTTGATGCATTGTATATTGTTAAGATTGTTTATCAATCTTGACAGCAGAACTGGAGTGTTGATTATGTCAAAATAGCTTGGAGAATGATGATGAACTTCTGCAGAATGTTAATGAAAATTCTGGAGATTGATAATCAATCTGGAGTCCTAGTATTTGAACTTTCTGGAGATTGATAATCAATCTGGAGGTTCAGTTTTGATCATTCTGGATGTCTTCCTCTGAATCTAGAGATATCCTCTGGTATTGTTTTCTAGATCTGGTCAGATTATCTTATGTAATACTTATTACATTTGATTACTTCTGAGCTGGAACAACTCTCCTCATGGCAGTCTTCATCCTGGTGTGGTCCAGGTTTTCATCTGATATTTCTTCCTTCTGATCTGGGCCAGAAAACATATCCTTTGATCCATTCTGGATCAAGTCTGGACAGTTTTGATATTTCACTGCCATGCTATGTTCTGATCAGCATAACTTCTTGATTGCTTCTGATATTTGAATTCTTATGGTATGAAGCAATTGTCCTTATGGCAGGCTTCCCTCTGGTGTTTATCAGATATTCTTCTGATATTGTTTCCGTTTGATCTGGGCCTCCAAAGTTATCCTCTGATGATGTTTTTCGACTTCCTGGTTTTTTTCCAGAATTTATCCTCTGGTAAATTCAGGACGTATCCTCTGTTAATTTCCAGAATGTATCCTCTGGTAATTTCCATAATGTATCTTCTGGTAATTGACTTCATGAGATATCTTCTGGAGTCTGATAATTACTGTTTCTAGAATTGTCTGGACAGGCTTGTTTGAGATTCTTTATCTTTCTCAATTCGAATGTCCTCTTGATTTGAATTGATCCTATGTGTTCTCTGCCATGTAGTGATCATATCCATGTAACTTCCAGAGCCAACAACTTCGATTAAGTGATGGAGAAAGTTAGGTTTTTAGGCTGTCATGGATTGGCGAACATTCTCCGTTTTCCAGAATATGTAGAGAATGTTTTCTGCTACTGTTTTCTTTGATTCTTGCTTTGTTCACTTATGCATTTATGTTCCTTAAACAAACTTAAGTGAAATCATTAGTAGACAACCATTCATAAAACTTAATCATTTAATTTAAAAGGTTTGTTGTTATTAAAACATATATCAAAAAGGTTTTTTCCTCAACACCATGGATCCATCCAAAACAAAGTATTACTCTCATTTCCAATAATTTTAAATAGTTTTTTTTATTAAACCATTCCTCTTCAACACTAGCTCTTTCCGTAAAAATATCATTCCACCACACAGACCCCCTCGACCTGTCCCCCTAAATCCCCCAACTTCCACTCCATATTTATTGATCAACATCTTAACTCATAGGCCCTCTGACTCTGTTTGTAACCTCCAAAGACATTTACCTAATAGAGCTTCATTATAAAAAAATTCAAATCTCAAACTCCTAATCCACCATTCTCTAAAGGCAAACACACGTTCTCCCAATTGACTTAATGAACCTTACTCACTTCCTCATTTTCACCTTAAAGAAATTATCTAAAAATAGATTTAAGTTGAGAAATTATACTTGAATGATCCTTGAAAAATGAACGAAAATAAATCGATAATGCGGACAGCTTTGAGGAGTACTAAACGGTCACCCAACGACAAAGTTCTAGATTTCCACTCTGACAACCTATTTCAGATATTTTCAATAATAGGCTTCCAAAACATCCTACGTCGGGGATTATCACCAATAGACAACCCCAAATATTGGAATGGAACACGTCTCATCTTACAAATAAATATCTATGTCGCACTTTGAAGCCAGGAACTTAACATTAACACCTTCGATAGCTCTAATATTGTCTTAACACTTCTCTCTCATGATCAACGTATCGTCTGCAAATTGTAAAAGAGAAGTACAAAATTCATTTGAGTCCACCTCAAAACTTTTGAAACGATTGGCTTCTAAGGAAGGAACCGCGGTAGATGGGTCCTGCCACTTTCAATAGTGTATTCTACCGAAGATTTAGTTCATACGTGAATAACTCATTTTTATAGAAGAAAAAAAAAAGAACAATTAATTGCAGAGAATAAAGTAAATAGAGTAGTTTTGTATTATTCGTAAAAAAAAATCTCCCAAAAGTAAATAAGTCATTCAATTTTTAAAGAAGTATTAATTATCTTTTTAACTAGATCCTCTAATATTAAGATTACTTAGATCATTTTCAAATTAATATCACTCCTCTGCATCCAATTAATTGTATGTTTGATCATTGGACTAGTATTAATAAAAGTATAAATAAAAGAGAATGTTTATCAAGTTATTTTTTATTAAGTATCGATATATTATCAATATCATAAATATATAATAAAATATATTAATTCTACAAAAGTACTAAATAGAGCATTCAAATCCTCAACTACTAGAAACAATAACGAAAATAAGATGAATAAATGGGGTAAGTTAGTAGTATAAAATTATGATTTGTATTAAAGATGAAGACCAAAAGAGGGAAGAAGACGAGGAATGGGAAAGAAGGTCAAAATAATTTGATTTTTTTTTTATAAAAAAACTAAATATTTTAATTTAAATTAATTATATGTAAAATAGAATAAAATGAAATTACTGTTGTGTCACACACATGTCAACATGTTTAAACAAAAAATAGAAAAAGATAAATTTTGTATACACTTTAAAAGATAAATAATTTATACAGAAAAAATGATATAAATGTTACATATTAATAAAATAAACGACCTCACCATGCATTTTTTCTTGAAAAATAATAAATACATATTGATCAATGACATTAATTCAATTTTATCTAATTTAGTTGTATCACATTTTTAATGAACATGCAACAATGTAACAAATAGAGAGAAAACAATCAAATTCCACGAGCTATAAAATGAGGAATCAAAAATCCAAATTTAAAAATAACGGATTGAATTTAAATTTGAGCAAAATAAGAAGACCAAATGTAAATTTAAACCAAAAGAAAAATGCACTTTTGATTGTCTATCGATTGACAAATGTCAACTATTCATGTTTTCACGTGTCTATTTAGAGATATGGATGACAATAAGTAGGGTTTAAGTACTTTACACGAGAAAATTCGAAACAAAATAATTATGTGTAAATCACTTATTTGAATTAAATGAGAGAAGAAAGTAATTTCGAGGGTTATTTTAGAACAAAATTGATCTTAAACCACCATTCTTACGAAGAAAAATATGAAAGCCACTAAACTAAAAAACATACTGTATACAAAAACAGTAATTAAATAACGACCTATAAACCTATAAACCAATTATATATATATATATATAAACATATTAAATTAGATGAGTTTTATAATAAAAAAATAAAAGTGTTAAATCTTAACCGTATATTTATTTTATATAAATAAATAGTTATAAAATACAAAACGAACCTTAAAATTTTAATCGTTCAATGATGTTTAATTACAAGGATGTATAAAATATCAATCACAGTCAATCTCGATCGCAAGAAATGATGAAATCATTCATGTATTTCATTTTACTTAACTGAATGTTGTTACAATTTGTTTTGGTTATTAGTTAGATAGTCTTTCAGTTAGGATTATGTTAGTTCTTTCAGGTTTATCCTTTTAGTTTATTTATCTGATGTATATTGTTTATAATCCTTCATTTTTCACGAATGATTGAATCGAGATTATTCAGCAACCGTTAAAACAAATCCTCCAACTTATACGTTGAAACATAATATTTTTACTAATTTGTTTACGTTAATTAATAGTATGACGTGGAATTTTTAAAATTCAGTTTTATTTTATTTATTTTTTGTTTATATTTCTATAATTAAAAGGTTAACAATAAAAAAATATAACTTTTTTTATGAATATTATTCAATTATCAATTACTTTTTTAATTCATTGCATTGTATCACAATATTTTAATAATTAATAATTAAAATATAGCAATAATAAATTATCTCAAAATATATAAAAACATAAATAATATATATTAAAAATTAATAATCAAATTTATTCACAAACAATTCAACGAAGTTAAAATTAAAATAAATAAAAAATTTTGAAACAGAGTCATTTAAATTAGTAAGCCTTTGAAAAAAAATAGAAACATCAAATGATTTTTTTTAAATAAGTATTAAATTATACATTAACTATTTTCAAACTAATATATAATTTATGTTGATTTTTCTCTTATTAGTGCTCGGTTACATATTATATTCCTCTAATACAAACCAAAATATTTATCTATATAAATTGCTCATGAAAATAAATATATACTTTTAAGAAATATTAGACTTATAGATTTGATGAAGGATAAATCAGAATCTAATTTTATTTAACAATAAAATAATCAAGTAGTCACGTCTTATTATTTTCAACATTATTTTATATTTTTATTATAAAAAAAATACTTTGAACTTCTTTATCATAAACACTCTACAAAGAGATATATCAAAATATTTTTAAAAAAACATATAGCATAAACCTCTAATTAAAAATTAGTTATTCAAAACCTACGTGGAAATAAGATGTATAATATAAAATATAAAAAATAATAGTTCTTTTAATTAATTAAAAAAGAAACTACAATACATTCAAGACAAAAAGTACAACAAAAATTAAAATAATAATAATATAAAAATGAATACTTAAAAACTATATACTATTTTTTATAAAAAGAAAATATTTTATTACGGTCGAAAGTTATTTGTCGCTATAGTAATAATTGTAAACACGCTCGTACACAAGCTAGTATAGAATTGAGAGGAGTGGAGGTATAAAATTGAAAATATAGGTAGGGATCTGAATCTATAGGTAGGGGTCATTGAGTGTTAATTAGGCCTAAAGAACCATCTTTCGAATTTGGTCTTGGACTAATGTGGAATAGTCGTTATTCCAAACTAAGTCCAACTCACATGCAATAGTTTGAGGCTTGACACAAATTAATAGTGTGACCACAACAACTAGAGGAACCTGCAAGCTACTCAACAATTGAATTTCTAATTAAGCTTCTACAAATTGCGAAATGAACTACCATCCACACTTAGCTCCAATGCATTATCACTACAGGGGTGCTAAGTGACAAGCCTTTCAGCATTATAGGCGGTGGTTGTGTTTGTGCCAAATATCTTTATTGTTGTGGTCGGAAGACTCCAAAAATTATAAACTTATGTCAAATTATGTTGCCAATATCAATGTTTGTCAAATAGTCCAAGGAATCTAGGAATACATTTCTTACATCTTTTAAAATTTAAAAGAATCTAAATAATAAAAAATTGCCAAAAAATTAATCAATGACTGACCATGTGATAGAGTAGATCAGTAGACTGTTTCATGTTAGCATTTCGCTTTCTTTTTGAAACAAAACATTTTGTATTAAGAAAATAAAAAGAAATTTAAAACCTTAAAAATAAATGGAGGATATTTTCTTATATATACAAAGTATCTTTATGGAATTTGACATCATTAAAATAAAAAATTTATAAGGTGAATAAATTAATAGTTAATATTATAATCACCTATAATTAGTCACATGCGTATAATAATATCTACTGTTGATTTAATTATTAATAATTAGTATTTTTTTATTTTATAATAAGTGCGGTGATTTCACACATAATAAAAAAATAAAATAAAAAGAATGATATTTTCATAAAATTATCTTTATCAATTATTTTATTTGTCCTAAAATAATTATTTTCGTTTGTAAAAATAAATTATCTCAAAATAATTGATTATTTCAATTTTCAATGTACTTTATTAAAATTGTACTCTTTAATTAATATCACTCACATTTTTTCTAATATAATACTAATATATTTTATTATATATTTATGATATTGATAATATATTGATACTTAATAAAAAATAACTTAATAAACATTCTCTTTTATTTATTTATACTTTTATTAATACTAGTCCAATGATCAAAGATACAATTAATTGGACGCAGAGGAGTGATATTAATTTGAAAATAATCTAAGTAATCTTAATATTAGAGGATATAGTTAAAAAGATAATTAATACTTCTTTAAAAATTGAATGACTTATTTACTTTTGGGAGATTTTTTTTTACAAATAATACAAAACTACTCTATTTACTGCAATTAATTGTTCTTTTTTTTTCTTCTATAAAAATGAGTTATTCGTGTATGAACTAAATCTTCGGTAGAATAAGCTATTGAAAGTGGCGGGACCCATCTACCGCGGTTCCTTCCTGCATTGCATTTACTTCCCGTGTGTTGTACCCACGTGCTCCAATTCTATTCTGTTTCATCAAATGAAAAAACAGAAACCAATAAGAAAAGAAAACTCTTTCTTTCTCTCTCTCTCTCCTATTTTTATAAAGTTTTTTTATTCCCACGTGGTTGAATTCTCCACTCTCCTTCTTTTTCTATACTCCTTCCTTCTATCTTTTTCTCTCATAATATCCTTTCTTTGTTCTCTGCTTTCTTTACTATGCTCCAACTCAAAAATAAAATGAAATTTCAGAACTCTTTGTGTTTCTCGGTGATGATAATATTCTTATTAACCGTTATAGTTCTGGAACGCTTTACGGATTCAATCGCCGTGTATATACCTTCCGCCGCTTACGACCACGTTTTGTTCTCCGATCGGAGAAGCTGCGATCGGGAGAACAAACGGTTAACGATATCTCCGTGCAAAAACGAGACGCGGAGAATAACAACGGAGACGAACTGCGACGTGTGGAGCGAAGCTTGCTCGGAGGCGGTGTTGAGCATAGCACGGCGGCCGGAGACGGCGGAGTGGTTGAAAGGTGTTCGGAGGAAGATCCATGAAAATCCGGAGTTGGCTTTTGAGGAAATCGAGACGAGCCGTTTGATAAGAGAGGAGTTGGATCTGATGGAAGTTAGTTATCGGTTCCCTCTCGCGAAAACCGGTATTCGTGCTTGCATCGGTACTGGGGGTCCGCCTTTTGTTGCAGTTAGAGCTGACATGGATGCACTTCCCATTCAGGTTGCACTTTCTATTCCACTATTACAATCCTTTATTTATTTATTTATTATTATTATTATTTTATTTATTTTTCTCCATTGAAACCGCGTCTAATACTAAAACGTACAATAATTTCAATTTTTATCTCAATAATAGCTGAAATTTTTCACTTGTGGTATTTTTAGCATTTCATGACAAGAAATGCTAATCATGATGCTTTAAAATAAAATATCTTTCTCTTAAAAAAATTATGATGATCCTTTTTTAATAATTTAAAGTTTAAGTGAATTGAATTTTGAGAAGTTCAAATAAAGAATTTATATTTTTGTAAAAGATACTAATATAAGATATATTTTAAGATAACTGATTTGACTTATACATATAAGTATACCGTTTGTCTTTTTCTGTTTGAGATTAATAATACATTTCAAAAGTATGTGTCAGATATTTAGATTTATGTGTCAGATGTTTAAATCTATATATTTGATATGAATAAACTTTATAATATTTTCAAAGTTTAGATTGTTTTTTCATGATACAAGTAATAAAATAATCTATTAAATTGTATACCTTTTATACTAATTTGTCTAATTAATCAAGAATGCCTTAATTTGTTTTTGACAGAAGAGAACCGTGAATTTAAAAGGTTAATCTTTACATTATTTGGGAAAAAATATGTTATTTTTCATAATATGTTGGAATTTAATACATATTGATTTGTGTATCTATCATTCTTATTTACGTGTAGCATGAAATATTTAAACCTTTATAGTAATTAAATATTTAATGATTAATTACTCCAGTTCTTTGCATTAATTAATAATGAAATGGCTACAGTTCTTTGCGGCGAACTATAATGCCTTCTTTGATTTTTTTATTTGTGGAAAAAAGTTCTCGATTAGCCTTAGCCTTAATTTGGCAAACAATCTTTTTGTGAATAACTTTATTTTTCATTAAAATTATTGTTATTGTCATCATTACTAACAGAGTCACGTTTACAAGTATATTAAAAATATTTAATAAAAAAATTGAGTAAATTTTTATACTTTTTACATTTTTAAAGTATTAATTACACAAATTATAAGATTTTTTTTTACATTTGCGTTCTTAATAAATATCTAGCATTTCCCTTATTAATAATAATAAAAGTTACTGTAATTATTATTAATGTGTTGTTTGGGAGTCGTTACTAGGAAGGGGTGGAATGGGAGTACAAGTCTAAAGTTGCCGGCAAAATGCACGCTTGTGGGCACGACGCACATGTGGCGATGCTTATTGGTGCTGCCAAGATCTTGAAAACTCGGGAGCATTTATTAAAGGTTTGTTCTTACGAAGTTACCCTCATCTCCCCGTAGATTCATCTCTGTATTTATTTACAGTATTTCACTGCATCATACATATTACGGCATTTTCAATCAAAAGAATTTAAAACATTTATATATAATCTATCAAACAAAAATCGTTACTACTTTTATAACAATCAATACAATTCATAAGTTGATCCTTTGATTGGCAGTATATATCTCACTTTGGTTAAATTATGAACATTAGTAGAAGTAGCATTAAATTTACTAACGGTTCACATTATTTTTATAACTTTAGTTTTTTACAAGTTCTTCACTGATGCGCATCTGCATTATAAATATTTTGATTAATAATTTTTTTAATTTATCCACATAAGTATTATTATAATATTTATTAAAATTGACTAAATTAATCTTTTTTATATATTTATCTATTCAATTTTGACTCTAATAATTAAATAAATTATTTTCATAATTTTAATTAAAACCATAACAAGAAATATTTTTAAAATAGACTTAAAAGATAAAACTTAAAAATTAAGTTATGTTAAATATAAAATATGGAGTATGTCATTAAACTATTGACAGTTTAATTTAATAATAACAAAATATATTAATTTTTAAAGAGATACTTCCTCAGCTTTTAAATATAAATATTGATTTGATCAAAATTTTAAATACACTTATTGTTTCTTTGTCAAATAAATCTCCAATTAATAACACTAAGTATTTTGAAAAATAAAAATTCAAAATTAATTATGTACTATTAATAAAAGTATTTTAAATATATTTATTTATAAAATAAACACATTAATTACATTATTATTATTTTTATTAAAATATTTTAATAAAAATGAAATATGTATATTTAGAGTAGAAGGATGGAGTAATTGGAGTTGACAAATATGGATATATTTAGAGTTGGAGGGAGTATTAGATTTGACAATACTACATTCATTGATGGTCGGTCAATTAAAAGTTTTATGACTAATATAGTAATATGTCTATTAAAAGTTTATACTTTTGGCTCTTAGTTTGGTCCATTCATTCTTTAGAGAACTTCGCACAACTTATTTGAATAGATATATATCTTTCAATTTTTTTAAAGAAATATAATTTTGGATATAAATGTGTGCATTTATGATACTTATATATCAATTTTTTAGTCTTCTCTATTTTGCTTTATTTTATTTTTTAAATTTGATTTGAATTGAAAATTTATATCATAAAAATCATACATGTAAAATTGAACACGAAAATAAAATTATTTGATATATTATTAATATATATATAAATTAACGTCTTATGCACTTTTATTGAATATTGTTAATTTTCATGAATTTTAATAATACATTAAATGATTTTTAAAGTCGTGTAAAATTTTATATGCATAATTTAGAGGATATAAATTTTAAACCAATAAAAATAATTAAAAAATAAATAAAATTAAAGAAATAGAAAAGATTGAAAGAGATTAAAATATTTGAATTGAGTGGATCAAAACTCATGCAAAATCTATAGTGATTAATGTTATCTCAATTTCAAGAAGATTTTTACCCAATTTATTTGTCTAATTGCATATTTTATTCTTAAAAGATAGATGTGTAATTAATATGTCTATTTTGTATAAAAATATGACTAAATTGTTTTTTTTGTATATATTTTTATTTAATATCAAATTTTTATATTTTAAAACAAATTAATAATATTAATTAAAATTGTATTTGAAAAAATAATAATAAATTTATCAAATAAATTGATATTTAAGATTTTTTTAAATAAGTATTTTTAATTAGGGACGAAGTGAATATCACTTTAGATCACTTTATTTGAAGTGCCATTTCAACCAAATGGTCAAGTTCTTTATATCTTAAATCCACTTGCCTCTAAGGGTGGGTTAATCTATATGGCTTAATGTGGGACAAACTGCAAAGGCATCTCTTATTCAAGAATAGTACAGAAAAAATCTCAAAATCAATAAACTCGTCAAATATTGCAACCTTTTGAATATTTTCATTACCTATATTATACATAGGTGCAGATCTCATTAAAATATATACATTTTTCATATAATTTAATTAAGACAATTAAATTAATTAATTTACAATATAAAATTATAATAAAATTTTGAAAAGTAAAAAATTGTGCTCACGATGACAACAAATAAAATCAAACATAAAAATAATATTATATTAATAATATAAACACACCAATTTCACCTACAACTAAATAATAACGGAAAAAAAGTATCAATGAGTATAAATACCAATAAAATACTCGGTATAGTCTTTACTATTTTAGAAGTAGTCACGTTTTACATGTCATCATATCGAGCTATGAGATATTAAATACACTCATTGAAAATAAAAATGTCATTTAAATAATAAATAAAAATCTTAAAATTTGTAACTTTTTCATTATAAATGACAAAAAGAAAATCTAAAAATCGCCTTATTAATAAGGATTGGAGGTACTTGGTAGTAGTATAATAATTTATCTTCTTTAAGAAAAAAATGGAATAGTTTAAATCGATCGAATTTATAAAAACAGTTATGACATGCATTTAGTCTGCTAGGTTTATATTTAGCCTTTGTTTTGTGGTTACCGTGAGTTGAGCAGAAGGTTGAATTTCTTACTTTTATAAATTACAGAGATTTTTGCATTAGAAGATGATATTACTTGCCAAGAGCAAAACCAAACACACTATTAGTTTACTCATATTTTCAATTTTTTTATTGTGAAAACAATTTACAGGTAAAGTTATGAGTATATGATAGTTGTTTGGTGGACCTATAAGTTAGTTTGTTTTGTTTATTTTATTTTTTTCATTTTTGGACGATGCTACTAATTTTAACAAATTCTCTTTCGTTTTGTTTTTAATTATATTAACATGTGCGGTAAAGATAAATATTAAAAAAATTATAAACAATAATTATATTTTAAAAAATTAATTTTTACTTTTTTAAAATAAAATACATAATTTTTAATATAAACTTTTATTTTTAGTATACTAAAAAGTGTCATTAAAATAATACGTTACAATTGCTTTCTATTTTTTCCCATCTCTCAAAAACGTGAAACATCATTTTTTTTTTTTCCATAGAAAAACGTTAGACATCGATCTTGGTGTTGGGTCTAACTCATTACCAAATATTACTACTTGTGCTTTTTGAACTAATTATTGTTAAATGGATTTGGATTTAAAGGAAGTTTATGCTGCATAAAGTAAGTCTTTATTAGTTGAATAATTTTATCAATATGAGATTCTAATACAACTTCAATATATATATATATATATATATATATATATATATATATATATATATATATATTCCCTTTCATATATTTTTTAAATGCAAATATTAATAAATTAATAGAGTTTTTTAAAAAAAAGTAAATTACAGAGTTATGTCATCCTCCTCAAATTTCTTAACTAACCAACTGAATTATTCACTTTTGTACCTAATCTAGATGTTGAGTGTAATTCATACATTAACATCTTTAAATATCAAATGGAGGGGCTGAAATCCATATACACATGTGATACTATGAGCTGAATTTTTAACGGCAAATTTGATTTACAGATGTCACGATTATGTTGATTAATTAAGATGTTGAAAAGTACTTATTTCGTTCTTAAATATAAACATTTATTTGATAAAAAATATTTTTCAAATATAAGCTCATTTTTAAATTACTAAATATATATTTGTTATTTATTTTTTAAATAAACCTCTTATTAATACTATTAATTATCTTTGAATATGAAAAGTTAGTATTAACCACATACAAATATAAAAAGTATTTTAAATACATCTATATATAAAATGGACACATTAATTATACTATTAAATATTTCTTAATAAAAGTGAAATACACAATAAGTATTTATATTTAGGAACAAATGAAGTATTATTAATAGCTAAATGCTTTACGATGATTTACTCACCCAAAAAAAAAATGTTTTATGATGACTTAATGGGTCCATTTGTTATAGTTTAAAAAAATATTTTTAACTTTATATTTTTTCAAATAATTATAATAAAAATTTACTCAAAAATAGTGAAAGTTATTTTAAACATTTTTTATAAATTAATAAAAAATAATTTTGACATTCAATAACTAAAATGTTTATTATTAAAGATTTTAACATGATAAAAATAAAACTCTAAAAATATTATCTCTTAAAAATGAATTTTATAACAAAATTTTCAAAGTATATTTTTATTTTAATCATTTTAAAAATTACTTTAAAAAGCTATAATAGTAAAATATTTTTTTCATTTTAAAAAGATAAAATACTTTAAA
>JBBPBO010000004.1:65545710-65733222 GCA_037974295.1 Cicer cuneatum | reverse complement strand
ATATAAGTATATATAAATTATTAAATATATTTACTATTTTTTTTCTAAATATATCACTGTTAGTAGTATTAATTTATTTTAGAAAGTGAAAAGTTAACCTTAATTCACAATAGATAATTTAGTAAAACAACCAACAAAATATACATATTAATTACGTCATTAAATTATTTTAATATATGTGAAAAACTAAATAAAAACTTATAAAAAACGTCGGATGAAGTAATTTTTTTAATAGGGACAATGGTAAAGAAATACAAAAGAACACATTCTTAAAAATGTGTGATGTTAATTAAAATTATACATCAAAATTATAGCAAGAGAAATGTTTATTTCTTTTGAAAAATGAAAAGAATTTGTAGTGAAATATTTTTTCGGTATAAAACTATATGAAGTGATGAGGCATGGTACATTTAGGATAAGAAACTAGTCTTGTGATATTAATTAAAATTATAATTCAAAATTATGGCAAGAGAGACGTTTATTTAGAATTTGTTGTCATACATTTTTCCGGTATAAAAGTATATGAAGTGACTAGGCTTGTACATTTAGGATAAGAAACTAGTCTTGTTTATAAAAAAAAAAACTAGTCTCGTTGACAAGTTAGGTTAAACATTAATTGAAATTTTTTTAATAATATTTCGTCCAACTTTTTAACTTTTTATAATTTTTTCTAAATTACGAAGTTTAAAATACCAGCATTTCTTGTTGTTTATCAAAATTATCATTAGTTATTTTGTTCCCGTGACATATGTTAACATTTACTATTATTTATCGGTAATATCAAAAATAGTTAATGATATTATGAGAAAAAGACAAATAAGTATATCAAAAATAGCAAAATTTATTTATTTTCTTAGTATATTTACATTAAACAACTTTTACAACAACAATTAAAATTAGTCATTTAATCGATTAATAATTTAATAAATGATATTTTTATTTTAAATGCAGAACCAAGAACACTCATGTCTCGGTTGTGACTGCACAAGTCAAGTCTTGCTTATATAAATAAATAGAAAGCAGTCATGACTTTGGAGCCGGATCTGATGAGAGAAAAAAAAATAAAAATAAATGTTTAATGTATTACGCGGTGTATATATTTTAAAAGAGAAATAAAAAAAATATTAATTTGACATATGATAGAGTGAAGATGTAATAGAAAGAGAGAAAATGAGGTATTGGATATAAAAACTTTGAAATTTATATTTATTATTGTTGAAAAAAATAATAATGTAAAACAGTACAAAATTACTACTAACAGGCCCGGTGACTCAGACATCAAATTGCATTATGGGATTGGGTTTATATTTTTTATAAATGCCATAAATTGGACACTACCGTACCGATACCCGACCTGGTTCATAAGAACAATTTATTATGCTTTAGATAAATATATATAGAAAGAAAGAAATTCTATCACTAAAGTAAACTCAGTATTCTTGTTTTGTACATCACAGGGAACTGCTATTCTGTTATTCCAGCCAGCAGAAGAAGCTGGTAATGGCGCAAAGCGAATGATTCAAGATGGTGCTTTGGAGGATGTGGAGGCTATATTTGCTGTTCATGTATCTCATGAACATCCAACTTCCATAATTGGTTCAAGGCCTGGACCCCTGTTGGCTGGCTGTGGATTTTTCAGAGCCGTGATTAGTGGAAAAAGAGCCCTTGCTGCAAATCCTCACCGCACTGTTGATCCAGTTTTGGCTGCTTCAGCTGCAGTTATCAGCTTACAAGGCATCGTCTCCCGCGAATCAAACCCATTAGATTCACAGGTTCATTGTCATACATACCTCATTACCAAATTCCAATCTTGTGTTCTTTAGTGGTCTTGATTCCATTTGCGTACCTTTCCTAACTAACTATTTGGTTCCCTTTACAACTCAGGTTGTGTCTGTAACTTCGTTTAATGGAGGCAATAGTTATGACATGATACCGGATGCAGTGGTCATTGGCGGGACCTTCAGAGCGTTTTCTAACACCAGTTTTTACCAGCTGCTAGACAGAATAGAGCAGGTTGGCAATTTGGCTTATAAATGTACCATCATTTCTATTTCTATTTTACTCACTTTGCAAATGAATGAATGAGCTTAACATGAATCCTATTGTTGTCTTAACTCTCAAAACAGGTGATTGTGGAACAGGCTAGTGTCTACAGATGTTTTGCAGAAGTTGACTTCTTTGAAAAGGAGTACACTATTTACCCTCCCACAGTTAATGATGACCAAATGTATGAGCATGTGAAGAAGGTGTCCACCGATTTGCTGGGTAAAAAGAATTTCAGGGTAGTCCCACCTATGATGGGTGCCGAAGATTTCTCTTTTTACTCTCAGGAGGTTCCTTCAGCTTTCTTCTATATAGGGATAAGGAATGAAACACTAGGGTCTACTCACACGGGACACTCTCCACATTTCATGATTGATGAAGATGCTCTACCAATAGGAGCTGCTGTTCACGCCGCCATTGCAGAGAGGTACCTCAACGAACATGGTTGATGTTGGAAACCATGTGCATTCCACTTTGTACAAAACCGGTACAGTAGTTTATCCGTCCTCCTCAAGTTCTCTGTTTATTTGTTGCTTGAGGCCAAGGAACGGAAGAAACCAGGTTATTATTTCTTTCTGTAGAAGGTAGGCTCAAAATAGGAAACAAAAAAAGGGAAGGGGAGGGGGTCACGATATTTGTAAAAAATCTGTTTAAGCAGACGTCCATCAGTATAAAATATTAAATAATAACTTAATTTGAGGAATCATGGTGTAGGATTGACTTTTCCTTGATGGTATGATATGCTACTGCTATACTGGCAAAAATGTAATGCCAGCGGACTGAGGAAAACAGAAAATGAAGGAATAGTTAGTGTGGTTATGTAATTTGGCAATACGTAGAGCTTTGATCCAATTCAGTCTTACTAAGCCCTCGTGAGATCTGTTATTACAAAATCAAGTTGCTATTCTACAATATTAACTATGTATCCAACTCAAAGCCATGCACTAATGATATCCTCCACTGCACATGATTGTGGTTTATATACCATAAAGAAACTGCATTTTATATTACAAATAGAAGGCTAATGGTACATAAACATTCACCACAACAAAAACGACTTCATCTTGGCACCAAATACATTATTGTTTAATTTTATGATTAGAAATCGAATTTGGTACTCCGAAGTTTACAACACTCAAAGACACTCACACACCAACTACTTGTGCTAGACGTGTTACAGTTCTAATTATTCTGCAACTGAGTACATTCTGACGTTTACACAGAATTAGTTACTCTGTAGTTGCATAAATTATATTGTTTATAAGATAATGGGTTGACAAATCCCACAGAAACACATTTTGAGAAGAAGATTGTGACATAAATTTTGAACCCTGCATACCGGCAAATGCTTTGAGCTCTTTGGCCTTCTAGGATGAAAAATGGCCTATGTATTTAGAGGCTCTCACCTCTTCTCTCCACACAAACATCTGGCAGCTTGTACAGAAAAATATGTAAGGATGATGTCAGCACCAGCTCGTCTGAGGCACAATAATGACTCCATCATAACCTTTTCTTCGTCAATCATTCTGAGAGCACCACCAGCTTTTATCATTGAGTATTCACCAGAAACCTGTTCCATGAATTAAGAAGGATTATATGAAAACAGGGGGGTTTAAAATTAAATAATTTAGCAAAACAAACCCGTTTTTAAACTACTCAGAAATGTATCTTATCATTCACATAAAAGTATGCCAAGGTTTTCTTGTATTGAAAGCTTTAAATTTAAGAGTAGGGTATCAAGCATCATCACACCCATAATATCTGTGATAGACAACATTTAAATGTTGTATACTTGTTCCCATTCTTTACCCACTGCTTTTGTATTTTTATCTTATCATGTATTTTCCACTTTCAAAACTGAAGCTCCAGACCTTGCAGATGGGCCAAATAAGAGGAAGTAAAAAATTTGATTAATCTTTCTAGAGCACAAGACCACAAAATTTTTATTACCAATAGTAGTGTTTCAAATAAACTATGATACTAGCATATCAAATAGGTTTCTTCTTCAACTTGAGCAACTTTGTATAAATCACTTTCGTTTTTTTGACAGTTAAAAATTTTATAAACAGCAAATGCAGTTCATATTCCCAAACTTCAAGAATCACAGAAAACCATAGATATATTGATCATTATACAAACAAATTCCCATCCAATCATTTTTGGAAAGAATTGGATTAAAATTTGATGACATGTAATGGCATAACAGCTTAAGAACTATAATCGTTGAAGCAACCATAGAACAAGTGCCCCAGATCGACAGACTTCTGTTATGAGTATAGAGCATTAGAGCTTATGCAATATTCATTGGTCAGAATTAATTGAATATTTGATCAACTTTTCCGTATAAACATTTTGCCTAGCGCTAAAATGGGCCAGATACAAACCTGGTATGCTGCAATTGGCAGAGGAGAATTATCCCTAAGCAGCCTTATGATATCCAAATAAGGAAGACCGGGCTTCACCTGCACATCCAATTTTTTTAAAGTCAGTATAAAAAATGAGTATAAGACGAGTACCATGTCAAACTGCGATCATTAAACCAACCAAGAGAATATCAGCTCCTTCAGATTCATCTTCCCTCATCTCAGTTAAAGCCTCTCTGTAATTTGCTGGATTCATCTGATAGCTTTTGTTCAGACAGACCAGATTTATGGCAAAGTAAGAATCGATTTTGTAAAATACATTAGATATTTGACAGTAAGTTCAATTTTAAGATAACACATACGTCTTCTTGTCTCCGAACCGGGGATTTGAGTCCAATGCTTCTCTAAATGGGCCATAATATGAACTTGCATACCTGTTGGCAACAGATAAGTGACATAATTTAGGACTGAACTATATAACTGACAAGAAAAGGTGCAGGAAACTAATAGCATCATCCACCAATCCATCTTCTAAGTCATAATTTCTATTTTTGTGTAGAATTGGTTCTCCATATCCAATGAGTAAACTTGGTAACACATACGTAGCAATTAGCAAAAATAGTGAGATTCTCATGGCAGCAACAAGATGCATAACTAAAGGAATTTGAATGCTACGACTATGGCAGAAACGAACACAAAATTGTTTATAACTTGCATCAGAAAGAAACCAACTTGTGCATAATATGCCACACATTTTGAATATCTTCACTGATACCCAATGCTACAACATAAATAGCCATTGATCGTAAGTCTAGATCCTTCATAAAAACAGTCGTTTAAGTTTTACGCCAGATCAATGAAAAAAAGATTTCCCATCGTTAGCAATTGTCATTTGTCAATTTTCAAATAATTTCCTTCTCTTTTTACGAAAGTTATTTCTAAAGCTCAGGTAACTGACTAAATCTTCAGTAGTTTCCAATGCATGCTTGCATGAATAGAAAGTAAGATAAGGAAAAAGAAATGGCAAGGCAATAAATTACTTTGCTGTATATGACATTATAGAAACATGCTGAAAGCCTTCAGCATCGAGAGCTGCTCGCATTGCTCCAACCCGACCATCCATCATATCACTGGGACTGACAACATCTGCTCCAGCTCGGGCCTTTTATAAAATAAAATAAACAAAATAAATCGTGTTAATGTCTTCGCTCAGATGTAGAAGTGTAGCAAGAAATCCTTGAAACATAGAAGCATGTGACTATTTCACCATTTAACAATACTCAACCATTAACCTTCCTAAATAATTTGGCAAACTGATACTTACCATTTGGCATTAATTCTTTCCTCTTATATTTTATTTTTTATCCAAGGGACCAGGCGCCATTTTAACCCCATTACATGAGTCAAAATCATATTTATAAGCAATTGAAATTTTGCAAAAGTGAATGTGTCTTTGAAGACCATACTGTAGGTCAGTAATTTTTTCAGGAAGCCTGAAGAAAACAATGGGTAACTGCCTATAGTTGAAGATGTACACATGAAACATGTAGTTATATTACCTGGGCTACTGCTTGTTTACAAAGCTGATGAACAGTCTCATCATTCATAATAACTCCTACAGGATATTAAGGATATAAATTTTAATTAGTACTTCATTGACTGCAATCAAGAAAGGCCACTTGCCACTTCCTTCAAGAAAGTTCAAATCATGCAAAATAGCTCTTAGGCTTTACCAATACAAGTTCATACACGGTGGAAATAAAGTCACAACTTAATTGTTGACAATTTCTTTTAATTATTTTTTCCTGGAATAAGATTAAAGCTAAGTACACTGAATACATATTCAGCAAGTATTAAACTAAAGCTAGAAATCTACTGCTGGCATGACTTACAAATTCCATCATCCAAATGAAAAATGTTTAGATACTTTCGAAGTGTCAGGTTGTGTCTAAAACGTGTTCCAAGCGGAACAGCCCTTTAACATCAGTGTCTGTTCTTCACATTCACAGAGCAGTTCTTATGAATTATTAAACCAATCAATTATGTTCAGTAACAAACAAGGTTTGAATAATAGATTTTCAACTTTGGAGTACAAAAGAAAAATCTGTTAGCATACCATCTTCTCTGACTATGCCATCATGCCCATCTGACGAATAAGGATCTAACGCAACATCTGTGTAAATAACCTGAAAAGAAATAGAAACAGAGAGACTATTGGATTATCTTTCTGCCATGCACGAGAAACTTATAACATCTTAAATCATAAATACTATTTTCACTTACAAGATCGGGGTACTTATCCTTGAGCAACCGTATAGTTCGAGGCACTAAACCATTATCGTTGTATGCTTCATCTCCTGTGGGAGACTAAAGGAAGAAACCTGTTATACTAGATTGCATATATTCTACCAAAATGTATGGTATAGGAGAGAGAATAGAACCTTCAAAGCATCTGGAATTTTCGGGAAGAGTACAACACTGTTAACACCGACATCCCGTGCTTTTGCAACCTGAATTACAAAATGCTCACTGAAATTAAACTAAAATTCAATAAGGAATAACAAGTATGATGTCACCATCACCCATGCAGTTCAGAAGTTAAAAAAAAGAAAAAGAAAAATGCTTTATGTGTCTGTGTTGGTCGGTACTCATCAGTTATAATATACAACAACAACAACCAAGCCTTATTCCACTAAATAGAGATGGCTAAATGGATCAAACGACGCCATAATGGCCTATCATAGAACATATCTCTATACAGCTCATTAATCTCTAGATCTATTCTAATAGACTAATAGTTTTGCTTATAGTTTTTCTAGGTTTCTCTCTTCCTTTAGCAATTTGACTACCCTCCATTTGATCTACTCTCTATACAACAAAATATACATATCTCCCCTCCACATGTCCAAACCACTTAAGGTGAGTTTCCACCATCTTTTCTACGATAGTTGCTACCCCAACTCTCTCTCTAATGTTGTCATTCCTAATCCTATCTCGTTTAATCATGGGAAGTAAAATACCCAGCAAAATCTGCCAATTTTCCTTGCCGTGGCTTAATTCAAATTAAGTCAAACACTTAAAGGAACAATCAAATCCATTCAAACTCCTAGACCAAACTTCTAAAATGTAGCTTAAAAATAATACTTGAAACCATGAAGCTAATCTATAAAGTAGATAAGAATATTTTATCTTGTTTATCAAAGAAGTAGCATGAAAGCCAAAAGAATTAGTTGTGAACATCGGAATAAAATTATACACACAAAAAACGTCTGCATAATCTATCATTAAACATGCTACAGAAATAGGCATCCTTTGCCATGATTCAGTACTACTTCATATTAGCTTGTGATTGATCCTGCTACATTTTCAGAATCCTAATCGCTTAACAATTTTCTTAGCTAAAATTTAAGATTCAAAGCTTAAAACAATGCCTGAGGTAACAAAGGGCACGCATGAGAGTTCAAACTTCAAACAAAGGGAAAGAAGGGGCTCATTGAAACTGCAGATGAGAATATGAGACAGAAAAAGAGAAGCAAATAAAAACCTGTTGCAAAAGTCCATGTCTCCAACCAAGCCTGTAGCATCCAGGCATAGCCCCAATTGGAGTGTCCTCCTCGCCTGCAAGAAGGGTTCAAATGTTCTCATAATCTAAAATCAAATAATCACCAGCACACTACACAAGCTCACGCAGACACTACACAACACAACCCATACCTACAAAGCTAACAATGTATGCATATGTACATGTATATATATAAGCTCTATTGCACTGACACCTCTGATCAAAAGTGTGTCCAAGTGTTCAACGCGCATGTCGTGTAAGACACCAACACCTAAATAAATTCATTTTTTCAAATTATTACAGTGTTGTGCTCTGTCCGGTGTATGTGTCAGTATATGTTCTTCATAGTATATAAGTAACAATCCTAATAAATAAAAAACTCTAGAAGAGCAATAAAAGACTAACCTTCATGTATAAAAACTGGATACACAAAATTAGCAGGTGATAAATTTGTTTCCTGAAACGCCGATCGAAGTGTAGCTGACCTGCGATTACGACGAGGACGCCTCTGAATTGGCTGACACAAAACGGAAAAAACATGAATCAATTGAATCATTGCTTAGAAATGCACTAACAATGCAAAACACGAAATTGATTTTGCAATTAATCAATTGTAAACACTCACAAGTGAAGGTACCACCGGGGTTCCCACGGGTACCGCCGGTGTAGGCGGTACAGGAGGCGCCTCCGGAATTTTACCGGCAACAATGGCGGCCTCGAATTCGGAGTCGCTAGCTCTGACGGTGAAAAGACGCGGAGGGCGGCGCTTTGATGCAGAAAGGGGAAAAGACGATAAATACAAAATGTTGGTTGATGGTGATTTAAGATCGGCGTAGGTTTGGCAATTGAAGGTTAAGGGTGCATTTGGAAGAGTTGAAGAAGCCATGATTATTGTGATCCAAGATTTAGGCTTAATATCAAAGCAAGCATGTGTCATATTCAATTGGAGGAGGGAATAAAGATAACCAATAAGGAGCTGCTGGTAAAGGATAAACTAGGTGACCAGATATAATAAAATAGAGATAATAATAATTTTATTAATATTTATATATAAATAATTGATGTGTTTTTTTATCGAAAGTAATTGACGTGTCTTTCAAAATAAATTCAATTGAATATACTCAAAGTTGTCTCTATTATTCAATGTATTAATTCCAAATTAGGATCAATCATTTTGTAGAATTTTATGCTTGAAATCTTTTATGTTTATGACAGTTATGAACATTTAAATGTATCTGATATATTGCTATGATAAGTCGAATGCAAGCAAGGATACGAATCAGGTATTACTTAAAGTTAGACTTTCTTTTAGTTATTTTTTTTTATATATTCTTTTTATCAGAGACAATCTTATTTGAGATATATTGGATATTAAATGTGTATTTATCACAATTAATATTTGATCTTTATTTTATTATGTTATAAGAGTATAACTATTTCTGTAAGATCCACTTCTTTAAACTCTTGTATTTACATTACAATATACTATAAAAATTAAAAAAAGTCATGAAATAATATTATCAAATTAAAAGAGTTTTTAAAAAATAATATTAAAAAAAATATGCGGACTAGTCGCTCAGTCTACAACCTATGCAAGATTAAAGTCCACTTAAGATTAAAGTCGGATAATACTTTTTTTAGTCCGTATTAAATAGGTGGTTTTTGACCTGATCTAAAAAGAACTGCAACATGTAACAGCCAAAATAGACAGAGGAACTAGTTTTGAGAGGTGTAGAGTATACAGCAGAGATCCTATTGGTGGGGTATTTCATATATCGGCTTTAGTTTGAAAATTTAAGCTAATTAAAAGATACTAAATTTTCTAATCTTATAAATAAACATTTTAGTCTTCTCTTTTTTATTACATGTGATAATTTTTTTCCATCACTTATTGAATCATTCTCAAATCCAATTTTGAATTATATATTTTTGACATGTTGAAGATGATTTTCCGTTTTATGTTTTAAATTTTTTAAATATAAATATAGTTTTAGTTTGGGTTGTGAGTTTTGAAATCGAGTTTCATTTCTCAATTTTTTTTAATTCATAAAAATTGAATATATTAAAAAAATATTATAAGTACGGGATGTGTTTAAAATAAGAATAAAAAAATTACAATTTTTTAACTATATGATTAAAATAAATTAGATGTATAAATTAAACTACTCAAACAAAAAACTAAATAATTCACCGCAAGTTATGTCAATGCACATCAATAATTTCATTTCTAAGTTAATTTTTCAATTTTTTTTGAAAAAATAACATCAATGCATAAAGTATTTAAAAATGAAAATTAATTAAATTCAAAATAATGATAATAATATCAATTTTGACATCACACACTTGCTCGTACATTAAAATCTATCGTCGAACAGTTATTAGAAGAAATATCTTAATAATATTTTTGGTTTTCAGGACCTATAAATCTCAATACTCCCGTTGAAATCCATTTTAGATTCAAATGTTGATGATATGTTATTTAATATAGTATATTAATCTCATATTAAATAAAATCAAAATTTTATATATTCATAAAATAATTTCAATCCCATAATTCAATAATATATTATTGAAATTCAACCAAATCTTCTTGAACAAATTATATAAGAATATTTTGAATATAAAATAATTCTCAATTTATTCCAACTGATAAAATAAAAAATTGATTAATGTGAAATAAAATTAATATTAATTTCTCAAAGTGTCTTTTGGAGTTTAAAAGGGGAGAGGAAGAGATGGCTTTTGAGAAAAGGAAAAATGAAGTGTAAAAGAATTGAGAGTTTGGAAAGAGGGAACTAACTCTTAAATTTTTATGAGTTTACAATTTTAGTTTATAAAAATGAGTCAATTCATTATATTTTTTTTATAAACTCTTATAAGTTTAAGAAAATTTTGATAAAGTTAGTAAATTTTCAATTTTATTAGTGTTTTATGAGTTTAAATTATTAGTTTACCTTAAAATATAAAATTTTGATAAAAATTGACCAATATTTGATTTAATTATATGTGTTGCAATATGTATTGGTTTTAAAAAGTAAATTTATGTTTTTAGGGACCGCTATTATGCCTCAATATGAGTTTCTTGTTTTTCTACTATTTTATTTTGGTCTATTATAAATATTTATCTATTAAAAAATATTTTTGATTTATTATAGAGATGAAATATTTAATTATTATTGTTATCATTTTTGTTTTATTTCAGAAGAGATAATAAATATCATCATAATTAACTCACACAATTACAAAGTCCTAAATTCAAACTTAGGACAAGACATGTAATCTAATAACATCTAACATTTTCTAATTGAGTTAGAATTTAAAAACATATTATTACTATTACTATTATTTTAATGATATTATATTATCTATATATGTTATTTTAATATTAGGTAAACTCTTCTGAGTTTATGAGTTGAGACTAGCTACAAGATTTTACATAAGCTATACGAGTTTACCTAAATTATTGAGTTTGACAACCTTATTTTGAAATACTAAAAAACTACATTATAAAAACTTTTAGATGATTTTGATAAATTATTCAAATCCAATCCTTATAATCCGATTTCTATAAAAATATTCTCTCAAAAAATATTTAAAATTTCTCGATCTTCCCTAAACTTCCCCCTGCAAACACTTATTTTCCTATCTAAACTCTTGAGAATATGCTATTTAATATACAATTTATTTTCAAATAAATTAATATTAAATATATGATGTTAAAATAAATTTTAAAAAATAAAAATATTTCTAAAATACTAAATGAATTTAATTTAATTTATATATATTTTTAGTATAAATAAATTATACATATTGTTAATATAAAAAAAATTAATACCGCCGATAAATTATAACCGTTAAATTATCAATAATGTTTGAGTTTCAATATTCATGAAAATTAAAGTGATGAGTAAATAGATAATTTTTTATGAAATTTGGGCTTGTATGTGGGTCCTCTTTGAGAAAACCGGGTTGGGTGACCCACGGCGCAACAATTTTGAGGTCACGTTAATCGTGATTCCAATACAAGAAGAAGGCACATATTAATTTCCAGAATCATTCATCCATTTGAGAGATTTTACAGATCTGAAAATTGCTTTCTGTAGATAGGATTTGGAATTTTCAATGAAAATAACAAGCTTCATTCATCATGAACAGCTTGTGTTCCACCTAATTTGCAACATTCATTTCACAACCAACGCAAATATTTTGATCGAACAACATAATATAATAGACTTTCTGTATTCTGATATTATATATTAAAAAACAAAATTGTACTTTGCATTGAGAACTAATTAATTGGAGAAGATTGTTGTTTGAATGGAAAAAAGACTTGACAACTTAGTTCGAGACACTTTTTTAGAATGTACAATCGATAGAGCATGTGGTTGCTTAGTCAAATTTGGTTATAGTTGATTTTTAAGAAATGGTCAGTTTTCTATCCCAATTGATCTTGGACTTACAACAAGCCTTGAAATATCTTAGTTGTGTTTGACATTTTTTTCTAAATAAGTTACCATGAGAGAGTAGTTGTCGAAGCTAGGAATATCACAAGACCCTTTTGTACGTTTAAACATATTATCAATTTTGTACGTTTAAACATATTTTAAAGAGAAATAGAAGCAAGATGAGAAAACATATATTTTTGTGTGCAACAATTTAGTGTATCTAGTGTCGTCAAAATAAAATTATTTTTGATATAGGATCGGATTTTGAAAGATTATTAGCACAAATCAAAATTAATTACTTCTTAGAATTGATTATGTTAAAAAAAGAAAAATTACTACTTTGCAATATTCAAATTGATTTGTTGAACCTTTGAGATGTCTTTCATCTATGTAATCCTAACATTTTGTATAAAAGTTGAAAAATAATAATTGAGTGGTCCAATTCAAGAGGTTATTCATACACAATGATGACTTTTTTTTGAAAAAAGAAACACCAATATCTAGATGGAGTTTGTGAATATTATCATCTTCTTCATTCCCTATTTCTTTTCTCCAAATCGATAAGTATGATTCACATGTCTTAATTTGGAACTAGCATACATGCATGCGAATTGGGAGGTTGCACAATCATCCAAAATGGGTAAACTCCAACATTATAATCAAATTAACAAGAAGGGGACCACTCATGCATTCATTCATTTTTCTTTTTTATT
Source organism: Cicer cuneatum (assembly GCA_037974295.1). Taxonomy (NCBI): domain Eukaryota; kingdom Viridiplantae; phylum Streptophyta; class Magnoliopsida; order Fabales; family Fabaceae; genus Cicer; species Cicer cuneatum. The sequence goes on along the minus strand of JBBPBO010000004.1, from coordinate 65,720,096 downwards.
TTTCGTATCTTTTCCTTTTATCTGTCACGTATTTATAAAGATTAGAATGTGCCGTGAAAACAATGTTTCTTTTCAATACGACCTTCAATTGTAGTGGGATTAGCCAAAGTTTCAAACACGAGATCTTAAACTATCATGCGTAACATGGTTATGATAAAGCAGATCAATTTGTCTCAACATTGGACGGGGTTTACTGATTTGAAATAAAGTGGGAATATATGGTACGATATTCATACTATTATTAGGTTTTTGTTTTCACCTTTTGGTTTTCTTTCAAAAAAAAAAAAGCTGTTTGATTTTTTTAACTGAATCACCTTTACATGCATTTAAATTTAAAAGAAACGAATTTTCGGTAGGTTAAACTTCTATAAATATTTGTAAAAAAAAAAAACTTATGTAAATATGATACACTAATTTAAATTAACATTTTTGATTTCTGCAATATTTGTTTATTGTGTTTGTTTTGGTTTCTATAACTAAGAATCTTTTACTTATGATTCTCTTTGTTTTGGTTGTAGGAGTTGCATTTGATAAGAAAAAACTATCAACTTAGAGGTGAAAAAATAGTCAAATATGTTGCATTGATCTATTTTGTCAACCATTTTAGACAGACATTTTTTATTCATTTAACTCGTAAAAAATAGAGTGGAGTGGGTTGATTTATTAGACCAAATTAAAAATAAAAAAAACTGTTTTGTTTTATTTAAAAAAAGAGACTTTAGTTGGTTTTCTTTTTTCTTTTTTGTAAATTGTAGGAGTTGCATTTGACAAGATGAAATTGTCAACTTAGACGCGCTGAGGCGGCAAAATAGGTCGAATCCGTCTTGTCAATTCATTTTGTCTTTCATTTTAGGCTGACCGAAGTAAAGGTTTGAACTTGTCTATCAAAGTCAATCTGCTCCATTTAACTTGCAAAAAAAAACAGGGCGAAGTGGGTTGATCCGTCGAGCCAAATTAAAAAAAAAACTGCTTTTTTTATTAAAAAAAATAAGGACTTTAGTTGGGTTTTTTTACAATTTATTTTTATTAACTCAACCAAACTAAAGGATTAAAATTAACCCATTAACTTATTCAATCCCAACTAAAAGACTAACGTATGCTGCTATTAACTTATTGATAATTTACTTATATATTTTTGTTGATAAATTTAATTATTGATAGTTCGTTATATATGTAAATTTTATTTTTTTGTTCAAATTACATAATGTAAATTTATTATTATAAGTTTAATTATTGTTGATAAATTTAATTAATTGTTTTTTATTATTAAAAATGAGTCATTAAAGAAGCATTTGACACATATAATTTATATGCAAATAAATGTTTGTCATTAATCATTAGTTAAATTTAGTATTTTTTCATATATTCTAAATAAAAAGAGAACAATTAAAATATACTAATTATAATTGATTATAAAAAATATACATGAGACAAATATTTATCATTGAAAATGTTAAAATTATTGTTTTTTAATATCATTGACATAAACATAAGAATAATTGTAATACACTAACTATATCGTTGTCATTATTGTTTGTGAAATTTTAAAATTAAAAAAGGTTTATAGTTGGCCCGTTCAGGAGTCCGCCAGCCTGCTACAGGGCGGGACAAAATAGTACTTCCGACTCGACCACTTAAGTTAACTTGTCTCTGCATCGCTCCGCTTTTTGGTCAGTTCAGGGCGGAAAGGCCACTTTGCCATCATTACTATAGTAGATAAATAAACTTGTAGAATTAAAGTAGAGTTTTTTGAACCAACGGATCTTGAATCTAACGAAAGAAATTAAATTCTTACGATGTACTAAATTTGAGATCGAATTAAAAAAGTTACTCAAATTTTATAAGTGACATACCTCTTATATGATTATCTTTGATCGAGATAACATATTAAAAACCACAATTTTTATTAACTTACATCCTCACCTTAATTTATAATATTTTTTTCACTAGTTTGTAATATATTTTCACAAGCTATATAGAGTCGTGCTTGAACTTATGGGTATTATTTTGTCTTTTTATCCTCGTTATATTATTTTAATTAAAAATACACTTTATGTTATTTTATATTTATTTATTTTTTTAATTATTAATTTTATCAAATTATTTGGTTTGTCTACCCTCTCAACTATAAGTTTTTTATAATGTACTGTTCATATGTTAAGTACAAAAGAAGAATAAATAATTGATAAGGTGAATTGGTAGATTGGATGATGAATACAGAAATTGGAGTCATAAAATCATAGATTCAATTTCTTTCGGCAGCAAAATAATAGTTAACAATTAACTAATCGTTTAATTTATATAAACGTTTAATGTTTTCATTTTTTTCAATTTATGTTCAAAAGTTATGAAAAATTCACGACCCCTATTATTTTTAATACTTCAAAATTAAAAAAAAAAAAAGAAAAAAGAAAAGTTATGAGAAGTATGAATGAAAATACATCAAGATTGACAGACAATAATAGCTTATAGCTTAGTTTGCGTTGGACATTTTTTTTAAGTAAACAAGACCAACAATTTTTATAAGCATATTAACTAAAAAGGTGACACTAAGCCAAAAAAAAAAAGTCTACCAAAGTGATATATTTAGGTAAATATAAATTACTATTATTATTGCTAGTATATTTTATGTTAAATTATAAATTTGTAATTATATTCTGTAATTTAGACATCCTTGTTATACTAATTTATGAAATATTATTATATAATTGAGTTTAAATAAGATATCATGTATATCTATATATGTGAAGTCTAATTATTTAAAATTTCATCTTAGATGAAACTTAATCTCATTAACTTATTAGTTTTTATTAATTTAGACAAAGATAAGTTAAATTATTTATTTAAAGAATTTCATATTTTTTAAAGTAGAAATTAGAGTATAAAAGTATCACATAGTAGATTTAATATATCAACATATTGATGCTCTAAAAATATCATTTATCATTTGTAGCGTCATAATAAATTTATCTAATAAAAATGTAAAAAATAAATAGTAAAAAGTTTGGAGAACTATGTCAAAACTCAAAGAAACAAAGATGAATAACATTGTCTCATTAAAAACCTTACTTAAAAATTCAAAGGGATAAAATCAAGGTAATGAAAAAACAGTATAGCGTGATAGAGCAAACATCGTTAACCTAAGTGAAAATTAATGAAAACGAAAAAAAAAAGTATGTACCAATTGCAGTAAAAGTCATTCAAAAGACAGGATACCCACAAATTCCACCAAGTAAAACAATGAATGTAAAATTCAATATTAGTGTCTTCTTTATAAATGTGGGAAATATGAAATTGCATTTGTCTTGCAAAGAAAATTCAATTCAACCATATAGTTTTCTATCTTCTAAAAGTTTGAACGGTTAATAAAAAATCACACTCTATCAAAAGATGAAACCAACGTTTAGAATGAACAATCTCAATAGTATACATAGCAAGGATAAAGTTCAACATGAAAGGATGCAGAAACACCCAAATAATCCAAGAAACAATCGACAATTGAATCCCTAAAAATAGTCCCAATAGCATAAAAACCAAGATTACTTAATAGACGACCCATCAATATTACATTTAAAGGAGGCTTCAACCAATTAACTATTTTAGTAATAAGAACTTTAGGAGCATGATAATCAACAAAAAATATTTTAGAATAGAGAATTCATACATTGATGAAAATGCAACACACTTAGAGAATTTGTGATACAACAAAATAAATAAGTTAAATAGCCTGATGAACGTTAATCAACTTGTTGTTAAAAAAATACTTTTTTCATCTCACAATAAATGTTATTTTAACAAAAAGAAAATGTCTCAAAATGAATGTCTATTTTAATTTTTAATACAACTTACATTTTTTTTCTATACTAATCTTTAATAATTATTATATCCACAACTTATAAAATATTATTGTATTTTACATTGATAATAATAAAATTTTTATAAATAATTAAGATGAGTAGTTTTATAAAATTAGTTATCTCTTTCTTTTAATTATTATTTTTCTTAATATATATACAAAAAATTTAAACGATATTCAATATAAGACAGAATAATTTGATTGCAGGTTAACCAAGTAGCCAAGATTATGTCGATGACACCGGAGAGGGCAAAGTCCAGTACTTGTGAACTTCACTTTTTAATATATATATATATTAAGAATAGAAAAGATGAAAGAAAAATCAATCCTACTTAACAAAACATACCACAACCAATTCAACAACTCAATAGCAAAAACACAATTAAAAAAAAAAAAGAATAATAGTTTAATAATTTAAAAATACAATCGACAATGCGACACCACGGTTTGGTAATTATGACGTAGACATTTTAGTAAAGTTAATATGAATAAACGTTTTAGTAAAATAAAATTTACATTGACATTTTAGTAAATTAATACCTGACTTTTCGAAAAGGTGGGGTCAGATATTAAAATAAACCAACCTTAACAAAGAATATATATCAAATTTTAACCTTAATATTTTAGATCAAATGAGACTTGGGCTTTACAAATTAGCTCGATTTAGCATATTCTTTTCATCTCTGATAGTATGGTAAGAATCGTAGAAAATAGAGTAAATAATTGTGGATGATAGATAGTGATGTGATCTGACGGTTCATGTGCCACCACGTTAAAACAATGTCCCAATTGTCAGAAGATGATTAAGTCTACACATGGAAGAACAAACACGTGGCAGACAACAATTGGGCCCCCCACTCAAGTGTGAAAAAAGGATTTTTGAACAAACTGACTCAGTCCAAAGGAAGAAAAAACTTTCTGCTTTGGACACCCTCGATGGAAACAGATTCCAAATATTAAGATATCTAATCTATTTCACAAGAGATTGAATGGGTTTGGGACCCTACAAAAGATTATATTTGATTGGACCCACTTAAGATTTTATATCAAACTCTATGGGTCCCCATTCTGGTCCCAATTCCGAACCTTTATTTATTTCTTGTTCATTCAATACTATTTATTTATCATACAAACTATATGTTATTTTCTTTATCAAAAGTATTTTAAGCACATTCAATTTTTCCTACGTATTCAAAACCGTGTGATAAATTCTGGATAGCGTTCAAAATTAATTATGTAATTAAATTACCTAAAATTTTGACCGTGAATTAACTATATTTTAAAACGTGATTAATTAAATATTGTAAATGTAAAAAATAATTAGATAAAATATAAAATAGATAAAGAACGATGTAATATAATGATATAATAAAGAAAAAATAAAATATTAAATAGATGAATAAAAATTAAAAAATATTTAAATATAAGAATTATTTTTGAATGTATCGTGGTCCCTCTATTAATTTTCGTATCTGTTTCCTTGGTTAGATCTTCGATTCTGATAATTCTATTGTGTGATGTGACTTGTTTACCGGAAGTGAACAATTGAATAAAATGACATATTTATTTCTTGTTTCCTCACTTCTTAATATGAATTGGAAATTGACTTAAAACAAAATTTTGGATTCGTTCTTAAACGATGTCAACATTGCGTCCAATTTCAGGCAAGCACACATCTTTTTGTGATATTCGGTAGGATTTCGTGAAGATCTTCTTATTGTTGTTTGCGTAATTTTTGGTGCAAAGTAGCTAACAATATTAATTAGATTAGGCCATCATATAGTAAGAGAAAATTCACAAAAAGAGGTGAAATGTCACAATAATCACCTATGTTAAAAGAAGAAAAACCATATCATATCGATACAGTCTTAATTCAAATAGTACGTAAACTATGTTTTTAATTTTATTTAGATTTATATATTTGTGTAGTCTTTTAAATTAAGTATAATTATTTTTATTTTTAGATTTATTTTTTTTCTAGTTTGATTAACTTATTTTAAAATAATTTAATTTCATGTAAATTGTTTTTACACAGTTAGCCAATTATAATCATCAAATCATTGAAAATATTTGACTTTAATTATAATCACTTCTAAAGTCATATATATAAGTAGTCTTTATTTTTGAAAAAACTAAATAAATCTTAGATCCGATTTGTTAATTTTATATTTTGAAATATTTAAAATTAAAAAAATATTTAAAAATAAAAATAAGTTTCAGTATTTAGTCTTTAGATTCAGTTATGAGTTTTAATTAACTTTTAGTTCGATTTTTCGTTTTTATTTTGGAGTTAAGTCAATCTATTTACCTCATCACACTATGAAACTACTCAATATAAAAAAATATATCGAAACATGGAAACAGCTACAGATGACAAAATATATTTAAGCCTTGAAAAATAACTTTAAAACAACAAATAACATAAAAAGTATATTAAAAAACTGTATAAATAAGAATCAGAACGAACAACAACAATAATAAGTATCTTTATAAAAATGATTTTTTTATTAAAAATAAATTTTATTAGAAAATAGTTTTTATTGATTTAAATAATAAAAATAATTTTATATTACAAATTTATCATTTATTTAATAATTTTAATAATATTGATTGAAAGTAAAAGTGGTCAGAAGTGATAACACACAAGTATGAAAATGATGATTGATTATCGATTGTGGTTGTAGTGGTTAAAATAGCCCGACCCAAGAGTTGAAGTATTTGCAATCGGGTTAGAGTGGTGCTTGCAGAGTTGAAGTTGGTCTATTTTTTTCTTTCTTTTTTTTTTTTACAACAACAATTAAAACTTTGTGCAAGAAATGAAGTTGGTGCTATTTTTTAATTTTTTACAACAACAGTTAAAACTATGTGCAACAAATGGATGTTATTTCTTTTTTAAATGATAATAAGTGTTCCAAAAGCATATATTCTATCAAAGATCTATATATAAAAATATCTTGAAAATTTTACATTTAATTTCTTAAAAGCTTAACAGTGTTTTCTTTCTTCACAAAAGTTTTATTTTTTATTCCTTGACATTCACATATTAGACATACATTTTCTAAAAATAAACAAACAAAATTAAAATCACGATAATAAAATAATTCTATTGAATAGGGGACACAAGAAATATTTGAATGGTCACAATTCTAAATAAATTTATTTGAACACACATAAAAAAAAATACATCATATTTAATTATTTAAATAAAAAAATATTATTTAATTATTTTTCTTCTAACTTTTCTTTTTAATGCGCCTAAGCATTGAGTCTAAATTTTGTGATCATGACTTTCTCTAAGAATCACATCTACTGAGCTAAGATTATTATATGCTAATTGGAGCAAAAGTCTCCTTGATTATCTTAGCTTCTACATTGAGTTAGATAATGTCAAAATTCTTACCTCATTTTTCAGTACCCGGCTATTTTACTTTTTGTTTTTTATCTTAACGTTTTATTATAGGCTCTTTTATAGGACTTAGGAGATGTCCCTTCCCTTCACGGTAAATGTTTGGTCCATAGATAATAAGATCAATTTATGTCTCTATACGCAAGACTTTTCTGATGAAAAAAAAATAGTTCATGGTATTAAATTTAATATATATATCATTTAATTATTAAGAGAGGAAAATAGTTGATAGTATTTTAATTTTAATTATTTATATTTAATAAAAGATATTTTCGTAAAAAATAAATCAAAGTTTTTTGTAATTTAAAAAAAATATTATGTAAATAAATAAATTTTATTTACAAAAAGGTCTTACATGTAATAACAAAAATAGTAATAAATTATCATAAATATGTTTGGTCACACTTTTATTTATATTGACTTGATTATTCTTGCATGCAAGGACCAAAATATTTAGTATAATAAGAAAACATGTATTAAGGAAAAATAAAAAGAAAATAATAAGTTAAAGTTGAATTAGTTAGAAAAGAAGGTTGGTTTAATTTTGAAAGTGAAATATGAACATAATTAGAAAAAAAGGATTCTATCAAATCCACAAGAATTAAACGGGGTTTCCATGAGAATGATGAACAAATGGGAAGAGAAAGAGGTTGAGTTTTTTCCTTAAGCAATAAAATAAAATCGAAATAAAAGAGGAAAGAGAGAGAGAGAGAGAAAAAAGTTACGTGTAAGTGGTTGTACCAACGCGGTGGAGAGAATCTAGGGACAAGATCTAATCTGAGCGTGAAATTGAAAACAAACACATATCCATTACACTGTGTCACTACAGAACTAGTAGTTTTTTTCTCTCATGCACCACCCACTAGTAGAAATAAGGAAAAAAGCTATTACAAGATAATTACATTCCAACTCTCTTTTTTTTTCTTCTCTCTCTCTCTCTCTCTCTCAATACTTCTATATAATATATACTTGAACAAGGTAGTACTCGATCATGTATTCAGAGATGAGCAATATTATTCTAAACTCTGATAATATGGAGGTTGTGGATAGTACAAACATACAATTACAGCAAGAACAGCATTTTCATGTGTTGGCAGTAGATGACAGTCTCATTGATAGAAAGGTTTTAGAGAGGCTCCTTATTACAGGTTCTTCATGCAAAGGTATTATAGCATTTTCTGTTCTGAATTATTAGTTAATTAATTAATTATATCATTGTGTTTGATTTGTGAAGTTAATTAACAACAGTTACATGTGTGGACTCTGGAGATAAGGCTTTGAAATATCTTGGACTCATTGATGAACAAGTACTTGAAAATAATAATAATTCTACAACAAACTCTTTATTACAATCATCTTCTCCTCCTCAACCATTACAGCTGCAAGAGGTAATTATCTTAATTTTCTTCTTCTTCTTCCTCCTCCTCAATGTTTTCAATATAATTCTGTCACTTTGTGTGCTACATAAATATTAAAAAAAAAAAAAAAGTTATTTAATTTCCTAGCTTCCAAAACCAGTAAAGAAGAAAATTTGTATGCATTAAATCAGATTAGCAAAATAAAATGAAAAATATATGAAACTTTCCTAGAAAAGTATTAAAAAGTTTTTCTGCTGCTCTTGTTGTATTTAACTTTCTTAAAATCTAAAAAAGGGTACGGAAAGGTTTTAGTATATTCAGCATTAAATTTGTATAACTCTTTGGTCACTACTGTATTGCAGGGAAGCAAAGTGAATTTGATCATGACAGATTATTGCATGCCTGGGATGACTGGCTATGATTTACTTAAACGACTCAAGGTGTGTAGATATATATATTCATCTTTTTACCCGACATCTTCCCTAATTTCCCTATCTCTTTTTAAACATGAATCAATACATATATTATTCACTTTCTTCAATTGTTTTCTTTTTTAACCAAGACAGTAGCTTTATATTTTTTTATTATGATAATTAAATCCTTCAAATTTTAGTGAAAAATATTGACATAGAAAGAAAAAGGAAAAGTTTGAGATTTCAGGATCTGTGTTTGCTTTAGCTTTTTCTTTTCTTTTATTTTATCCCTATTCATATATTCTTTTTGTTTTTGACATTGCTTATTGCACTGCAGGGATCTTCTTGGAAAGATGTTCCAGTTGTGATCATGTCATCAGAAAATGTACCTTCCAGAATTAGCATGTATGTTTACTTTTCTTCATTGTATAATATGTCAAGTTCTTTTTTCTCACTATACAAATCTTTATATCGCTAAAACATGTTGGAAGATGCAATGTGTGCAACATCATTAAGTTAAGTTAAGTAATTAAGAAATTAATTAATTTGCTGATATATGTAGGTGCTTAGAAGAAGGGGCAGAGGAGTTTCTATTGAAACCTCTTCAGTTATCAGATTTGCAGAAACTTCAGCCTTACTTTGTTAAATCCCTTGATAATTCTTGTGATGAACAAGAATCTGCTAACAGTTCAACAGATTCTGACAATGATGATCTCATCAGCATCAACAATAACGATAACAGTATTAACAATAACAGTATTAGCAAAAGGAAGGCCACGTCACCTGAGCCTCCAGAGAGATCAAGGCCCAAAATGAAAGGGTTGGCAGTGGTGTAAGTAAAGAGAAAAACACTACAAAGAGTGGTTGTTGTTGCACATTATTTAGTTTATCACTTTATCATTATGCTTCTAAATTCTAATTATGCTTTTTTCCTCAACTTCAGTATGTGCTTGCTTACTAATATTATTCACTATTATAATCAACAGCAAGAAAAAACATTATTTATTATTATTTCTCAAACTGTTTAGAAATTAATTTATATACACTGTCATCGTCAATAAATATCGTAACAATCATACAATTCACTAAAGTTATATTTTGTGATTTCTTATCGGAGTAAAATTTTTATATTGATTATGTACCAAAATTATTCTCTACTCCTTTTAATGAATTTGCTTATAAAAAATTCTTACTTAATCTATGTAAAAATTGCCAACTTAAAATCACTTTGACACATATTTGACAACTTAAAAGGAATAACCAACCTTATTAAGAACATGGATTTACTGTGATTATTTATGTCTTCCACGTGGCTATTGTATATGTCAATTGTTCCATGAAAGCTTTCTTGTTTCAGAATATAACTTTCGCCTAATCCTTAATTAATGTTGGTTAAATCCCTTTGTGTTCGTTGTCAGTTCCTTACTTGAAAGGGGATGCACTCGTGACCACAATGCTGGAATGAATACAGAGTTGGCACATGTTCCACATTCCAGGATTTAGCAAAGGTGTGATGAGGGGTGTACATGGGTACAGATAAACCCGTAAACTCAGTAACCCAATTCAATCCACATTTTGACTAAATTCATTTAAGTTCGGGTTCGGGTCTAACTTGAACTAATCAATTGAAACTCAATTACGTTTAATTTGGGTATCAAATTTAACTTTTTTAATCCACGAACACAACTTATTGACGTGAGATATATATTTTTATTTATTTTTTTACTATTGATATATAGTTAAAATTTAATTGTTAGATTGTGATTGAGAATTTGTTACTAATTTAATTAATTTAAGTGTTTTGTTGTGTTTGTTGATATATTTTAAATATTAAATAATATGTTGCGATATAGTTTTATTATTTTTTAGATGTTCAAGTATTTAAGTTTAATTACATTTTTTTTATTACCCGTGAACCTAACCTAACTCAACCCGCTCATAATCGGGTTGATTTGGTTCGGGTTTGATGGAAAAATCATGGGTTGAGAACTCAACCCAACCCAAATAAAATTGATCAGAGTGTCAGATTTGACAAAAAACGACCTAACTCAGCCCATATATATTGATAGGTGTGATGGTATTAGATTTGATGAAAATGATAATCGTGCAGAGGAAGAAAATGAGAAAGAAGTGGTGAACATTAATGTCTTTTTAGTTGAAAAAGAATATTTATTTTATTTTATAAAAATTAAATATATATATATATATATTTACTAATTTGAATTTATCACATCAATATTTAAGAGACGCCACATTTATACAAATAAACCATAACATAAAGGTCAATATTACAAACACAATGTAACTTTTTAAATGATTAAATTAAAACTTAAAACTAAATGAATAAATAGAAAGAAAAAAAACTTAAACAACATATGCATTTTTGTCTTAAATTAAATTGTATTCTTAAAAATTGTTTTCGTATTGTTTCTATTTTCATCATCTCAACCCTATTATAATAATTGGTTAATTTAGGCACGGGTCGGAGTGGTTTTTGATTTTCTGTTTTGAAATTTTTAAAAACTAAAATTAATTTCAATTTTGAGTTATTAATTTTAGTTTTAAGTTTTAATTTTAATTTTTAATTTTCAGTTATAAATTTCATTACTAAATTGAGTTTTATTATTATTATTATTATTATTTTGAATTGAGATGTTCTCTTTAATCTATTTGATTATGAATTCATCAAATATAAAAAACATTTGACACATAAAAATAATTAAAAATGAAAAAATAAAATAATATTAAATTTTAATTATTTTAAAATAATTCAAATAATATAAAATTGTAATTTATTTAATTATAATAATTTTAGTAATAATTATTAAAAGTGGGATTGTGGAAGATAACTATTGAAGTAGTGGTCAATCGTCAAAGGGTATAAAAGAGACCATGTATTAGTTAAAGGTTTGATCAGAGCGCGTTAATTGCAATGGTGGATGGTGGTGGTGCCGGTGGTGGGAGATGGTGGATGGAGGTTGGTGGTGGCAGGTGTCGGAGAGGGTGGTCGGTAATAGTGTTGCTGGTGATGCCCGAGTGTGGGTGGTGAAATGACAATGTTGATAACAAGAAAGGGGAGTTTAAATTGTGATTACTTTTTAAATTTTGTGCATTAAACTTATAACTCAAGATTGATCTTGGTTTGATAAGTGATAAACACATAACGTTCTTCGGTAGAAAAAAAAAAGAGGAAAACTTCACAAAGTGATTAGTGGTGTGCAAGTGAAAAATCAAATAAAGATAAGGGAAATAAAATTCACACGGTAATATATCATGGTTCACCCAATGTGGATTACGTCCAATCCTCACAACTTGTGAGTATTTTTCACTAACGTGTTCAAACAAGATTGTTCTTACTTTTCCCACCAATCCTTAAGATCAGCTTTGACCTATTACAATAGTTTCTCTTTCAACCTTGAAAGATATTTCACAGATTACTCTATAGTTTTAAAAGAGTATTTACACTTCACTTTTTTAAATACAAAAAGATATCACAAATATACTCACACTATATCTAACTCTATAGTGTTTGAGTTTTAAAAATGATTTGAGAGGAGTTTGAATGATTAGCCTTTACGCAACACTTGTTTGAGTTTTCTGTTTCAAGCAATCAGACTCGAAGAATGGATATTTGAATCTAATAAAGAAAAACTGAACCCTAGCTAGATGTTTTGAGCTTATAATTCTCAAGAATGATGCTTTTAATGAATGATTGATTGCACTTTGAGTTGATGATATTTCCTTTGCCTTGGAGTTCCTTTTATAGGCATTTTAAAGGTCTTTGAAAACTCATATAGTCGTTTGGAAATAGGCTGTAAAGTCTTTGAGTTAATATGCATACAAATAAGCAAAGATTGTTCATGCAGATCTTCAGAACATTCTTCGTTTTCTATTTTGTCAATTTTCTGGTTTCTGTCAGTTTTGAAGTCTGTTTGTGATCCAGTATTCTTGCATATGTATTAGTGATGTAGTGCCTCTTTTGTTCATGTTTGTGCTTGCTTTAACTAAGTCACCATTCTTGAAGATTAATCTTGTAATCTTATATGTTATGTATTGCTTTGATGTTGAGAGTCTGTATGATTTCCACAGCTTTCTTGCATATTCAGTCCTTGTTTGTTCTGACTGTTGCTCGTGATTTGTCATGCCTCTTGATGAATTATTGCAGTTTGAAACAATCTTGTTTTCCATAAAAGTTTGTTCTTTAATAATCAAGAACGTTCTTGGTTTAAAATTGTGAAAACCAGATCATTCTTGATTCTTTCTAACAGGGTAGATTTGATTATATTTTTCTTCTGCTTTGATCTTTGTTGTGTTTGAAATCTATCTTTGATTTAAAACACTTAATAACACATGTTAAATACTAATGATTTTTAGAATCATAATTTACAGATTAATTAACTTGATTTGTTTATCATCAAAACATTTAATTTGAGATTTTGTCTCAACAGGTGGTCGGTGATAAAAGATGGTTGTTTGAGGTCGGTGGTGGGGCGACAATGGTCATAGATGGTGGTCGGTGGTGATAGTTATCATAGATGGTTAGGGCGGTTGTTAGAGGTGGGTGAGTGGTGGTGTTGATTGTGGCCGAATGCGGTGGTTGGTGGAGATGTAGGTGGTCGGTGATGGTGTCGGTGGTTAGAGGTGAGTGATCATATTTATTTAAGATGATAAATTTATGTTTTCATTTATTGGAAATATGTTACCTTGGTATGTCTTATTTATTGAAAATGGTAAATTTACGTTCTTTACTTAAAAAAACGATATTCATTTATTCAAATTAAAAGAGTACATCAATCGAGAACAATATAAATTCGCTAAAATCGAAAAAGATGAATTTATGAACAAGTTCATAACATCGATGTTAATAGCATAAATTATAAAATTGCCTACAAATTTGACAAAATAAAAGTTACTGGAATACATATGTCTCCAGTTTTGCAATGTTAACGAGATAGGAAAATAAAAAAACCTTATAGTTGGTGAAATACCAAAAAAAACACGAAGAAAACATTGATTTATGTAAAAGTCACTAATTTAAGTAAAAGGCTAGAGGAAAAATGATGTAAATGGTTGATTTCGGATAAAAAAAATGGTCATAAATTACCCATCTTCTATGATGAAAAAAACAAATACAAAAGAGTGGTAGAGAGGAGATGATGGCTAAACCTAGAAAGGCTTGTGGTAAATTTATGTTTTATATATTTCGATTGGTGACAAAACTTTCTGTTGCTATTTTGCGGACTCGCACGTGCGATAAGCACTTTAAAATTTAATGGTTGGATTGTTGAATACAATGTTGGAAATGAGTTATTTAGTGGAGTAATAATGTCAAGTTAATTATGTCTCATTAAAATATTAAAACTATTATTATAATATTTAAATGATTAAATATATTTTGGATCCATAAAACTGGGGCCATCCAAATTTAGTCTTTTTTAAATTTTAATTGGTGTTTTAGTCCTTCAAATATTGACAATAATTAGTCTTTAACGTTAAAATGATGCTTATTGAAGATGAAAAGTTGATTTGGTCTCGTCATGTGGAATTTCTTAATGACATGGTGTCCGCGTGGCAAGTGACCCCACTAAAATAATTTAATAAATTAGAAAATATTTAACAAATGAATAATGGGTAGCCAGAGACCCGATGAAGCTCAAATAGTCCAAAGTTAGGGCACACCCATATCAGATGAATACTCGTGGATATGTATCTATAAGTATCAGAAATGTTAGTTTTATTTTTAAAAAAACATGTTATGAGATACTTATAAGGTATTTCTCGGACACACACATATATGTATTCTATGAAAGACAAATGAAATAAAAAAGGTGATATAAGTTTTTGGAACATTGATGGAGATGTACATGATCGACTTCAGAATGGTATTGAAATTCTTGAATTGGAATAATTGTCTCTCAATGAACCATACTTAAAAACAATGAATTTTTTAGATGATGGTACGTATTGGGTGAAGAGATAATGAAACTTCTTTCGAATTGTTTGGACATAAAAGGAATGGAGAACTTTGAAAAAAAAAGAAAGAAGAAATGGAAAGAATGAAGAGTTTTGGAAAATGAGAATTTGAGGGGTTTTGTTTTTATTCATAATAAAAAATTCTCTTATTTTAAGGAAATTAAAAAATTATATTAGAGGAGGATTTTGAAAGACTTGGACAAATTTTTTAAATCATTTTCATGCTGTTATGATCCTATAAATTAAAAATATATTAATTATATATATTCTCTTACAATTTTCTACAAAATCACTTTATTAAATAATGTAAACAAAATTCTCTATTTCTATGTTTTCTTCTTCCTCCAAAACACTCCCCTTCAAACACCTTAGTGATACTTTTGTTATTATTTAATATATAAATAAAAATATATCATAAATTTTTTTATCATTATAATTATATATATTAATGAATAATAATCAATGTGTAGATATTCTATTTTATATAAATAAGCTGCATCATATCATAAATTTCAAAAAATTCATGCATCTATATAGTCGCACTGTATCACATTCACACAGATCTGGATTTTGGACTTCTTAGCAAAGATCCCACCTAGCTAAAACCCTAAATGGCTAAATATATCAAACCCACAACCTTTGCTACCATCTTCAGGAACCAAGCTCTATCCTTGCTCCATCACCATATCGATCACAAATTCATAAAGTATCTCTTCAACAATATCCCTGAAATGATATCATTATGTTATCTTCTTCAACCCACCAACCACAAAACCATCTTTACCATCATAATAGCTTTAGAGTGTGATTGATTGTGAAGAGAATTGAAAAAGACAAATAGATTAAAAAAAAGTGTGAAAAGAGAGAAATATTTAAAAATAAAGAAGAATTGATGTATGGTTTGTTACAAAAAACAAAATAAGAGAAACAAAAATTAGAGAAATGTTGGTTATTTTTTAAAGTACGAGAATGCCCTTCAAACAAAGATGTTTCTCATCAAAACTATTTATTTTTTATTTAAATTTAATTAATTGATTAACACAAATACTTATATGAGTTTATTATAAATTTAATTTGATTATTAATTAATTTAATTAATAATTTTAAATGAATCCATTATAAAAAAAACGAAACATATGAAACGTAAAAATATCATTAAAAAATTGTAGTGTGTCAAAAGAGTTTAAAAGAAAAACAAGAGAAATCATTAGCTTTCTTCGTATGTTTCTTCGCTCTTTTGAGGAGAAAGAAAAAGTATGCAGACCCCACATCAATTTTTTCTCTCTTCTCTCTTTTTAGTTTGTACCAAACAAGAGAAATCAACATTTTCTCTATTCTTTCTCGATATTTCTCTAGTACCAAACAAACCCTTCGAGAAAAGACAGAAAAATGGCGGTTTAGTTTAGTACCACACCATTTCAACAACCTCTAATGAACCCTTCCTCCTTCCACCAAAGAACTACCAAAATCTACCATAACCTGTCACAAGGCATCTAACGGCCACTGTGCATCATCTGTTTGCACCATATGTGCTAAATTTATGATCTCACATGTCTAAAAGTATATTGGCCACCTCCTGCATCACATACACGAAAGGTGGTTTGCGCGATTTAGTCGGGCTCTACAAGTGAAACTCTAATGAACAACACATATTCGTCTATGTACAGTGGCAGATCTTGCACAAAATCTTGAGGGGAACGACAAATATTAACTAAAATATTATATTTGAAATTCATAAAAGTTATATAGTTTTGTTTAGAACTTCACATAGTCGATAAGTTGGAAAAATTAGAACTTCAATTCACACAAGTTTTACAATTTTTACAAGTCACACAAGTTTTTAGAGGTTCAAACAATTCACACAGTTCAATCAAATAAAATGTATTCGCTTTACAATTTTCATCTTTGTTGGAATTTTGTTGTTGAAAATTGCATTAATTTTCTATGTTTAAACATCGTATCACTCCTAAAAATACACAAATTAATTACACAACGCATTTAGACAAACAATTCACAATTCACAATTCTCAAGGTTACAACTCATATTCACAAAGTAAAACAATTCACAAATTCACAATCCCACATCCACACTACACTAATAAGAAAAGCAATAAACAAATCACAATCACAAAGTCGCAATTCATGCACTAAAGTTCACAATCTCAATTTCCACACTAAAACCGTTCACAATTCACAAAGTCACAAATACAATTCCCACACTACTACTAGTTCACAATCTCAAACTAAAACAATTCACAATCAACAAATAGTAGAAGAGGAAAAGAGTAAGAACCTAAAAAAAATATAAGAAGCAGATTGAGATAGTATGAGGACCAAGACCAAGAGGTGATGCTGGCGGCTAGCTGCTACGACTGTGAAATGAGACAGAGAAGCGGGGAGAGAAGGGCAGCAGTGGCGTTGGTCGCAGAGGAGGGAGATTGCAGAATGGAGATGTGAGAAGAGAGTTTGAGTGAGAAACTGACGCGTCATGTAGATGCAACATAGAAGGGGCTAAGAGGGAGAGATGAGCGTCGTGTGGAAGAAAAAAACACTGTATGGAGGCCGACCGATGGCCGCAAACAAGAGGGCTGAAAGGGGGAGACGAGAGAAAGTCAGTAGCAGATAAGAGAGGGAAAGTCAAGATAAGGGAGGGAGAGCAGTATGAGTAGAGAATCGAGAGAAGAGAGGGAATGATGCTTTATTCCGCTTGAACTATGGCCAATAACGAAGCACTCAACCGCCATGTGAACTTTCACCGACAAATATTGACAAACAAGAAACTTTTACATACAAATATATCACATATAATTGCGCTATGATAATGCAATTTGGTTTATAACCAACAACCAAATATTGCTTCTTCATATGTTACATGAAGATGTAGCGCTTATAGCCAACAACCAATAAGTACCTCTTTATTTGTTTCATGAAAATGTAGAGCTATAACCAAACATTACATCTTCTTGTATTACATGGAGATGTAGGGCCAAACATACACAAAAAACTACTAGGGAATATTTTTTTATTTTTTGATGGCAGTTCCCGTTGTTGAGGAAAAAACCTTTTTAATATATGTTTTAATGACAACAAACCTTTTAAATTAAATGATTAAGTTTTATGAATGGTGGTCTACTAATGATTTCACTTAAGTTTTGTTTAAGGAACATGAATGCATAAGTGAACAAAGCAAGAATCCATTCACTTCATCAAAATGCACAAATGTGATCAATTACAATCAAAAGAAGCCATTTGAATAACAAAGAAAAAAGGCCATGAATCAAGCTGCCAAAGCAAGACTGAACAGTCTCTAGAATGTCTAGAATTAACAACATGTTAATGATTCAAGGAAAGCCAAGAAATCAGCATAATAAAGAACACTTTTGACACAATCTGGAAAACAGAAGATGTTACCCGAAGCTGTCACCAGAGGATGAAGTCATTATCAGAGGATGACATCATTAGAGGATGATGACGTCACCAGAGGCTGATGATGTCACCAGTGGATGATGATGTCACCAGAAGATGTCGTCACTAGAGGATACCTCAAGATGACGTCACCAGAGGATACCTCAAGAAGACGTCACTATAGGATACCTCCAGAAGACGTCACCAAAGGATACCTCCAGAAGACGTCACCAGAGGATACCTCAAGAAGACGTCACTAGAAAATACCTCCAGATGATACGTCACCAGAGGATACCTCCAGATGACGATATTAGAGGATACCTCCAGAATACTATCAGAGGATACCTCCAGAATACTATCATAGGATACCTCCAGAATACTGTCAGAGGATACCTCCAGAAAACAATATCAGAGGATATATCTAGAAAATAAATTCAGAGGATACCTCAAGAAAATACTCCAGAGGATACCAGAGGATATCAGAAGATGCCTCCAGAGGATACTAGAAGATATCACCAGAGGATCCCTCTACAAATTTAAGATCCCAGAATATGCATCACTAAAGATCAAGACTCATTTGCCATTCAGAGGAAGAACCAAGTCTATTCTTGAACTTCAGAATGTCCAGAATGATCTTCTGTCATGAATGATCATCAGTCTCCAGAAATGATCATCAATCTCCAGATTGAATATCATTCTCCTGAATGTTAAGATACTAGGACTCCAGATTGATTATCAATCTCCAGAATTTTCATTAACATTCTGCAGAAGTTCATCATCATTCTCCAAGCTATTTTGACATAATCAAAACTCCATATCAAATCAAAGATATTAAAAAATATATTTGAAGTACAAAGGATCATTAAACAAAGGAAATATGATCAAGAATCAAAGGTTTCAGCCAGTCAAAGTAGAAATTAAAAATAGTCAAAAGCTGGATTATTTTTAATAAGAAATACTGCCTTTGGTCAAGCCTGACAAGAGCACTACCAACGGCTCAATTTGACCATCATTAAATGCTCTCACACCTATAAAAGGAAGGTCAAAGCTCAGGAAGAAATAACAGCTTCAAGTACAAAGAAAAACATCACTCACATACACTTACATACTTGAAAGCTTCTCAATCACAAACAAAAGATTCAGTTCTGTTTTTCTTCTTCATATCAGAATCATCTACTGAATTCTTTTGTCAAGAATCTAATCTCAAACACGAGTTGAGCATACTCAGATTCTGTCCAAAAATCAAAGACATTTAAGTGCCAAGATATATCATCAATCACTCACATACATACTTGAAACTCTCTCATCACTTAAAAGAATTAGTCTGGTCAAGTTCTTATTTACTTTGATTCATTTGTACTGAATTCTTTGTAAAGAAACAAATCTCAAACAAGAGTTGAGACATCTCAGATTCTAACAAAACAATCTCATCATTATTGTAAAACTCAAACTATAAGAGTTAAGTATAGTTTGGGGTAGATTGTAAGAAATCCTATCAAGGTTGGCAGGTGATTTGATTAATCTCTTTCTGGGTGGAATTAGATTAAAGTCTGTAACAAAGATCAAGGTTGATCTAAGCTAGGTGCTGTAAAACCAAGAAGGTTCTTTATTTTAAACACTTAGTGGAAAATCGCACCGTTGTGAGGACTGGACGTAGCCCAGGTTGGGTGAACTAAGATATATCTGTGTGTGATATCTCTTCCCTTATCTCTATTTACTTTCAGTCTGTTAATTATCAAGTTAAATAGATAAACTGAACTGTTGATTTTAACTAATCAAGAATGTTCTCTGTTTTCTGGTGAAAACCAAGAACGTTCTCCGTTTTCTGTTTTCACAACCAAGATCAATTTTGAGTTATTTTGTTAAGTTTTTAACAGGTATTTTAAAAGGGCGAATTTACAATGCAAATCCCTCTTTCTTGTGAATCGACATTGCTACTTCAACCGTCACAATTTAGATTGATAGTACTTCAAATTTAACGTGTATTTAGTTGGAGGGGATGAGAGATGATATTTTTAAGTTTTTGCGTTTGGTTTATTTTTAAATATGGGATGTGAGGTGGCCAAAATCCCTCCAGATCATTTTACCCTACTTCCATTTTTGGGGAAGTTGGATAGGATGGGATGGAATCAAGACAACTGAAGAATCATTTAAAATATCACCGCCTTTCCTTTAATAAAACACAATTATATTAAAATATCTGTCATTATTGCATTTGAACTAAACACATTGTTTTAATGGCATAGACTAATTTTACTAGAAGTATATATGAGGAAAAATGCATCTTTTTGTATATATCGCGTCCATTCATTCTCACTATCAATTGAGTTTTTTTGTAAAAGTCTGACCCTCACCGTTATCAGCACTATTATTCACGATATTCTGACTCCCCTTTCCACCCATCGAAAATAGCGAGTTTTTGTCTTCCGTGGGAATCGAACCCGGTACCTGGGAGATAAGTATCGTCGTCCATTCATTCATGGGGATAAGTAACTTTTTTGTAACAGCCCGACCCTTACCATTATCGGCATTGTTAGTCACGACCTTCTCGTCCCCTTTCCTGTCCATAGGAAATAACGAGTAGGGGTGATAATATGTTAGGCTATGCGTTAGGAGCCTATGATCTGACCAGTTTAATAAAAATGCTAGGTTCAGGCTCTTTTAAAAGCCTATTAATTTAAATAGATCAAACCCACACAGACTTATAAAAAAGCCTATTAGGTCGGCCTATATATATTATTTATTAATATTATTATTTATTATTATTATTATTATTTATTAATATTAGTTTTTGTTATGTTAAATTTGTTAATTATGAGTTCATTTTGTTTCGTTGTTTTTTTTTAAGGTTGTTGCAAACTTGCTAGTTATAATTTTATTAGTTTTCTTTATATATAACAGTATAGTTTAGTCTATTTAAAAAAATATAAAATATATTATTAAAATGCTTTAATGTGAAATAGGTTTAGGCCTGATCAGTTTTTTTAAAAAGTTCAGGCAAAAAAACAAACATATAATAAGTTGTAGGTGAGACTCATATCTAAAAAATTAATTGTAGGCTAGGCTCATGCCTTTTAAAGTCTGATCTGACTTATTCTCAGTCCTAATAGGGAGTTTTTGCCAGAAATCGAACCCGGTAGCTGGGTGATAATACTGTCGTCCATCAGCTCAATTGGTAGTGGGAATGGATGGACGACGATATTTATTCTCTAGGTACCGGAGTCGATTCATACAGAAAACAAAAACTAATTATTTCCTACGAAAAAAAAAGAAAACGAGAAGATCGTGACTAACGATGTCAATAACAATAAGGGTTATGTTGTTACAAAATATTTATAAAAAAATTAGAAACGGTGTAAAGGTTGATTTTTTTGAATAAAATAAGACTTTAAAAATTGTATGGTAAATAATTATGGCCTGCCCAACTTTGGTAAAAGCCATATGCCCACGTATATAGACTATTAGTCGTATAGTTAAGTTCTTTAAGCAACAAGTTGAAATAGTATTTTTTTTAAAAAATTGTTTTGCACTGTCACCAAGGAACAAAAATAATTGAGTAAAAAGAGAGGATTTTGTATACATATATCCCCTTTTTTTATTTTTTTTTTCCAATATGCCCCAATTTGAAAACAAATGCCCAGAATGCTATAATTTTTGGGCTCAGTTACTCGTCACAACCTGTGCCTGCGACGGCTTGAAGGGGAATCTTTTTCAGCCAATTGATCTTCGCACCCCCACGATGCGATGATCTACCCCGCTTTTTTTTTTTGCTCATCGCACCCCCAGAGTGCGATGATTTACACCCACTGTTTTTTTGTTTAATTTAATAATTAAAAATAATTATAATAAATTATAAATATTTAAAATAATTAATAAACTATAAACCCTAAACCCCAAACCCTAAACTCTAAACCCCAAACCCTAATTTTTTTTTAATTTAATAATTAAAAATAATTATAATACATTATAAATATTTAAAATAATTAATAAACCCTAAACCATAAGCCCTAAAACCCTAAACCCTAATTTTTTTAATTTAATAATTAAAAATAATTATAATAATTTATAAATATTTAAAATAATTCATAAACCCTAAACCCTAAAATGAAATAAAAAAAATAAAAAACTTTCATAAATAATAATAATATTATTATTAATTTTAATAATATTAATAATTACATATTAAATAATAATAATAATAAATAAAAGAAAATTATAATAATAATAAATATAATAAAAAAATTAAAATAAATTAATATTTATTTAGGATAAAAAAATTTGTAATAATAATAAAATAACAACAAAATAAAATTATAAACATGATTAATTATTTCCATGTAAATTATAATAATAAATTATATTAATGAATTTAAAAAAAATACATTAAATTGAAATGAGAAAAATACATCAAATTGAAAGAAAAAACTACATCAATTTGCAATTAATTATTTCCATCTAAATGTCCTCCGGTTCCACATCTACGCAGTCGTCGAACTCGTCTAGCCCTTTGTACGAGTTCAAGTTGTTGTGGTTGATCCTCATTTTGATCATTATCTTCGTTATAAGTTGTATGCGGATTAGAACCACTACCACCTGCCTTCGTATAATTTTGAGTATCGATGTTATACATCAAATCAAAAACAGCATAAGCCGACTCAGGTGTTGTGCAATGAGTACCAAACAAATTATAGAAAATTTCACTATCTATCAGATGAACGGGTGTTGGCAATGTTGGCACTGAAGGAACGTATTCCTGAGTCGGTATATATGTAGATTCGTGTAGATGTGTTGGTGACAATAAAGATAGTATTTGGTGCATGGTATGTTGTTGTGGTATTGATTGAGGGGTTGAGTGAACATCAGAATACATTGTGTTGGAACCAAGTTGGTTCTTGCAATTAAAATTTTGATGTTAACAAATGTATTTTATGAAAATAACATATTTGACTTAGAAGAAGAATGAAAAATGTCATCAGAAGAATAGATCAGAAGATGACGTCACCAGAAGCAGAAATCAGAGGATGACGTCACCAGATGATGTCATCAGAAGATGATGTCACCAGAAGCATAAATCAGAGGATGACGTCACCAGAGGATATCGTCAGATGAATCTGTCAAAGAAAAATGTTCAAAATAGAATCTGAGAAAAATGCTCAAAACAGAAGTGGAGCAAAATGTTCAAAACAGATCAGTGAGCAAAAGGCTCAAAACAGAATATGAGCAAACTACTCCAGAATATTCTCAAAATAGATTAATCGAAATACACTCTTGAAGTAAAGCATCAGTGAAGCCCTAAAGTTCAACTATAAATAGAGGCTTAATGCTGAAGAATAAAGTATCGAAAAACACAAGAACTCAAACTTCAATTCAAAGTTATCTGAGAGTTCAAAAGAGAGAAAAACAAATGAGCAAGAGCAATATTTTCTAAGTGTTTTCGAGAGAGAAATACAGTGCAACAATCAGCTTTCCAGAAGCAATAAAAGAGTGCAAAAATAAGTGCAGCAAACAGCTTTCCAGAAGCAACGTTGCAAAGTTCCAAACCTTTATTATAGTGGTGTAGATTCCTTCTTCAATATGGGGTGGTCAGATTGGTAGGAGAAGACTTGGCTGGTTTAGTCAAGGTGTTGTTGTTCCTCAAAAGTCTGGGGTTGTCAGGCTATTTGGGAAGACTAACTTGAAGGGTCAGTGGTGTTGTAATTCAAAGGAGTTTGAATTAGTGAAAAGGCCTTCTAGAGGAAGGGACTGGACGTAGCCTAGTTAACAGTGAACCAGTATAAATTGATGTGTTATTATATTATTATTATCCGCTGCTGAATTTGATTAGTTATTTATCGAATAATTCAAATCAACGTTTAACAAAACAGCAAAAGTAATTAAGTTTGACAAACACAATTCAACCCCCCCTTCTCGTGTTTGCACCTTCGATTGGCATTAGAGCTCGGTCTCAAGGCTGAGCACTTTACAGTGTTTGAGGAAAGATCCAAGGGATCAAAATGTCCGGATTCAATGAAGAAGCTACTGGAGGAAACATCAACAGACCACCTTTGTTTGATGGAGAACGATTTGAATACTGGAAGGACAGGCTGAGAAGTTTTTTTTATTTCACAAGATCCTGAACTTTGGGACTTGGTGGAAGATGGTTATACTGCTCCAGAAGATGCTGATGGTATTAAAATTTCCAGAAGAGATATGGATGCTGATCAGAAGAAGATGTTCAAGTTGCATCACAAATCCAGAACGTTCATGATCAATGCAATCACGTTCAAAGAGTTCGACAAATGCACTAATAGAGAAACTGCAAAGAGCATATATGATAGTCTGATTCTGACTTACGAAGGCAGTAAGCAAGTCCAAGAAGCAAAGGCTAACATTCTAGTCAAGAAGTACGAGTTATTCAAGATGGAAGAAGATGAAGACATTGAAACTATGTTTTCCAGATTCCAGACTCTAGTATCAGGATTAAGGGTACTAGAAAAGAGCTACACTACTGCTGATCATGTAAAGAAAATACTTAGAAGTCTGACAATCAAGTGGAGACCAAAGATTACTGCTATTCAGGAAGCTAAAGATCTGAATACTCTAAAGCTGGAAGAATTAATCAGCTCTCTCAGATCACATGAAATTGAGTTGGAAGAAGATCAACCCAAGAAGAAGAACAAAACTCTAGCACTGAAATCCAAGCAGAAAAAGGCTCTGAAAGCAACATCAGAAGATAGTGATTCAGACGATCAAAGTCTGAATTCAGAGGAAGAAGAGATTGCTTTCTTATCCAAAAATTTCATAAAGATGTGGCATAACAGAAGGAATAAATTTCCCTAGAGATATTTTAATCAGTCCAACAAAGGAAGTGATGATACACATGACAAGAAAGGTATCATCTGCTACGGATGCAATGAATCTGGACATATCAAGTCAGAATGTCCAAATATGGAGAAAGGGAAGTACCAGAGGAAGGATTTCAGAACTAAGAAGAAAAGCATGATGGCTACATGGGATGATTCTGATGAATCTTCTGAAGATGAACAAGCAGATTTGGCTATGATGGCTCACACCAACTCTGATCCAACACAGAATCTGATTCTGGAGGAGAATCAGAAGATGATGAAACTGAGGTATATTCTGAATTCACTCGATCTGATTTGATTACTGTTCTGAATGATTTTTTAAACTGTAATTACAAATTATCTTTAAAACTGAAAACTCTTAAGAAAGAAAATACAAATCTAAGAGAAGAAGTTAATGTTTTAAAAAATCAGATTGCAGAATTTAAAACAGAAAGTGTCATTCTTGAAACTGATATTGCAGAATTGAAAACAGAGAATGTATGCTTGAAAAACAGTTTTGCTGAACTTAAAGATGAAAGTTTAAATATGAAAAATAATCATAATTCAACAGCAATTGAAAATACCACAAGTAATTCTGATATGCATGAACAAGTTCTTCAAGAATTTCTTGATAGTGGTATGGAAAGAAGCAAATACGCTTCTATGATTTATGGAGTCAGTAGGAACGGAAATATAGGTATAGGATTTGAAGAAACAATAATTAAACCTAAACCTATGTTTAAACCTGTTCCCTCTGATATAGTGTGTACTGTTTGTTACAAGAAAGGTCATTCCAAAGTGTCTTGTCGTATGCTAAATACAAGGGAAAACAAGAAACTTTTCAAGACTAACAAACCTGGACCCAACCAGATTTGGGTACCAAAAGATAAAATTGTCTATGTTGCAGATGTTCTAAGCAACCAAATTGAAACACCAGTCATGGTGCCTGGTCAATGGATGCTTGCAATATATGAAGGGAAATAGGTTTATGTTCCAACATATACCAAGCAGAAGCAAAGTAACTCTGGCGGAAGAAGAACTAGTAAACACAATGCCTATCAGAACCAAAACCATAGGAGGAACAGGAAATACCAAAACAGACATAGAAATCACACATATCAACAAAACTGGAACTACCAGAGGAATCAAAATTATCATCAGTTCCAGAACTATTAGAGGAACATGATATATCAACAGAAAGAGAAGTGTCAGTATCTGGAGAGTTCTTCAAACACTCGAGTAAAATTCATCAAGATTACAAACCAGGAAGGGAATTCAAATTCCTTCATCCAAACCATCTAATCACAGAACATACAGATTCAGTATCTGAAAATCAGAAACAAGAGGATTTTCAGAGTAAAACTGAAACTGTTGACATAGAGGTTAGATCTTGCTGTAAATACTATTATTGTTTGATATTTATGTTTAATATGATAACAAGAAGCTTGATCTTAAAAATCAAAGCTAGATAAGTATTCTGCAGGTTTTCAAACTGTCAGAGGAACCAAGTGATTCACGTGATGTGAACACTTCAACAGAAACAATATTTCAGTGGTTTCAAAAACAAGCAGAAACTACCAGAAGCAGAATTAATGGTTTGGCTGTATTGAGTTTATTTTTAAATTATTTGATTTGTATTATGTTATATGACAAATAGCTTGATCTGAAAAGTCAAAGCAAGATGAAGCTGATGTAGGTTAACCAGAACTAGAGGAAACTGATGTTGGTTTACCAGAACCAGATGAAACTAAAGCTAGTTTACCAGAACCAGAGGAAACCGTTGCAGGTTTACTAGAACCAGAAGTTGATACAGATCTACCAAAACCAGAAGCTGATGTAGAAAAACCAAGAGAGCTTGAAAAGATGGAAGATGAAAGAAGAACCTGATAAGTCTTCAGAGGATAAATCTGAAGATAAGTTAAAAAAAATAGATCACTCAAAGACATGGCCAGAACTATGTTAAATGATTTAAATGTTGCAAAACATTTTTGGGCTGAAGCAATCAACACTGCATGTTATATTCAGAATAGAGTCTTTATTAGGTCTATGTTGAATAAAACACCATATGAATTATGGAAAGCTTGATACTGCAAAGTCAAAGCAAGATGTTGATATTACAGATTTAACAACACTAAAGGAAGCAGAAATAGACAAATCAGCAGAAGCAGATAAACCAGTAGAATTTGGAGAAGTGAAGGATACAAATAAATTAGAAGCATGTGACACATCTTCAAAGGATGAACCTGATCAAATCAGAACCAGTCTTGAGAAGTCAGAAGAGAAATCTGGATGGAAATACCAGTCATCTCATCCTGAAAATCTGATCATTCGAAGTGGAAGTGATTCTTTAAGAACCAGATAATCATTAAAAGATATAAGTCTGTTTGGTTTAATCTCATCGATTAAGCCTACATCTGTTAGTGAAGCATTGGCAGATGATGGATGGATTATTGCAATGCTGGAAGAGTTAAATGAATTTAAAAGGAATGATGTTTGGGATCTAGTTCCAAAACCAGAGAAGAACATTGTGGGAACCAAGTGGGTCTTCAGAAATAAGCTAAATGAAAAGGGTGAAGTAGTCAGAAACAAGGCAAGGCTTGTGGCACAAGGTTACAGTCAACAAGAGGGTATTGATTACACCGGGACATTTGCTCTAGTGGCCAGAATTTTTTGATTTAATGCAGCATGAATTTGAAATGAGTATGATGGGAGAACTTAAGTTCTTTCTAGGAATACAAATTCAACAAGTCCAGAAGGTATTTACATTCACCAAACTAAATATACAAAGGAACTTCTCAAGAAGTTTAAGATGAGTGATTGCAAACCTATGGCTACACCAATGCATCTTACTTGTTCACTTGATAAAGATGAATCAGGAACAAAAGTTGACCAGAAAATCTACAGAGGAATGATAGGATCATTACTCTACCTTACTGCTTCTAGACCTGATATCATATTTAGTGTGTATGTGCTCGATTTCAATCTGATCCTAGAGAATCTCATCTAACCGCTGTTAAGAGAATCCTTAGATACCTAAAAGGCACTACCAACCTCACCTTGTTTTACAAGAAAACTCCTACATACAAACTGAGTGGATAATGTGATTCTGACTATGCTGAAGATAAACTTGAAAGAAAAAGCACCAGTGGCTATTGTACCTTTTTAGGAGACAATTTAATTTCGTGGTCCAGTAAGAGACAACACACCATTGCCATGTCAACAGCAGAGGTTGAATACATTTCAGCAGCTGGCTACAGCTCTCAACTTCTCTGGATGAAGCATCAACTTGAAGACTACAAAATAGTAGAATCCAACAGACCCATCTATTTTGATAACACCTCTGCAATTGGCTAACCAAAAACCCTATCCTACATTCTCGAGCCAAACACATAGAGATCAAACACCACTTCATCAGAGATTATGTTCAAAAAGGGGTACTTAACATTCAATTTGTAGACACTGATCATCAATATTCACTAAATCACTACCTAAAGATAGGTTTGAATTCATCAAGAAAAACCTTAATCTTATCTTCATCCCTAACCTAATAGCTTAGTTTAATTTTTATGTATTTTATTTTTCATGTACTTTTATAAAAAATAAAAAAAAATGAGTTGAAAAAAAAAGAGTGAAAAAAAAAACAGAGGATCTTTTTTCTTCATTCAATCCTTTTTGTCTGATGACAAAGGGGGAGAAAATGTAATATTTGATAAAATATTCAAGGGAGAAGATGATGTATTTGAAAGGAGGAGAAGATGATGTATTTGATATCTGGGCATTAGACTTAGGGGGAGAAAATATAAAATGAAGCTTAGTCTTAGGGGGAGTCAAAGTCAAAAGAAAGAAAAAGTATTATAAAAAATACATTGTTTGTCATCATCAAAAAGGGGGAGATTGTTGGAACCAAGTTGGTTCTTGCAATTAAAGTTTTGATGTTAACAAATGTATTTTATGAAAATAACATATTTGACTTAGAAGAAGAATGAAAAATGTCATCAGAAGATGACGTCACCAGAAGCAGAAATCAGAGAATGACGTCACCAAATGATGTCATCAGAAGATGACGTCACCAGAAGCATAAATCAGAGGATGACGTCACCAGAGGACATCGTCAGATGAATCTGTCAGAGAAAAATGTTCAAAACAGAATCTGAGAAAAATGCTCAAAACAGAATCTGAGAAAAATGCTCAAAACAGAATTGGAGAAAAAGGCTCAAAACAGAATCTGAGAAAAATGCTCAAAACAGAAGCGGAGCAAAATGGTCAAAACAGATCAGTGAGCAAAAGGCTCAAAACAGAATATGAGCAAACTATTCCAGAATATTCTCAAAACAGATTAATCGAAATACACTCTTGAAGAAAAGCATCAGTGAAGCCCTAAAGTTCAACTATAAATAGAGGCTTAATGCTGAAGAATAAAGTATCGAAAAACACAAGAACTCAAGCTTCAATTCAAAGTTATCTGAGAGTTCAAAAGAGAGAAAAACAAATGAACAAGAGCAATATTTTCTAAGTGTTTTCGAGAGAGAAATACAGTGCAACAATCAGCTTTCCAGAAGCAATAAAAGAGTGCAAAAATAAGTGCAGTAAACAGCTTTCCAGAAGCAACGTTGCAAAGTTCCAAACCTTTATTATAGTGGTGTAGATTCCTTCTTCAATCTGGGGTTGTCAGATTGGTAGGAGAAGACTTGGCTGGTTTAGTCAAGGTGTTGTTGTTCCTCAAAAGTCTGGGGTTGTCAGGCTATTTGGGAAGACTGACTTGAAGGGTCAGTGGTGTTGTAATTCAAAGTAGTTTGAATTAGTGAAAAGGCCTTCTGGAGGAAGGGACTGGACGTAGCCTAGTTAATGGTGAACCAGTATAAATTGATGTGTTATTATGTTATTATTATCCGCTGCTGAATCTGATTAGTTATTTATCGAATAATTCAAATCAACATTTAACAAAACAACAAAAGTAATTAAGTTTGACAAACACAATTCAACCCCCCCTTCTCGTGTTTGCACCTTCACATTGAAGGTTGCAAACGTGGATCACGCAGATATCTTTCCACAGATATATATATAATTTGGTGTGATTTCTGAACCAATTCATATATTCGTTACTGTGGCATAAAAAACCTTCTATGAATTGACCGTGCAGTACGTAATTCTGACGTTCATTCCAATGTTGAATCTCATCTTTCCAAACCACCCTCCAATTTTCATCAATGCAACGCCTCATGTCGACCTCATGGTACATTTTCATGTCCTCTAGTGGTTGCAGAATTGGTTGATGGAAGCCGAACTAAAGTGCGACTCTATCTACATGATGTTTTTCAACAATATGATAACAATGTAGATAGGTACATGCCATCCAAATGGTCATCTCTTGTTCGGGTACCTCGTGTTGGAACCCGAGATACGTCCTCCACCGAAACTGATATGTTAAAAATATGCTAAGTAAATATTAAGATATATAAAAATATATAATTAAAAAAGTTCAAATAAATGTGAATGAATATTAATATTACTTCCTGAACCACCATGTGATCGATTGTCTTCCGGTAGCCTACCAGAACTACTAAATGTCGTTATGAGGAACACTACTAAATTTTAGACCACCAGAATTAAATATGTCGAATATATTAAACATAAAAAATATAATAATATTAGTAATATGGTAAGTGGTTAGTTTTAAAAAAAGAAAAATATATAAAAATTAATTTCAATAGTTACCTTTGTGCAAGTGAAAATACCCATGCACTGTGTGATTCTGGAGCTACACAAGACAAACGATACCATGCCCAATTTTGTAACAACAGAGCACATCCTCCAATAGACTTGACGTCCGGTTTCGTAGCAACGCATAATTCTCTATACAGCGTAGCTAAAACTGCCGAACCCCAACTATATTGGGATGCTTTATTTAAATCTCCTACTAGGGAAAGATATTTTAAATGTACACGGTTGTTGGATTTGTCCGGCATCAACAATCCACCAATCATACGTAGAATGTATGCTCGACACGATGCTTGTTTTTGTACTTCGGATGCATCTTCACCAACACCGTCAAATGTATCTTTAAGCCATTTTAATTTAATAAAATTACCTGTGGTTGCCCCCTCAGGTGGGATAACTCCTAAATATTCTTCACAGACACTTCTAACAACGGCTGTGGACGATGGATCCAAGTTATTTGATTTGGACCAATCAAATTGGTCCAAGTTGTATTAAATCTTGGCCTTCCAATTTTTTTTATCAACGACTGTGGATTATGGATCCAAGTAATTTGATTTGGACCAATCAAATTAGTCCAAGTTGTATTAAATCTAGGCCTTCCAATTTTTTTTATCAACGGTTGTGATGATGGATCCAAGTTATTGGATTTGGACCAATCAAATTGGTCTAATTTCTATTTAATCTTGGCCTTACAATTTTTTTATCAACGGTTGTGGATGATCTGGATGAAAAATATCAATCATATTTAATCTTGGCCTTTTAATTATTTTTATCAACGGTCGTGGATGATCTAGATGATAAATAAATCTCAGTACATTCTACAAATAGAACAATAAATCTCACTATCTTACCACACCTTCTATCTCATTATACCTTGTAGCATTTCATACTTACTAAAAAAAAAATTATCATGGATTCTCAACAAATAATTTGTATTGTTTATTACAATGGTACAATAGTCGACGGAGTTGAAGGTAAAACATTTGTAAGTGATTACAAAAAGGCGTTCAAAATACATTATGGAAGCAATCTTGCTCGTCTAAAGAATATTATTAAAAAAAAGTTACAATTCGATGACAAAGTGACGATAACTGATATAGTTTATCGACACCTTGTTTTCTTTGGTGAAAATACAACAAGGTTTGAACTTCTTAAGGTTTGCGACGACGAAGATGTTCAGCTCATGTTTGATGTTTATGCACAGTGGTCACTGTTGGAACCAAGTTGGTTCTAAGTCTTAGGATTTTGATGTTTACAAAAGGACTCAATGTAATCTTATTTTGTACCTTGAATTATTACATTAAATACAACAAGAAAAGGAAGTTTGCAGAGGCAGAAGATGCATTCAGAATGCATCCTGGAATTACCAGAAGATACTCCAGGATCACCAGAAGATATCTTTGCTTGCCCAGATCATAAGGAAGCAATGTCAGAAGAAGACCTGGACCATACCAGAGGAAAGCCTGCCAGAGGGAGAGTTTGTCCAGACCAAGAGGAATCAAATATCAGATTTATTCCAGAAGTTATTCTGACCAGAAGATGGCCTGGCAGTGAGAAATTAAAACAGCCCAGACTTGTTCCAGACTCAACCAGAAGATAAGTTAATGAGTCCAGAACAAGAGAATCAATCCAGATTTGACCCAGATCAGAAGATAACATGGTTCAGGGTATGAAACTAAGTCCAGACCAGAAGAAATGATTTACAGAATTGATCCAGACCTGATCCAAAATCAAAGGTAAAATGTCCAGACTTAAATATTACTTATCCAGATTTAATTTATGTTAAATCCAGACCAAGTCCAGAATTGGTCCAGATCAGAGGGAAGATTTCCAGATCAATGGTTCAGAATGAATTATTTGGCCCAGTGTTGGCCGAGATCAGAAGATCAGACCATGGCCCAGTGTTGGCCGAAATCAGAGGATCGGGATGTGTGGTCCAGCAATGGCCGAGATAAGAGGATTGTAGCATATCATGTGCAAGTTCAGGATGGCCGAAATCAGAAGATCAGAGGGTTAGGAAGTGTGGTCCAGGGATGGCCGAAATCAGAGGATCCCAACATATCAATTAGGTTGGTCCAGATGTGGACTAGCGCAGAAGAATCCAATGGTCCAGATTTAATCAGGAGGATTAACGGTGGAGATTTTAATTTATTTTAATCAAAGTATTAAAAAGATTTGTTACAAAAATAAAAGTGAGGTATTGTGGTATTCGGGAGCTGTGGCGGGAAGCAACTAAAGTTTTGATTGGCCAGTTATTTTTTGAAAGAAATCTGAAGCTTAAAAAATATATGTTTTTTATTTAAATAAAGCCCAATTGGTCAAGTTGTTTTTGCAAGAGAATCCAACAAGATTCAGCTCGAAATTAAGCTTGGAAGAGGCCCAAATTTGCATCTATAAAAGGAGGCTCAAGGCAGAATACTTCGAAAATCACAAAAGAGTCATACACTTCCAAAGCAAACACTCAAATTTTCAGAGAGGTCAATTGTGAGTTCCAGCTTTCAAGAAGCAAGTACTCGTGTTATTTTCTTTCCACTGTGTCAAATCTAATTTACTGAAGTAGAGTCTACAATTTGAGCGAGTCAGAAGGGGTAGCAGGTTACTTGGCATTTAGATTCATAGTGTTGAAATTTCTTCTACAATCTGGGATTGTCAGATTGGCTGAAGACAGGAGCTGTATTCCTCAAGAGTCTAGGATTGTTAGACTGTTTGAGAAGACTGACTTGGAGGGTCAGTAGAACGGTTGTAATTCAAGGTTTGAACTAGTGAAATCCTTCAAGGTGAAAGGACTGGACGTAGCCTCGTTAACGTTGAACCAGTATAAAAATTATGTGTTTTATTTTTTACTTTATATCCGCTGCTAACTTTGTTTTTATTTCATCAAGTTTTGTTTTCAAAGTATAAAAACAGAAAAAGTATTCAAGTTAAGTCAAACACAATTCAACCCCCCTTCTCGTGTTTGCACCTTCAATTGACATCAGAGCTCGGTCTCAAGGCTGAGCACTTAACAGTGTTTGAGGAAAGGTCCAAGGGATTCAACATGGCAGAATCCAGAGAAGAATTGGGAGGCAACATCAACAGACCACCACTGTTTGATGGAGAAAGGTTTGAGTATTGGAAGGACAGAATGAGAAGTTTTGTCATATCTCAAGATCTTGAACTATGGAAGATGATAGTCAAAGGATACACTGCACCTACTGATCCAGTAGATCCAACTAAAAAACTAGACATGGATGATATGAGACCAGATCAGAGCAGATTACACAAACTTCATCACAAGTTCAGAAACATCATGATCAATGCCATCACATTTAAGGAATTTGACAGATGCACAGATAAAGAAACACCAAAGAGCATATTCGACAGTCTGGTTCTGACCTATGAAGGAACCCAGCAGGTTCAAGAAGCAAGGGCTAACATACTGGTCAAACAGTATGAGATGTACAAGATGGAAGATGATGAAAACATTGATGGAATGTTCTGCAGATTCCAGACTCTGATATCTGGACTGAAGGTCTTGAAGAAAAGCTACACAACAGCAGATCATGTCTAGAAGATTCTAAGAAGTTTACCAAAACAGTGGACACCAATGTGAAGGTGCAAACACGAGAAGGGGGGGTTGAATTTTGTTTGACTTAACTTGAATACTTTTCCTGTTTTAATACTTTTAAAAACAAAACTTGATGTATAATTAAAACAGAGTTAGCAACGGATAAAAATAAAAATAAAACTCACAGTTTTTATACTGGTTCACCGTTAACGAGGCTACGTCCAGTCCCTTCGCCTTGAAGGATTTCACTAATTCAAACCTTGAATTACAACCTTTATACCGACCCTCCAAGTCAGTCTTCTCAAATAGTCTAACAATAGGAGGTTCATGGCCAAGGGTAAAGATATCTGAATAACTGTTATTTTGGAATGTACCTCCTAGACTTCTTTGAGGAATGCAGCTCCTGTCTTCAGCCAATCTGACAATCCCAGATTGTAGAAGAAATCACAACACTATAAAAATAATTGCCAAGTCACCTGCTACCTCTACTGACTCCCTCAGCTTGTAGACTCTACTTCAACAACTTAGATTTGACACAGTGGAACGAAAACTACAAGAGTACTTGCTTCTTGAAAACTGAGACTCACAATTAACTTCTATGAAAATTTGAGAGTGTTTGCTTCGGAAGTGTATGACTCTTTTGTGATTTTCGATTCTTCATTATTCTGCCTTGAGCCTTCTTTTATAGATGCAGATTTGGGCCTCTTCCAATGCTTAAATTCGAGCTGAATCTTGCTGGATTCTCTGTAAAAAATAACTTGACCAATTGGGCTTCATATAAATAAAAAACATATCTTCAGATTTCCTTTCAAAATAACTGGCCAATTAAATCTGTTGGTTCCTTCCCGCCACAGCTCTTGAATTCCACAACACCTCACTTTATTTTTGTAATAAATCTTTTTAATCCTTTGATCAAAATAAATTAAATTCTCCACCATATAAATTTCCTGATTAAATCTGGACCATTGGATCTTCATGCGCTAGTCCACATCTGGACCATACTGATTGTTATGATGTGATCCTTTGATTTCGGCCTTCCCTGGACCACACTTCCTGACCCTCTGATCTTCTGATTTCGGCCAGCCTGGATGCGCGCCTGATATGCTGAAATCTTTTGGACTCGGCCATTTCTGGACTTGCACATCCTGTTTCTCTGATTTCGGCCAACACTGGGCCATGGTCTGATTTTCTGACCCTGACCATCACTGGACCAAATAATTATTTCTGAACCATTGATCTGGAAGTCTTTACTCTAATCTGGACAGATTCTGGAATTTGGTCTGGAACAAACTGAAATTAACTTGAACAAAAAATATTTCAGTCTGGACATTTTACCTTTGATTTTGGACCAGGTCTGGATTGATTCTGGAATTCATTTCTTCTGGTCTGGACTTAGTTCCATGCCCTGAATCATGCTATCTTATGGTCTGGGCCAAATCTAAATTGATCCTCTTGTTGTGGACTCATAAACATACCTTCTGGTCAAGTCTGGAACAAGTAATTTTTCACTGTCAGACCATCTTCTGGTCAGAATAACCTCTGGAATAAAATTGATATTTGATTCCTATTTGTCTGGAACAACTCTCCTTCTGGCAGGCTTTCCAATGGTATGATCCATGTTTCATTCTGATTTTTATTCCTTCTGATCTGGGCCATCAAAGATATCTTCTGGTCATGTTTTGACATTCCTGGAGTATCTTCTGGTCATTCCAAAATTCATTTTTCTGGAATCCTTTGATCACTTCTTCTGATTCCTTCAGTTTCTGGGGCATTTAACTTAATAATTCAAAGTACAAAATAAGTTTACATAGAGTACATTTGTAAGCATCAAAATCCTAAGTACTTAGAACCAACTTGGTTCCAACACAATGGTTACTGCAGTTCAGCGAGCCAAAGATCTGAATAACTTAAGACTTGAAGACCTGATCAACTCACTCAGGTCTCATGAAATAGAACTGGAAGAAGATGAACCAAAGAAGAAGAAGAATCTGGCTCTGAAGTCGAAACAGAAGAAAGCTGCAAAGGCAGCATCAGAATCAGAGGAAAGTGACAGTGACTGTGATGATATGGCTTACTTATCCAAAAAGATGGTTAAGATCTGGGAAAACATGAAGAGAAGAAGCTTCAAGAAGAAACATAACAACAGAGGAAAGGAAGAATCTGACAAGAAGAATATTGTTTGTTATGGATGCAATAAACCAGGACATATCAAGTCAGAATGTCCTAATCTGGAAAAAGGAAAACGACACAAGAAGAGTTCCAGATTCAGAAAGAAGGGTCTGATGGCAGCCTGGGATGTATCCGAATCAGAAGAAGAATCGTCTGATGAAGAAGAGGCAGAAACAGCAATGAAAGCACACATCAGGCCTGCTTCTGGTCTTCATAAAGGCATGATTTCAGGAAGGAAAGCAGGAAGAAGAAAGAATGAACGAAGCAGTCAGTCAAGCAAGTCTGGAAGCACATCAGAGGAAGCAATTCTGTCTCTTATGGCTCATATCAACTCAAGTTCTGGATACAACTCAGGCTCTGGAACATAATTAGAAGATGAAGACAGTGATGTATTTTCTGATCTCTCTAAATCTGAACTAATTGAAACTTTAAAAGACTTGTTCAATGCAAATAATAAGATGTCTTTAAAGAATCGAAATTCTGAGTATGCAACTGAAAACAAAGATTTTAAAACTGAAGTTGCAAGACTCAAGTCTGAAAACCAAACTATCAAAAGTAATATTTGTTCCACTTCTGAAACTGTTTGTAAATCTGATGTGCATGAGCAATTTTTTCAAAAATTCATTTCAAATGGAATGGAAAGAAGTAAATATGCATCTATGCTTTATGTAAACAGTAACTCTGTAAAACTTGTTTGTCCTAAGAAAGGTCACTCTGAACTATCTTGTCCAATGGTAATATCTGAACAAGATCAGAGAGTTGTTAAGACTAACAAACCTGGACCCAATCAGTTCTGGGTACCAAATGATCAAATTGTCTATGTTGCAGATATTCTGAGCAACCAGAAGGAGACACCTACACTGGTGCCTGGACAATGGATGTTGGCTATGCACAAGCAGAAGAAGGTTTATGTTCCTGCTACAACAAGACAAAGGCAATCTGAGTCTGATGGAAGAAGGTCTGGTCAACTCAACCAGAATCGGAATCAAAACCAAAACAAGAACCAGAATCAAAACTGCAACCAGTATTAGAAGCACAGAAACTGGAACCAGAACCAGAACTGGAATCAGTATCAGAAGCACAGGAACTGGAACCAGAATCAACTCTGGAACCAGAATCAACTCTGGAACCAGAATCAGAATCAGTACTGGAACCAGAATCAGAATCAACACTGGAACCAGAACCAGAATCAGATCAGGAAGTACCAGAATCACAAGAATTACCAAATTCATCAGAACCACCCGATTCACCAAACTTACCAGAATCAAAACATGTTCCAGAATCATCAGACGAACATGGGGTATCAACCAAAGCAGAATCAAGAAAACTGCTCAAACAGGCCAGAAGAAGAACTGGCTCTAATGGCTCGAACAGAAGCTAAGTCTGAATCTGAGTCTGACTCTGACTCTGATTCTGACAGAGAAAAGGCAAGATCTGATCAGCAACACAAAACTTGGTATCTTGACAGTGGCTGCTCCAAACACATGACAGGAGACAAATCTATGTTTCTGGATCTGATTATGAAGAATGGAGGCAAAGTTTTCTTTGGAGGAAACCAGAAAGGTCAGATTATTGGTACAGGAACTGTTGGTAACACTTCTTCTCCCCTTTCTATTAAAAATGTTTTGTTGGTTAAAAGGCTAAAACATAATCTTCTAAGCATAAGTCAATTAAGTGACTGCAACTATGATGTTATCTTTAATCAAAAAACTTGCAAAGCTGTTAGTCAAATTGATGGAACTGTTTTATTTACCGGCACTAGGAAGGATAATGTTTATAAAATTGATTTGTTCAGTCTTGCTAAGCAACAGGTTAAATGCTTATTGTCTGTGAGTGAAGAGAATCTGATTTGGCACAAAAAGTTAGGGCATGCAAACCCTAGGCTTATATCCAAACTGAGCAAACTCCAGTTGGTAAGAGGGCTTCCCAAGGTAAGTTCGAAAACTGAGATTCTGTGTGAAGCTCAAAGAGGTAAACAAACTAAAAGCTCTTTTAAAACTAACAAATGTGTTTCTACCTCTCAACCACTTGAACTGCTTCACTTAGATCTGTTTGGTCCTGTTCAAACAGCTTCCCTCAGTGGTAAGAAATATGGTTTTGTGATTGTTGATGATTACTCAAGGTGGACTTGGGTAAAAATTTTAAAGAAAAAAGATGAATCTCACAAAGTGTTTATTTCCTTCTGTAAGCAAGTTATGAATGAACAGGGTATTAAGATCATAACCATCAGAAGTGATCACGGAGGTGAATTTGAGAACAAGTACTTTGAAGAATTATGTGATGAGAATGGGATCTCTCACAACTTCTCATCACCCAGAACACCTCAACAGAATGGAGTGGTAGAAAGGAAAAATAGATCACTGCATGAGATGGCCAGAACCATGCTGAATGATATGAAGGTTGACACCTACCTTTGGGCAGAAGCTGTCAACACAGCCTGTTCAAACAGCTTCCCTCAGTGGTAAGAAATATGGTTTTGTGATTGTTGATGATTACTCAAGGTGGACTTGGATAAAAAATTTAAAGAACAAAGATGAATCTCACAAAGTGTTTATTTCCTTCTGTAAGCAAGTTATGAATGAACAGGGTATTAAGATCATAACCATCAGAAGTGATCACGGAGGTGAATTTGAGAACAAGTACTTTGAAGAATTATGTGATGAGAATGGGATCTCTCACAACTTCTCATCACCCAGAACACCTCAACAGAATGGAGTGGTAGAAAGGAAAAATAGATCACTGCATGAGATGGCCAGAACCATGCTGAATGATATGAAGGTTGACACCTACCTTTGGGCAGAAGCTGTCAACACAGCCTGTTCAAACAGCTTCCCTCAGTGGTAAGAAATATGGTTTTGTGATTGTTGATGATTACTCAAGGTGGACTTGGATAAAAAATTTAAAGAACAAAGATGAATCTCACAAAGTGTTTCTTTTCACATCCATAATCTCTCATTATTGGCAGTGCAGCAGAACCTTTAAAGACCAGATCATCAAGTAGAGAAACCAGTCTGTTTGGTTTAATATCAACAATTGAACCAAGCAATGTTGATGAGGCTTTGGTAGAGGAAGGTTGGATACTTGCAATGCAAGAAGAGCTGAATGAATTCCAAAGGAATGATGTTTGGGATCTGGTACCCAGACCAAACAAAAACATTATTGGAACCAAATAAGTTTTCAGGAATAAACTTAATGAAAAAGGTGAAGTGGTAAGGAACAAAGCCAGACTTGTAGCTCAAGGATACAGTCAACAGGAAGGTATAGACTACACTGAGACTTTTGCTCCAATGGCCAAGTTAGAAGCAATTAGAATTCTCTTATCATTTGCTGCTAATCATGATATAATGCTGTATCAAATGGATGTTAAATGTGCATTCTTAAATGGCTACATAAGTGAGTAAGTCTATGTCAAACAGCCCCCTGGATTTGAAGATTATGATTTTCCAGACCATATTTTTAAACTTAAAAAATCCTTATATGGTTTAAAACAAGCACCAAGGGCATGGTATGACAGACTTAGTAACTTTCTGCTTAAGAATGAATTTAATAGAGGCCAGATTGATAATACTCTATTTAGGAAATCCATTAAAAATGATATTTTGATTATTCAAGTTTATGTTGATGATATCATATTTGGATCGACTAATGGCACTTTGTGCAAAGAGTTTTCTGACCTAATGCAGAAAGAGTTCCAAATGAGCATGATGGGAGAACTCAAGTGTTGGAACCAAGTTGGTTCTTGCAATTAAAGTTTTGATGTTAACAAATGTATTTTATGATAATAACATATTTGACTTAGAAAAAAAATGAAAAATGTCATCAGAAGAATAGATCAGAAGATGACGTCACCAAAAGCATAAATCAGATAATGACGTCACCAGAAGCAGAAATCAGAGGATGACGTCACCAGAGGATATCGTCAGATGAATCTGTCAGAGATAATGTTCAAAACAGAATCTGAGAAAAATGCTCAAAACAGAATTGGAGAAAAAGGCTCAAAACAGAATCTGAGAAAAATGCTCAAAACAGAAGCGGAGCAAAATGTTCAAAACAGATCAAGTGAGCAAAAGGCTCAAAACAGAATTTGAGCAAACTACTCCAGAATATTCTCAAAACAGATTAATCGAAATACACTCCTGAAGTAAAGCATCAGTGAAGCCGTAAAGTTCAACTATAAATAGAGGCTTAATACTGAAGAATAAAGTATCAAAAAACACAAGAACTCAAACTTCAATTCAAAGTTATCTGAGAGTTCAAAAGAGAGAAACACAAATGAGCAAGAGCAATATTTTCTAAGTGTTTTTTAGAGAGAAATACAGTGCAACAATCAGCTTTCCAGAAGCAATAAAAGAGTGCAAGAATAAGTGCAGCAAACAGCTTTCCAGAAGCAACGTTGCAAAGTTTCAAACCTTTATTATAGTGGTGTAGATTCCTTCTTCAATCTCGGGTTGTCAGATTGGTAAGATAAGACTTGGCTGGTTTAGTCAAGGTGTTGTTATTCCTCAAAAGTCTGGGGTTGTCAGGCTGTTTGAGAAGACTTAGCTGGTTTAGTTAAGGTGTTGTTGTTCCTCAAAAGTCTGGGGTTGTCAGGCTGTTTGGGAAGACTGACTTGAAGGGTCAGTGGTGTTGTAATTCAAAGGAGTTTGAATTAGTAAAAAGGCCTTCTGGAGGAAGGGACTGGACGTAGCCTAGTTAACGGTGAACCAATATAAATTGTTGTGTTATTATGTTATTATTATCCGCTGCTGAATCTGATTAGTTATTTATCGAATAATTCAAATCAATATTTAACAAAACAGCAAAAGTAATTAAGTTTGACAAACACAATTCAACCCCCCTTCTCGTGTTTGCACCTTCATCAAGTTCTACCTG
Source organism: Cicer cuneatum (assembly GCA_037974295.1). Classification (NCBI taxonomy): domain Eukaryota; kingdom Viridiplantae; phylum Streptophyta; class Magnoliopsida; order Fabales; family Fabaceae; genus Cicer; species Cicer cuneatum. The sequence goes on along the minus strand of JBBPBO010000004.1, from coordinate 65,678,555 downwards.
GGAATTCAAATTCACCAAGGTAAATTAGGTATACTCATTCACCAATCTAAATATACTAAAGAACTTCTTAAAAAGTTCAAAATGAGTGAATGTAAGCCTATGGCCACCCCTATGCACCCAACCTACTCACTTGAGAAAGATGAAACCAGCCAAAAGGTAGACCAAAAAACATACAGAGGTATGATTGGATCCCTTCTTTATTTAACTACTTCTAGACCTGACATCTTGTTTAGTGTTTGTGTCTGTGCCCAATTTCAAGCTGACCCTAGGGAATCCCATTTAACTGCTGTCAAACGAATTCTGAGATACCTTAAAGGAACCACCAACCTTACCTTATTATACAAGAAAACCACCACCTACAAACTCAGAGGTTTTTGTGATTCCGACTATGCTGGAGACAAGCTGGAAAGGAAAAGTACAAGTGGCAACTGCACTTTCTTAGGTGGTAATTTGATCTCTTGGTCAAGCAAAAGACAAAGCACAATTGCCATGCCAACAGCTGAAGCTGAGTATATATCAGTAGCAGGATGCAGTTCACAGTTACTCTAGATGAAACATCAACTTGAAGATTACAACATCTTTGAAACCAATATCCCTTTGTTCTGTGATAACACTTCAGTCATAAACCTAACCAGAAACCCTATCTTACACTCTAGAGCCAAACACATTGAAATAAAACACCATTTCATTATGGACCATGTTCAAAAAGGGACTTTAAGCATCCAGTTTGTGGACACTGATCATCAATGGGCTGACATCTTCACCAAAGCATTACAAGAAGATAGGTTCTAGTTCATCAAAAAGCATCTCAGCATTACCTCCATATCTGACTAGCTCAAGTAGTCATCTTAGGAGTTTTTAAATTTCTTGTAATTTTAATTTCTTTCTTTTATTTTCTGTTTTTACTTTTGGTACTTTGTAAAGAGAAAAACAAAAAATACAAAAATAGTAGGACCACTTTTTGGCTGATGACAAAAACGGGGAGAGAGAGAGAGAGAGAAAGGAGAAATAAGTAGAAAAGGAGAGATAAAAAGAAAGAATGAGCGAAAAAGAAAGAGATGAAAAGAGGAGAAATAAGTAGAAAAGGAGAGGAATCAGGGAGAGAGAAAAAGAAAGAGTGAAAAGAGAAGGAGTTGAAAAGGAGAGGAAGCGAGAAGAGAGAAAAAGAAATAGAGAATAAAGAAGGAGTTGAAAAGGAGAGGAGAAGAAAGAAGGAAGAGTGAAAAGAGAAGGAGTTGAAAATGAGAGTATCAGACTTAGGGGGAGAGATTGGTCTGAGGGAGAGAGAAAAACAAAGAGAGAAAAAGAAAGAGTGAAAAGAGAAGGAGTTGAAAAGGAGAGGAAGCGAGAAGAGAGAAAAAGGAGTTGAAAATGAGAGGAGAAGAAAGAAGGAAGAGTGAAAAGAGAAGGAGTTGAAAAGGAGAGTATCAGACTTAGGGGGAGAGATTGGTCTGAGGGGGAGTAATTCAAGTCTTCGAGTTACAAGCTAGCAAAATAAGTTAAGGTTTTGTCATCATCAAAAAGGGGGAGATTGTTGGAACCAAGTTGGTTCTAAGTCTTAGGATTTTGATGTTTACAAAAGGACTCAATGTAATCTTATTTTGTACCTTGACTTATTACATTAAATACAACCAGAAAATGAAGTTTTTAGAGGCAGAAGATGCATTCAGAATGCATCCTGGAATTACCAGAAGATACTCCAAGATCACCAGAAGATATCTTTGCTTGCCCATATCAGAAGGAAGCAATGTCAGAAGAAGACCTGGACCATACCAGAGGAAAGCCTGCCAGAGGGAGAGTTTGTCCAGACCAAGAGGAATCAAATATCAGATTTATTCCAGAAGTTATTCTGACCAGAAGATGGACTGGCAGTGAGAAATTAAAACAGCCCAGACTTGTTCCAGACTCAACCAGAAGATAAGTTAATTAGTCCAGAACAAGAGAATCAATCAAGATTTGACCCAGATCAGAAGATAGCATGGTTCAGGGTATGAAACTAAGTCCATACCAGAAGAAATGATTTCCAGAATTGATCCAGACCTGATCCAAAATCAAAGGTAAAATGTCCAGACTTAAATATTACTTATCCAGATTTAATTTCAGTTAAATCCAGACCATGTCCAGAATTGGTCCAGATCAGAGGGAAGATTTCCAGATCAATGGTTCAAAATTAATTATTTGGCCGAGATCAGAAGATCAGACCATGGCCCAGTGTTGGCTGAAATCAGAGGATCAGGATGTGTGGTCCAGCAATGGTCGAGATCAGAGGATTGTAGCATATCAGGTGCAAGTCCAGGATGGCCGAAATCAGAAGATCAGAGGGTTAGGAAGTGTGGTCCAGGGATGGCCGAAATCAGAGGATCGCAACATATCAATTAGGTTGGTTCAGATGTGGACTAGCGCAGAAGAATCCAATGGTCCAGATTTAATCAGGAGGATTAATGGTGGAGATTTTAATTTATTTTAATCAAAGTATTAAAAAGATTTGTTACAAAAATAAAAGTGAGGTATTGTGGTATTCAGGAGCTGTGGCGGGAAGCAACTAAAGTTTTGATTGGCCAGTTATTTTTTGAAAGAAATCTTAAGCTTAAAAAAGATATGTTTTTTATTTAAATAAAGTCCAATTGGTCAAGTTATTTTTGCAAGAGAATCCAGCAAGATTCAGTTCGAAATTAAGCTCGGAAGAGGCCCAAATCTGCATCTATAAAATGAGGCTCAAGGCAAAATACTTAGTATCGAAAATCACAAAAGAGTCATACACTTCCAAAGCAAACACTCAAATTTTCAGAGAGGTCAATTGTGAGTTCCAGCTTTCAATAAGCAAGTACTCCTGTTATTTTCTTTCCACTGTGTCAAATCTAAGTTGTTGAAGTAGAGTCTACAATCTGAGGGAGTCAGAAGGGGTAGCAGATTACTTGGCAATTAGATTCATAGTGTTGAAATTTCTTCTACAATTTGGGATTGTCAGATTGGCTGAAGACATGAGTTGTATTCCTCAAAAGTCTATAATTGTTAGACTGTTTGAGGAGACTGACTTGGAGGGTCAGTAGAACGGTTGTAATTCAAGATTTGAATTAGTGAAATCCTTTAAGGTGAAGGGACTGGACGTAGCCTCGTTAACGGTGAACCAGTATAAAAATTCTGTGTTTTATTTTTTACTTTATATCCGCTGCTAACTCTGTTTTTATTTCATCAAGTTTTGTTTTAAAAGTATAAAAACAGGAAAATTATTCAAGTTAAGTCAAACACAATTCAACCCCCCTTCTCGTGTTTGCACCTTCAGTCACAACTTGGCACCATTGAGTTATATGTTAACTTTGAAGATGGTCCTTAAACATACTCAAACATTGATCAACCATCGTCCTCAAACATACCCAATCCCGACTACATCCCATCTTTTGATCAAACCAACCCTTATCAACCCAACTTATATTCTTCATCACAACACTATGAACCATAACAATGTGAACCATCACAACACTATGAACCATCACAGTGTGAACCATCACAACATTATGAACCATTCTCTAGCCAACTAGAACAAACTCATCCAGAAAGTTTTCAACTCCATCAGGAATCTCTTCCAGTAAGTCCACAATGCTATCTTCCCCTTAGTGTCTTATATGATATCAACGAGGAAGAATTGAGTGATTATAGTGAAGATAATGAGACATACTTCGATGAATCATCTGGTGATTCTGACGATGACAATGTTGTTGACGAAGATATGGAAGCAGAATTCAATCCACCCTCATACATGAAGAATATCAATCTAGATAATGGAGAGCAATCAAGTGAATTTGATGTCATGTTCGTTAACGAAGACCCAGCAAAATATGGAACTCTTGCCGTTGGAATGATGTTTCAAAACAAGGATGAATGCGTACATGCAATCAAACGGTACCATTTAAAACAATCGTTGAATTTTGTGGTACAGAAATCAGATTTAGAAAGGTATGTTATTTGTTGTTCATCTCCAAATTGTTTGTTTAGATGTAGAGCTTCAAAACGCAAAAAAAGTGATTTGTAGGTGATTGGTAAATTGAACTTGCCTCATACATGCATAAATTCGGCATTGTCACAAGATCATACGAAGCTCGATTCTAATATGATATGTGCAAGCGAAATGCAAGTTTTGAAAGTGGATCCTTCAATCAAAGTGAAGGTCATTATTGCTCAGATTCAAGCCTTACACAACTACACAATTAGTTATAAAAAGGCTTGGATGGGAAAAAGTAAAGCCATCGAAAAAATTTATGGCAATTGGGAAGTGTCTTACAATCAACTCCCACAATGGTTATTGGTTATGCAAACGTTTGCTCCATGAACCAAAATTGAAATGGAAACGATCCTAGCTTATCATGAGAATAGTTTGATAAGTGGGATAAGGATATTTCATAGACAATTTTGGGCTTACCTTCCGTGCATATCTGTGTTCAAATTTTGCAAACCAATTGTACAAGTTGATGGGACTTGGTTGTACGGCAAATACAAGGGAACTCTATTAGTAGCAGTTGCCCAAGATGGGAACGACCATGTAATTCCTATTGCCTATGCTCTTGTGGAAGGTGAGACAAAAGAGGGTTGGAGTTTCTTTTTGAGAAAGTTAAGAAAACATGTCACTCCACAAGCCAACATTTGTTTGATTTCGGATAGACACGAATCCATTAAGAGTGCTTACAACAATCCAAATAATGGATGGCAAGATCCTCCGTCAAAGCATGTGTTCTGCGTCCGACATATTGCACAAAATTTTGCAATGGAATTTAAGGATAATGCTTTGAAAAAAAAAGTTGTTTGCATGGGTAATAATTTCATTCTTATTTCTTATAATTAGTGTAATTTTTAATAATTTAATTGTTAATTTTTATAATTAGTTAACAATGAATTGTCTACTATATCAATACAGGTTACTCAATTAATGAACCTACATATCGACACTACCGCAGAGAAATCAGCATATTAAACCCGGAGGCTTTGAAATGGTTAGATAACATACCGCAACAAGATTGGATTCAAGCATTTGATGAAGGTAGCCGTTGGGGTCAGATGATCACCAACCTTGTGGAGTCAATCAACAGAGTATTAAAAGCACTGCGGAACCTTCCTATCACTGCTTTGGTCCAATCAACATATTATAAAACAGGGACATTATTTCCATCCATGGGAAAACTATACACATCAATTTTAGCTTCTGGTCAGGTATTCACAGAAACATGCTTCAATTTTATGAAATCTGAAATAACTAAATCTAATAGTCATAGAGTTGATAGTTTTGATCGAAGCAACCACACTTTCATGGTCCCCGAGACGGTAAATCCAATAGAAGGACGACCAATTGGTCATTACAGTGTAAACCTTTCTAACAATTGGTGCGACTGTGGGAAATATCAAGCTAAACACATGCCTTGCTCACATGTGAGCAGCATGTTCTAGTATCAAATATGATTATTAGAGGCTTATACCTGATGTGTACAAGGTGGAAACGTTACTAAAAGTGTACGACGAAACGTTCAGACCTATATCAAACAAAGGATATTGGCCAGAATATCAAGGTGTTAAGGTATGTCAAAATCCTCTCATGCAGAGAGTCAAGAAAGGTCGTCCAACAAGCAAACGCATTAGAACAGAAATGGACACTAGAGAATGAGTGTCAAGAAAGTGCGAATTATGTCGGGTCTCTGGTCATACTAGAAAACATTGTCTAAACGCTGCTGGGACATCTACTCAAATTTGATGTATTTTTTTTAAATTTATTAATATAATTTATTATTATTATTATTGTTATTATGATGTTTATAATTTTATTTTTTTGTTATGTTTATTATTATTACAATTTTTTTATCCTAAATATTATTTTATATTAATTTTTTTATTATGTTTATTATTATTATAATTTTATTTTTATTTATTTATTATTATTATTTAATCTGTAATTATTAATATTATTAACATTATTAACATTATTTATGGAAGTTTTTTATCTTTTTTATTTCATTTTAGGGTTTAGGGTTTTTTAATTATTTTAAATATTTATAATTTATTGCAATTATTTTTTATTATTAAATTAATTAAAAAAAGTTTGGGTTTAGGGTATATGGTTTATTTTAAATATTTATAATTTATTATAATTATTTTTAATTATTAAATTAAAAAAAATTGGGTTTAGGGTTTAGGGTTTATTAATATTTTTAAATATTTATAATTGATTATAATTATTTTTAATTATTAAATTAAAAAAATTAGGGTTTAGGGTTTAGGGTTTATTAATTATTTTAAATATTTATAATTTATTATAATTATTTTTAATTATTAAATTAAACAAAAACAAAAAAGGGGGGTTGTAGATCATCGCACCCTGCGATGAGCAAAAAAAAAGTGTGTAAATCATCGTATCCTGGGGGTGTGAATATCAATTGGCTGAAAAAAATTCTCCTTCAAGTCGTCGCAGGTCCAGGTTGCGACAAGTAACTGAGCCTAAAAAGTAGGACAATCTGAACATTTTTTTTTAAACTGGGACATATTGAGAAAAAAATAAAAGAAAGGGATATATGTATACAAAATCCAAAAAGAGAAACAAAAAGAATGATAAATATTTCATCAAAATTAGTTGCGAAAACATTTTTTAATTAACTCGAGAGCTTAGGTTTCGGTTACTAGATTTACCTCGTTCGTTTTGAGAAACGGCGAGAGCAAGCAGTGCTCCGGAACATCAACTAATTTAACTTGGATCTGGACACTCAAAGATAGATCATGTTTCTCGCACCTCAATGGACACGTGGAAGCCCCATGATTTTTTAGTGGCGGGTGACAGAAAAAAAGTAGAAAAATGACGGAATTTACACTTCTCTTCACAAATTATTTTAAAGATAAATAATTCTTTTTTGTTATTATTTTATATTATCATCGACCATTCTCTCTAACAAAATTATAAATGAGATCATTAATATAGTAATTTAGAATTGATAAAATATAAATTAGTACTCTAAAATGAATTGACAAATGACAAATAGTAATCATATGTGAATTGTTATCAGTTATTTAATTGTTTTTTCTCCAAAAAAGTCTCAGTTTGTTTTAAGATGAGCACAATCTTGTTTTTAATGAGTACCGTCCTTAATAAATCCGCAACTCATCGAGTTAAGAGACATCTAAAGTCTGACCCAATCAAATATTATAAATATTATAATCCAATAAAAGACACTAAATCCGACTTAATTTGTTGTCTGAACGCCCCTAGTACTAAGAATTGCCAGGACTTTTGTTGCTAACATGAACACCAAGGAACTTTGAGTATTTAATTTAAAGTTGGAATTCTTGAGGTTAGGAATCTGGATAACCTTCCAGACTCCAAATCCACGAAGTTGAAGAATTCAGCCGTTTGTTTTGTACACTATTCACAGATAGTGGATATTATCATAGTAATTGATGAGAATTTTTTAAGAACGAAACCCATGTAGTTGTCCATATTTTAGTAGAGACGAGGACATATATGACAAACTTTTAAAATTGTAATGAGATATTAGTTATATTACGATGTTGGTTATGAATGATGTGCAATAACACTTATATTTTGTCAAAATAACTAATTTATCTCGAATTGGTTTTGTTACAAAAACTCGCCAAAACTCCCATTATTATTGTATTACATTACATAAGAGGAAACCGAAAAGCTAAAATGAAAAACAAAAGATAGATTGGCACTAAGATTTCCTAACTTCTGATTCTGAGATACAAAACAGTTGTAGAGACCGCAGGTAAAACTGTGTGCCTATATCCTCAAAGATGAACAACTCCTTTCCTGCAAAGAGAATAAAAATATGAATGAGAAATTTTGTAATAAGAGTTTTATACCATTAGAATAAAGTTAGGCAACAAAGAATAATCTAATGACAGTTACCTTTCAAAGCTCATCCTTTGGTTGTTCTACTTCTTGCTGAGCGGCGGCGGCAGCTGCAGCAGGTTTATCCCGGTTCTTTTCGATAAATTCTATTATGGCTTCCTTTGTCCTGTCGCCATCGTATTGTGATAGTTTTCCACTTGCTGACCTGAAGTACAATGTTGGATAGCCTTGAACCGCAAAGGTTTCGCTAGGGACATCGTTGGCAGTAGCATCCTGGAATGCGGCACCAAACATGAATTAAGTAGCCAAAACAAAAAATAAAAGAAAAGATAATGTCATCAAAATATTTGCAATACTAAAACTAGATATACTAGCACAATCATCAAAGGCGAAAATAGACGTGTCTTACAAGTTTTGCAATAACAACATCAGCATCACTTTGGAATGAGACCGCAACTTCATCTAAAATTGGAGCCAACTGTTTGCAATGTCCACACCAAGGAGCATAAAATTCGAGCAAAACTGCAAGGTGTAGAGTTCACATTTAGTAATTATACTAGCCTAACTCTGATAATTCATGGAATACAGCCAAAGAAAAAGGCAACAATGTATACCATTCTTCCCAGAGTTGAAAACTATTTCCTCTAGAGTTTTCCCAACTACCACTTTAACAGGCTCGTTGTTAGTTTCAGGAATAGGCTCGGACTTGACAAATGGTGCAAGATTTCCCTCCTGTAAAAGAAAATATGATAAAATTCACATTCTTAAATGAAAGAGTTTACAAAATCAATATATCCTACTAGAAATAAAGGTAGAAAATTAAAGCAGCCAAAAGAAGTAAGCTACTAAGAGAAATGAGCTATACCTTGTATGCCTTCAACCAAGTTGGAACATCATCAGCTTCCAAATTGGGTTTGAAAAATTTCTTCCCATCGCTATTCTGAACAATAATTAGAGGTACTTGGTCTTCCTTTAGTCCAAAGTACTGCCAAGAAAAGTCATTCACAATGTCAAATATTAACATTAAGCACAAAATAACTTCAAAATAACTTTTATACAAACCTGGAAGGCACCTTGACTAGACTCAACATCTCCCACAAGAAAGCTTACTCCCTGTTGTTTGTATTGCTCAGCAGTTTCACGGTATTTTGATTTGATAGGTTCAGCACCTTCAGCACTGAAGTTAAGGAACAACATTGCCTGCCAATTTAAAAACCTTAATTTAGGTTTCTCAGAAACAGGATCATAAGGACCCAGAACAATGGCAAAGGAAATATCATGTGTTTTGGACCAGGAAATGTGGTGAAAGCAAGCAAGGTTTGTAAAATTCTTTGAAATACAAAATGGTCAATTCAAGGCAAAGACATCAATAGATGTTTGGACTCAAACATATATAATACGCTTCTATTAAGGTATGACAAAGACAAATCATCCAGTTTAGCATTGCAGGAACAAAAATGAGTTAAATAGCACATTACCTTTGCATTGGGAGAGTTAAAGAATTTTGAAACATAAGGGTGATTGTTTGGGTCTTTGTTAAAGACAGTCACAACAGGGATGCTGGAATCTTCAATGAATTTTTCTAGTGCTTCAACATTGAATTCCTACAAGCATGACAGAGTTTTAAACAGCCAAATAAAAAAAAAAATCAAAATATGTAACACGGAACAGTCAATCTGCAGAAATAAACAATACCTTGGAGTCTACAAAGAGCTCGTCAAATGGCTTAAATAACCTAACAAAAGGCCCAGACACTGATGATTCTCCCCTTGGGAGGTGTTTGGCATCCAGAGTGTGACCAAAGTCATAATCAGAACGCAACTTATTGGCTAATGCGATGAACTTATCAAACTCCTCACCAGAGAATTTAGGGAAAACACCGACCTGAAAACATGGGAAAAATAAGATTAATGGCCAGTGTGATTAAAAATAAAGCAAAAGTACAATGGTTGAATGCTTACAATAACAACACTCGATTCACCAACAAAAGCACTAGCATCATCAGCAGATTTAATTTCTGTTGATGCAGGACCGCTTTGTTTCTTCAAATATTCGACAATACCATCAGCTTCACGGGGACCTTTGTAATCTTGAGCGTCCTTTCCACCATTTCTCAAAATCTTAATTGTTGGGAATCCCTTAACTTCATACTCTGTAGCGAGTTCTTTGTTCTTCTCCTCATTGGCATCAACTTTAGCCAAAGGAATTGGAGGATTATGGCTGCTCAAGATAGAAGCAGCTTTTTCATACTGCATACATAAACATGATTCAAAATCAGCATTCGTTTAATCCAACAAATTGAACATAAAAGAAAAACCAAAACAGTTAAAGAAAAAAAAAAGGAAAACAAATCACCTCCGGTGCAAGGTTCTTACAGTGGCCACACCTGGAAAAAAATAAAAACCAAATTAATAATTACTATCAGAACTTTTCCAAAAAAACAATTACTATCAGAAAAATGCAATGCAATAATGTTAATAATATAATATTGTTAATAATTGCTCACTATGAACTGGATTTAAACACATTCCATCACCGAAAATACAGTATTAACAAAAATCAGGCATACTGAAACGCATGCAACAAATACAAGCTGAATAAAAAAAATTGACTGATTGATTTATAAAAGAAAATATCTCTAATCGTTGAAATTAGTACAAAAATAGAATTCTACATAAAAATTAAACCTAAATCAGCATCAGGATAAACACAAAATTCAAACAGGAAATTAGCAAAAGTGAGATCTATAACAAAATGAAAGCAAATACAACAGATAGTAACAACAAAAGCTGAATCGAACGTTAACAAAAATGAAAAAGAACATAAGCAAATGGTAGAATCGAATCATATACCATGGTGCGTAAAACTCAACAACGATGAAATCGTGCTTGCTAACAGTGTCATGGAAGTTAGAGTTATCCAATGTAAGGACAAATTCCTTTGCCTCAGATTCCTCAGCGTAGATCTGAGAAGGAAGCAGCACAAGGAGAGAGAGCGATAATCCAAAGAGGAACAAAATGGAAAAGGTTTTAGCCATTGTAGAATATAATGAAATTCTAGGGATTTCGAAGAATATAGGAATGAGAGGGGGTTTATGTAGGGGAAAAGTGTGTGCGAGAGTAGAAAGAGCATACAGAAAAAAGAAAACAGCGTTGAAGACACGTCAGCGATCAGTTTTTTTAGATTTTGTGTGCTCTAGTTTTGAACAACCAACGAATCTGTAGTCGCCACGTCGACACTCTTTCTTACGTGGCTCTACTCCATAGGACCCTTACTTGTCACACTCTTGTCATACGACTTTTTTTTTTTTTTTGTCTTTTAATTTTTCCTTTGGGGTTAATGTGATTTATGAGGGTCAAGCTTTGTAGTAAAGTTTAGCCTTCTTTTTTCAAAACTTAATTAAAAAATTATACATCGGTTGATAGTATAATAAGTTGATTAATGGTAGGAAAAGAATAGAAGGAAAAAACGATATTAAAGAATGTTTTTTGACCAAATTAAAGAATATTTTTTATTTGTTAAAAAAGTATATTTTTAAATAGTTATTAAATTTCTTTTTTTAACAGAATAAATCTTACACTTCTTTTGAAAAAGTTAAATAACAAAATATTTGAAATTAATTTGTGTGAATTAACAAACTTTTAAGATATTTTGTAGTTAAAATAAGAATTGTTAAATAATTTTTTTGTCAACATATGTATTATAGAAAATATATACATAAGAGAAATTTATTATTATATAGATTAAGAATAGTTTATTTTAATTAAAATAATAAAGATAAAAACAACATTAAAAAATTATATGCTAGTTATAAGTTTAACATTATTTGAATTAGCATTTGAAATAATGTTTAAACTGGTGATCAATATTTTTTTATATATATATATAGACGATTGGTATCATTGCATATATCACTCTTAATGCATTGTGACTTTTTATTAATTGTAATAAATATATTAATACTTGATAAAAATAGTTTATTAAAAGTATTATTCTTTATTTTATTTTATTTATACCATTTTTTTAATCGATATAAAATGATAAAATGGACAACTTATTATGACAGAATATAAATTATCAAGAATTTAATTTATACCAATATTTTTTAATATCAGTGATTTGACCAACTATATTTTATAGTAGTTCCTTTACCTTAAACAGTAATTAGTAATACAAAATAACACTTTAACCTAGTAGTAAAATAATTTCTTAATACAGGGCTTAAAGTTTAAATTTTGAATGGTTTTTTTTTCTTTACAAACTTTGCATGCATGGTATGGTTCTGCTGTTAGATAAACATATCTAATAAATCAACGGACTTTTATAGAATTAATTGATTGAAATATCAAAGCAACTTTAGTGAAAAAAATCTCAAAAATAAAAACTTTCAATTGAAAATTAAAAGTAGTATTGCTTGTTTCATCCTTGGTTTTGTCAGTTACATCCAAATAAATTACAAGAGTTGAATTTATTAAATATACATTAACTTAATTTACTATATTCATGAATATAACTTATCTAAATTTAATTCACATAACTTATTTTAAGTGTATCTTAAAAAAAAAAAACATGAGTGGAATCGGTAAAAATGAATTAAAGATTAATAAATGAATTAGTGGAATTTAAAATGTTCGACACATTTAAGTTGTGTAATAAATGTAAAACTTAACTATATTGTCTGTATTTGCGAGTGATTATTTATATAAGATATTTATAATATTTCTAGTATGCGACGTAATTTAAATATAAAATAAAAATTATTACATCAAAAGAAAATTAAAATATAAGAATATAAAAAACTAATTATAAATTATTTGAATTTGTCGAGAAGATAATAAAAGGTTTGTGCATAATATACCAATGAAGATTACACTAATAAATTTATATTTAGAAGTTATAGTACTTCTATAATTTTCACATTCCAAAATATTTGAGTTGAACTTGTACGACGTAAATCAAATGATTACAGATATTATTGTTTAAACATGTAGACTCATCTATTGAAAAACTAACCTCTTCCGCAAACTAATTATTGATATATGCTTTTTTTTTCTTCTTCTTTTCAATCGACGCATAAAATTGATTATTCTTAGATATTGATTATTCTTTGGATTAATCAACTTTAGACATTGATGAATTTGAGAACCAAAAATCTTATGCAAACATTTATGGTAACAATATAATTTCTTGTTAAATATTCATATTGAGAGGTAACTTTATAATATATTTAAAAGTATATACGACCAAATTATAAAAATAGCCAAACAACATAAAAGAAAGTATATATTATTTGAGTCGAATTTCATATTGCATTTAGATATTTGTCGTTATTAACTAAATCATTTGAATCCAAATACACGAAAGTCATATTATTTGACGATTAAAGTTAATTGCACGCAGTTTTGATAGAATTAGCAAGATTAGAGTTGTCTTAAGTAGTTTAGAATATATATATATATATATATATATATATATATATATATATAACTCATCTATAAATACATATTACCATATTTTTGTCTAGACTACTGTAATCAAAATCTCACTGAATTACAAGGAGAACATGTTTTCCTTAAGGTCACTACTCCTGTCGTTGGCATTGGTAGGGCCATTCAAGCTAAAAAAGTTAATCCTCATTTCATTTGGCTTGTTTCAAATTCTTAGAAGAGTTGGACCAATGGCTTAACATATTGCCTTACTTTTATCATTGTCAAATATTTGTAATATTTTTCATATATCACAACTCCAAAAGTATGCTTATGATCATGCTCATGTGTTGAATGTAAAAACAATACAATTAAAGACATATTTGACATATAAATCTAGAGCGATGCATATCATCGACTACAACATAAAAGATTTTTAAGTGATTAACATAAGACGAGGCAACTTGGAAATTAGAAAGTAAACTTAAAGCTGATTTTCCGTGAGATATTTTTAAAATATTGATGAATATATGTATGTATAATTGGTTTTAATTGAGATGATATAATTGTTGGCTCTGTAGTTATGTTCTTTGTGTTTAACATTAAGGTCTCAAGTTTGATCCATACTGAAGGGAATTCGCTGTTATCTCATTTGCATCTGATTGGTGGGGGCGAATCAAACATAAAGACTAGTGTAACAATAAGCTTTGGAATTTGCTACATATAATCTTCATCAACAACTTCACTATTAAAGTTTTGCAGGAATTGTTCTATATATATCAAAGTAACATTTCTGCAAATGAACTATGAGATAAATTAGAGTCAAGATACATGCAAGAAAACACTACAAGTAAGAAGCTTATTGTTTCTCAATTTAATGATTATAAAATGATTGATAATAAATCAGTAATGGAACAAATGCAGAGGATTGAACGTATTCTTAATAACTACAAACAACATCATATGCACATGGATGAAACCATTATTGTATCCTCCATAATAGACAAACTTCCACCTTCGTGGAAAGATTTCAAAAAATCTATGAAACATAAGAAAGAGGACATATCTCTTGAGCAATTGGGTAATCACCTTCGTTTAGAAGAAGAGTTCCGTAAACAAGAGGATACTAAAAACCAATTTTCTCATGAAAAAGTCCATGTAATGGAGGAAAGAAATTCAAGCAAAACTTTTAAGAAAAGAAATCGAGATTTTGATAAATCTCATGAAAAATATAATGGTAATGAAGAAAAGAAAAGAAAGTTGTTATCATTGTGGAAAACCATGACACTTTAAAAATGAGTGCAGGTTTCTTGAAAAGGAAGAACAAAGAGAAGAATTCAAGTGCAAAAAAATATAATCTTGTTGTTTTCATTTTTGAACTCAACTTGATTGAAGATGTTGATCTTGGTGGATAGACTCTGGTGCTACCCGCCATGTGTGCAAAAACAAAGAACTATTTAAGACCATTAATGAAGAAGATGAAAGTGTTTTGTACATGGGAAATGTCTTAACTGTCTAAGTCAAAGGAAAATGAACAGTGGAGATTGAATTCACTTCTGAAAAAACACTTACTCTTAAAGATGTATTTTATGTTTCTGAAGTTGGGAAGAACTTGATTTATGTATCTTACTTAATAAGTTTGGTTTCAAATGTGTATTTGAGGGAGATAAATTTATTCTCTCTAAATGAGGTATGTTTGTAGTGAAGGGTTACCTTTGTGAAAATATGTTCAAATGTAATGTTGTTAGTAAATAAAATAATAATATGATTTATGCTTATATCATTGAGTCTTGTGATTTATAACATATGTGATTAGGACATATTAACTTTAGAAAATTGAATGACATAATGATATCAAATTTATTTCCGACTTTTAACAAAAATTCATATGTGGTTCTCCAAAGTAATGATATTTATTTATGATCAATTTAACATGTGATTAGATTGATATGCATAATTTAAAATATAATCAAATATGTGAATTTAATATGATTTTTGCATGAATTTTGCTTGTTTATTTGGATTTTAAAAATTAATTAAAGTCTTAGAAGTAATCACATGAAAATTCATGGTTGAACATCGGAAGTTATTTAATGTTAATACATTTATATAATAAATTTTCTTTTTCGGATGCATATATAATAATATGGAGATAGGATGTGGAAAGTTAATAATATGGAATTATTAAATATTGACAAGTATGAATATGTATGGTTTAAAGATGCATATTTAATACATTAATTTATTTAAAGTAGTGTAAATAAATTGTCATAAATATCAAGTGTGTGTCTCAATGATAGTAATGATTCATGTGAGAAGCTATTAAATCTATAATTGATTAACTCATATTATATGTGCATGATAGTATGAAAGTATTTGTCGATTTCTTGATATTAAAAATAATTTGGGTATATATTTTAAAATTATTATAAGTTAACAAATGTTTGTGGAATAAAGTAATAAAAAATGTTAATGATTTTATTCATTGTTTATTTTTTGTTGTAATACTTATTTGGGTTTACCATAGAACATATTTAGATATGTAACATGAATTAACCAATAAAATTCATGATGCATGTATTAGTTATAATATAACTATGAATAAATGGTTTCTTTAATAGAAATGAAATGAAGTTTATTTGTTAATGACTAGATTACTTATATGTTTGGATACATCTTATGATATTTGATTATGAGATATCTTTATGATCATGCTTTGTTAACTTGTGGCAATATATATTTAATGCATTCAATGTATTATATCTTGAACTTGGATATATTGAAAAAGGAATTAAAATTTTAAATTGAAATGCTTATTAAATATAGTAAAAGGTAGAATGACATAAAAGTTTGTGTGTTTGATAATTGAAATGCTTATTAATTGTATATGATACAATATGAAGAGATTAAATGGCAAAAGTGTCATAATTTGGTGATAGTTGATCAACACTATCAAGAACATAAAAGGTAATCAGATGTTTGATGTAAATTATTTGTTACAGACCTGATATAGCATATGCTGTTGGAAGAATAAGTCGGTATACAAGTAATCCAAGTAAAGAACATTGGCGTGCTATTAATAGAGTATTAAAATATTTGAAATGAGTAATTAATTATAGTTTAGTCTATAGTGGATATCCTTCAGTTTCAAAAGGATACATAGATGCGAATTAGGTAACTTATGTTGAGGATCATGCTTCCACAAGTGGATGGATCTTCAACCTTGGTGGAGGTGCAATTTCTTAGGGATCAAAGAAATAAACTTGCATTGGTGACTCCACCATGGCTGCAGAATTCATTGCCCTAGCTGCAAGTAGTAAAGAGGCTGAATGGCTAAGAAACTTGTTGTATGAGATACCAATTTGGCCAAAGCCAATGACACCAATATCCATACATTGTAATAGTCAATGCACACTATCCAATGAAAAATCTAGACATATTGGTTTAAGACATAGCTATGTAAATGATTTAATTTTAAATGGAGTAATATCCATAATGTTTGTAAGAACTGAAAAGAATCTTGCAGATCCTTTGACGAAAGATCTGCCAAGGGACATGGTGTTGAAGACATCATTGGAGATTGGACTCAAGCCCATATCTAATTAATCATCAATGGTGGAAAATCAACTCACACTTGAGTAGCATCAAGTTTTGAGTTCAAATGATAAAAGTACACTATTAGAGTTATTGCAAGTACTTGAATGTAGATACATCTCAAGGGTTGAATGTACTTGGACCATAAGTATAAAGTTGGAAGGTTGATTTTTACTCTTAATAGACATATAGCATGAATTTGCTGAAATACATATTATGGGTGTATTTCTGATATACTCTACCTATGTGAGAATGAAGTAAGGCTGCTTCAAAGAGTTAAAGGGTTTGACTCTTAAATTCTCATCAAAAGGGTACATGACACAAGGTCTTATCAAATGTGTCATCTTTATGATTCGTTCGATAGTACCGAGATTTCATGTGTAAGTTGTGCACACTTGTTCTAATGAATAATTGGTTCAAAGCTTGTCTACCAATTTATTCAGAATAAGTGAAACCCATAGCTTACTAAGTAGTGGTTCAAACTGTAAGATACCATTGTCTGAAACCAAGATATTTCCAAAATTATGGGACTAAGTATATTTTGAAAATGGTGGGGGATTGTGAGATATTTCCAAAATATTGGCGAATATAATTGTTGGGGATTGTGAGATATTTCCAAAACAATTGGTTCTAATTGACATAATATAATTGTTGGTTTAGTGGTTGTGTTCTTTGTGTTTAACATTAAGGTCTTGAGTTTGATCCATGTTGGTGCATCGTTTTTGTATAAATTATTTTTGAAAAGGCGCAAATATTCAGTTATTATTTGAACGTTATATTCTTCTCACCCATTTTGGACATATATTCTAAGTCATCTTATTCTTCTCTAATGCATGACTGAACAATAGGAAACATTCTTTTGTAACATACTATTGAAAGGTACTCTTGGTGTGATAGTGCAAATCACATCAAGATTTTGTAACAACAGGCTTTGGAATTTGCTACATATAATCTTCATCAACAACTTCAGTATTAAAGTCTTGCAGCAATTGTCACCAACACAGATCTTAACATTTTCTACATCTTTTAATGACATAGATATATTTTAAATTTTGTGGACAAAATTTTTAAATAGAAGGGAGAATGTATCATACCCTAAACTTAAAAAATTCCCCTTTAAATATCTATTATTTATTGGGTTTTTATTTAGGTTGTATATTTATCTAGCAAGTGTGTGTAGAAATTAATTCATGTATCATTTGAAGAATGGTAGTATAATTTAAAAGGATAATTGTTTTATTTTATTTTATTTTTAAGAGTATAAATCTTTATATTCAATTTCAATTATTATTTTATTTTTCTCACCCTCATACTCACACTTAAATATATCTTAGTAAGATGTGAGTTGAATCTATCACTCTCTCTGTTTATCTTTACACATGACACCTACAAGGCTACAACACACACCTTCAATTTGTTTTTTTCCCCTTTGATTTTTCTTTCACCCAAACCCTCTCATTTCAATACCACAATGCTCTCCAATTTCTCTTCATGATGTTTTCATTAAACAATCAACCTCATACCACTGCTTCAAACCAGCATAAATGAGTTATACATTTTTTATCGTAAAAGACCTCATAAGATATCATATTTATACTAGAATGATGACTATTATTATATACAAACTCTACTTATATCAAGAACTTTTTCTCTTTCAATACACATGTCCTTAACATATTCTTTAAGGTTCTAATTGTTCTTTCAGTTTAACCATTGACGAGTGAATGGTAGATTATACTAAGGCTCGGCATAATACCTAAGGATTAATGAAAAGTTCACTAAAACTTTGAGATGAACCTAATGTCCCTATTTGATATAAGTTTAACCATTGATTAGTGAATGGTAGGTTATACTAAGGCTCAGCATAATACCTAAGGATTAATGAAAAGTTCACCAAAACTGAAGTGAACCTAGTGTCCCTATTTGGGATAATGGAACCAACTAAACCGGTAGCTTCATTATCTACTAAAAAGAAGTGAGTTGACTTAGTCATTGTATTTATATTAATCCAAATAGAATCAAAATCATTTTGTGTTAGACGTAAATCCATCACAAAGGCAATGGAAATGCTCTCTCATTTCCACTCAACGATTTCTAGAGATTGAAATAGTCCAGAAGATTTTTTATATTCAATCTTAACTTGTTGACATACAAGTTTAATTAGAAACAAAATAAGTTATACCTTAGTACATCTTGGTAGAACCATAATGTATAGAGAACATTGGAGAGCATTGTGGTATTGAAATGAGAAGGTTTAGGGTGTGTGTGGGAGTTTAGGAGGTGATCGAAGGACTTTGAAAAAAAATAAAATGATGAAGTGGAAAGAATGAAGAGCTTTGGAAGATGAGGACTTCGGGAATTTATTTTTGAGAACTCAAAAATTGCATCGAAAGATAAAGGATTTCATAAATTCTTCAAATCCAATATATGTTGTAATAAGACTCTCAATATTAAAAATATATAATTATCTTTCTATACAAAAACACTCACCGTAAAATATGTGGGTGATTAGGATTTTTACTCAGGAATATAAAATTCTACCGCAAGAGAGCAACTCAACTCCAAATTTGGGTTTACAAAAAGTCAGTTTTCCATTTCTTCTTGTTCTCCAAATAGGATTCATCGCCCTATTCTTCTTATCAATACGTATATGTTTTGATGGAATCAAAATTCACGGGGCATTGGATTGATCAATTATTCAAAGATGAGGTCAATGATCTAATAGATGAATACATTGGATCGCTTGAAAATTGATGCAAGTTCTTAGTTCAGGTGGTTCGATCAGGACAAAGGAGTAAACAGAGATGAGGAAAGAAATCAAAACTGCAGGAAATTAAAGCATATTTCAATTAATTAACTAGATCATTCTTGAAACTTCTATTAAAATCCCTTGCTTCCTCCAGCTAAGATTCAACTCCTAGACATTTTAAACAGCATATATACAATCACCTACAACCAATCAATCAATAAATGAATTATTCTGTACAAAGTTTTACCTAACTGTAGATTGGGTGTTACAGGAGCTGAATTCAAGATAACCATGTCCTGACATTTAAGCCCCCAACAAAGCCTTCGTTACCGAAACTTGATCTAACCAAACCTCTTTAGGGCGTCTTAAGAGGTTCTTTCCTACATAACAAAATTAGCTCTAGCTGCAAAACTGGTGGTTAGTTTTAAATCTTCCATTTACTCTCCAAATTCCCCCAATCAATCACCACTACTACGTAGCCACGGCATTTTGAAGTCTGACTTGCTCATGAGCTTTCACCACCTCTGAAGTGAAACTTTCTAATGTCTTAAAAATGGGAATCAAACCACCTTGTAAACTATTAGAAGCTGCATCGCGGACAAGTTTTACGGCTTCTTTATGTCTGGCCCTCTCTTCATGCAATCTCTTCTTCATAGAGTCTAAATCCACCTTAAGATCATCCAGTGGTGAAACACCACTATCAGAAGTAAACTTCGACAATGTAGTCTTCCCTGAAACTTTGTCGTGCTCATGTTCCGAGACTGCCATTTTGGTGCGCAAAGTTCTAAGTTGTTTCTCAAAATCCCCTGTGAGATACTCTGCCCTGATTTTCCGCCTTTGTTCCTCATCTTGTCTCTCCCATAGCTCGCGTAGTTTTTGAGCGAATTCGCCCATAGCATCTGCAACACCTCTTTCGGAAATTCTACTCATTGCTTGATGCCAATCATTGCAGATTATGAAAGCTGGTGGAGCTCCAATCCTACTTGGAGAGAAAGGGACAACACCATCAGCTGTTTCTTCGGGTTCATCAAGAAGGCACCTTATGAGCCACCCATTCAAATTTTCAACATAAGATTTTTGAGTCCTAACCCAATTGTTGAACTGACTGCACCAATTCAGAAGCTCCCTTTCGAGTTCGATAATGGCTTTCAAACCTTCATCTCTTTGCAAACCAGTGTTTAACTTGAGAGATTGAGTTTTACTGTCCATGATAGCCTGGAACTGTTTCTGGTGGCATTGGAGCATGAATTTCCACATTCTTATCAATCTGCTGACAAATAATGTATTTCATTACACTTCTGAACAAAATAACATTATTGACATATATTAATAGGCATATAACTTGCAAACTCAAACATTCTATTAGGGATTTCTGATTCATAGATGGACAAAGGAGTGACATTAATGAACCAGTTGAAATGTGCAGGGACAAAACTGTCCATTAAAGCGTATTTGGAGGACCAAAATAGTGCTACTTTGCATCCAAAGAAAGTGGAATTGGATAATTAACTATCATAGAAATTCACGCACAGACACGAAACCAAGCCTATCAAAAATGTGAAACCTTGAATTTTGGGGTTTCTTGTGAAATTTAAAAACATTAATACATCATAATCCATTGCAGGAAAATCCTTAGACAGGAAAGATATTGTCAAACTAAATTACACTGTTTGACATGATATTAAAAAACAATGGCCTTCAACTGTATTTTCTTATCAGAATTTTAAACCCATGTTAGAAATTTCCACGCATAGGAGATGAATATTGACATAGTGAATAAGTGAAGCAATTTAATACCCGTTAATTAGTGCTGCAAGCTGAGGCTGCAATTCTTCATCCCTCAATTTTTGTATCCTCCCTGATATAGTTTCAACACTTCTGATGCAAATGTTTAATTTTGTTAGCAACTTTCTTATTGATGCCTCAGTAGCATCTATTTTAGTAGCTTCAGCTCCTTGACTATCCAATGCTTTCAATCGCTTGTATTTTTTCTCGTAAATAGCTCTTAATCTCTCTTCATCCT
This sequence comes from Cicer cuneatum, assembly GCA_037974295.1. NCBI lineage: Eukaryota > Viridiplantae > Streptophyta > Magnoliopsida > Fabales > Fabaceae > Cicer > Cicer cuneatum. The sequence continues at coordinate 65,656,920 of JBBPBO010000004.1, read as the reverse complement.
GAGAACAGTGTAAACAAATAAACACCAATTTGAAAGTAACAGTACAATATTTACTAAAGTACTAATTTAGTAATACAGGCCGTTTATGATAGAAAATGATGCTGATTGTGCACGACATATCAGTCATCAACTCATCAAAGAGTATATGTCATTGAGTTTGTGAAATTCAAATTATATCCTCTCCTCTCTGACAGCATAAGTGTATGAAAGGGTAACTATATCATAGGAATTTTAGAAGCCTTCATCCCCAAAAAGAAGGATACACAGCAAACCAGATAGATGGATATCAAATTATCAATATTAACAACAACTTCTAATTTCATGAACAATTTCAGCTAAAGAATCCAAACTCTTAACTAATTTCAAAACTTTTCACATTCACACCTTAACTTCCTTGTACAATTTCTTTTCCCATTCATAAAGTTTCTCCAATGTAGATGAAAGGTTTTCCGGATTAGGTTTTAACTCTTTCTCTGGTTCCCCGCAGTATGCTTTTGCCAATTTCATTGTCCTAGTGGAAAATTGTACTGGTGGCCCAGATGGCAGATTCAAAGGTGACCTCGAAGGTGCAAGAATCTGCAAGATCCTCGATAAGATGGCTGCATAAAACACATAGCAAGACATTAAATCTGTAAACAGTAATATTCATATCATTCAGTTGATTAATATTTCAAACTCAATGTCAATGATAGTATAGAAAATATATATTCAACAAATATAGCAATAACGCGTCGCAAAGAATCGCAACATATATTCAGGATTTTGAAGTATGCATTTTATTTTGACCTTCAAATCAAACTGCAACTGCAATAGCCTCATGCTTGCAAATCACAACGAGCTTATCATTAAAAGCTAAAATCAATAAACCTTCACCTATTTCACCAATGTAAAAAAATAAAAACACTGTCCATAACATGCATGACTCATGTTTCTTCTATCACAATCTACAAGCACACCACTAAAGCCAAACCCCAAAAGAACTCTAAGGAAAAAAAAGCTTTGATACCTCTAAATGCAGCAAGCCTAGATCGATAAGGCGGTTTGTAAACCTCAAGAAGAAACGCAACCTCTTTTCCATGATTAGAAGCAATCTCAAACTCATCTCTAATTTCCTTTACAACCTCTTTAAGATCCCTAGTTCCATGTGGAGACAAAGTAGTTATACTACTCAACATAGAAGACTCAACATCAATTTCCACAGTAGTAACATTATCATCTTCATTACCATCAATCTCAAAACTCACCCCTTTCTTCCTAGGAGACCCTTTAGAAACAACACTCTCAGGACTCGTTTTTTCATGAGATGAAATCGAACCACCACCGCCGTCGCTACTATGAAACCGCACCGTTTTGGAACTTCCCTCACTACTACTCACTTGTTGCAATGGCACCTCCTTTGAATTTGAAGTACCTTCACCAAAATCTCTACCCTTGAAAACGTCTTCCTTCTCCCCCACTTTTTTCTTCTTCTCATGACGAATCTCCTTCACCGTTTCTTGTTCCGTTTCGTCTTCCAGTTCAGGAATCCCTTCTCTCTCTCTCACTTCCTTCGAATCAGGACTACTGGCACTCGACGCTAAACCGTAATTTCCATAACCATAACCAGAATAACCGTTATCCACAGAATCGAAAAAATTGAGAAAATCCCAAGTAGTGACTCTCGGGGGCGAAGGTGGAGCCGGAGGTGGAGGCGGCGGAGACGAAGAAGGTCCCGCCGGAAAACCAAAGAAACCACCGCCGGCGTTACTGTTCACACCAGAGTAACCATAACCGTAAGGTGAAGGAGAGCCAGCATTCCATTGTCCAGATGCTGCCACGTGGCTCTCCGGTTCTTTGTAAACCATTGATTTTCCATGAGGTGCAGATTTCTTCATGTAATAAGCGTATGTGTTAACTTCAGGTTGAGTCCAATCTTGTGAATAGGGATAAGGATATGGATTTTGATAATAAGAACGCGGTTCGGGTTCTGGTTCTGAATCAGGTTCGGGTGTTCGATGATCGTGAGCATGATGAGAAGCAGGAGAACTTAACTCAGATCCAGAAGAAAGATGCAAGTGAGAGCCATCATGAGAGGGTGAAGAAGAAGATGAAATGTGGTTTTTACTGTTACTGTTACTGTTACTGTTTTTGTTTTTGGATTTACCTTGACGAGAAGGCAATGTGAGAACAGGGGAAGAAATCGAAGATGAAGGAGTTGAAGTTGTTGGAAGGAAGATATCTTGATCGGAGAATTTACGAAGAGCGTTTCCGATATCTCTTAGGGATTGTAAATAAGAGAGGTGTGCGGCGGCGAGAGCGTAGCGTTGTTCGGACGCGTTTTTTAGAAACTGTTTTCTTTCTCTGCAGAGAGTCACCACGGGGAACTCCTCCACCTTGGAGCCCCCGCAGCCCATTCTAATTTACAATTAACGAGATCAGGAACTTGGTGTTTTTGGACGATGATGATGTTGTTGTTGTTGTTGAGGGAGAAGAATGAGAATGAGAGTGGTTTAGGTTTGTGGTGGGTCATGGTCATCATGTAGGTGAATGCAGTGGGAAAGGAGGCATGATGTGAGAATAAAAGAGAGCTGTAATGGAATTTCAATGAGGGTAATTGTAGAATTATGAATGGGAAGCATGGGAAAATGTATTTACTCTGTTCCGCGTTTTTATTTTTTGTCAAATGGGCGTGAGGTCGTGTTTATTATTTTTTGGGATGAAGGGGTCGTATTTCTTACTCCGCCGGAGAGACGCGTGAGGATTAGTCATGAAAGAGAAATCGGACGGTTGAGGATGAAAAGTGGTGGATCGGTTATGGAATGGGATCGATCGATTCTGAGAGGGAGAGTATTAGAAGAACTCAGAACAGGAAACAACCGGGCTTCACTTGAGAGTTGAGGTTGTGGGGGAGAGTGTGAGTGTGAGTGTGAGTGTGAGAATTCAGATTTGGATTTAAGGAAATTTAAGTAAAAGAAATGCATCGAGAAATGTAATTAAAAAATGGGGAAAATTGGCATAGAGATTGGTGATGTTGGGGATCTATAAATTGTTGTTGGAGTTGTGTTTGCGTTGCGACAGAGAAAATTGATGGAAATATTATTCAAAGAATGGAAGGGTCTTTTGCTTTTGCAATTGCAATTGCAAGTTGCAACCCGCCAAGAGCAACGGACCCTTTCAATTCATTATTTTAGTATTAACACTCTCTCCTCATAACACCGTGCCTTTCTTAGTCTCTAAACTTTCGTTCTTTATTTTTTTCCTCTTTATTTATTTATTTATTTTATTAAATATCTTTCATTTATTAAATAAAAATACAATTTCTTTAACGCATGTTTTATATTAATTGTATTTTGATTTTTTTTAAAGAATGAAAGTTTTAAAACAAAATTAAAATATTTAAAGAACCAAATAGAGGGAGTATTTTTTTATTTGAGAAATGTGTTTGGAATTAACTGGGTGCATTCGCGTTCGCAGTTATTTCAGCGAACCTCAACTCAAATTCATTTCACGCGTTCATTAAACATGCGGTTTTGATGTCAATGTTTGCTGTTAGGTTGGGTCCCACATCATCATTTTCAATGTAATCGTCTTGCTCTGCATAGTCTCCTCCATGGTTTTCAATTTTCTTTACTATTTTTCTCTCTCAAATAATTGAATCATTCAATATTAAAAAGAATTTTATTATAAATTAAAATTGAATATTTAGAAAATTAGTTTTTTAGTTTTTCAATTAATTAATTTAAAAAAAATTGATTTTCTACCATTTTTGACAATATAACACTTTCATTTATAACATGGTTGTTATATAACATTTATGAGTTGGATAAAATACTTATTGTTATAATTAGTTTTATTTATATATTAAAATATTAAATATTAATTATTTATTTTATTTATATATTCAAAATTTTAAATTTATTTATTTTATTTATTTTTTCTTTAATAATTTACAATGATTAAATATTTAATATTTGTTTTAATTATATTTTATTTTTATAAATTAAAATTAAAACTAAAATTTAATTATTTAAATAAATTATTCAATATTTATTTATTTTATCCAAAATTTATTTAAAATTTTAAAGCATTTAAATTTTATTTATTTTATTTTAATATATAATTAAAATAAATAATAAAATTAACTACAACATTAATAAACTAAAAATTATTATATCGTAATTACAAATGTCTTATAAGTGTCACGTCATTAATGCAAGAGTAAAAGCTTATACTTGTCAAAAAAGATGTAACACCTGCATTGAATCCTACTAATAATAATAAGTACAGTCATTGTATATTTGTTTAATTTTTAAACACGAGTAATGTATTATCCTGGATCAAATTAAAGATACATTAGTGCATATTTTGTGGTAAATTTATGTTTAAAGGAATGTTCTCGTGCACCAAATTAAAAGATCCACACAAGTATTTAATATATATATAATATCAATGTAAAAAGTTTTTATGTTGTCAATAAAACAAAATTGTTATATTATTTAGATTTATTATAGTTTTGATCATTTTATTATTATCAATTCACATAATTGATTACTCTTTGAAAAAGTCAACAATTTTAGTCTACTCTTTATATTTTTCACTAAAAACTGACGACATATTTTAAATGACGCGACATACAATTTTATGATATATAATCATTTAGATGCATTAATTATCCATATGTCATTAATTAAATTTTAAAAAAATCAAAATCAAATTTTAAGTTTTTACGATGTTTTATTATAATTTTGTGTTAAACATTCGACATGATCGTATTATATGTCACATTATTTAAAACACATCACGTAATCATTTTTTAGTTAAAAGATCATATGGAGGGACCAAAATTGTCGACTTTTAAAATAAGGGGGGCAATTTCGTGAACTAACTAAAATAGATAGACTAAAATTACAGTTAAGCCTATTATTTATTAGAAATATTTGGTTTTTATTAAAACTACCTATAAAATCATCTTGATAAATAATTTTAATGTACCAATAATATATAACAATTAAACTATTCCTTAAAAATTAAAGTTACATTAATTTATAAACCCCCACACTTCCTACTTTACTGATTTTTTTTTTATAAAAGACAAAATGGTGAAATTTTACGTGATTAATACCTTTAAAAAGTAGATATTTTGCTTTTATATCCCTTTTTATTTATAACTCTCTATTATATCATTGAAATTTATAAATTACTTTTTTTTTTACGGAGGTGGCATCTCCGACCACATTTTGTTTTGCAGTAGGAAGTCGAATTCTCAAGATGCGACTATTTATTACCTTTTATTTATTTATTTTTATAACAAATGAATAATTGTTAATTTAACAAATAAAAATAATTAAAAAACCAAATTATATTAATAAAATCAAACAAAATATATTTAATTAGAAAAAAATATATCAGAGTTAATGCGGATGTACCAAAACAAATAATCTGCTATATTATTTTAATAACTCCCTCCCTATTTTTCCTTTTTGGCACATTTAACTTTAATGTATTTTTTCTATTAGATGCATTTTGTTTGATTTTATTAATATAATTTTTTTAATTATTTTTATTAATTTGTATTTATTAAATTAATAATTATTCATTTGTTATAAAAGAAATAAAAATAAAATTATATAGATGGTCACATTTCAATTATACGACTTTTTACTACAGAAAAAAAAATTATGCTTTATGTAATCGCAAGTCAAAAATGTAAGATAAAAAAAATACATTTTAATATATAAATTTCAATATAAGATATAATATAAAATTTTAAAACAAAAAAGTAAAATATTCTTAGAAAGTGGTGATGTGATGTATAGAAAATTAATTGGGAATACAGTGATTTGATTAACAAGAATATATCATTCAAACTCAATAGTAGTAATATATTTTCTTAATTTATAGTATCCATTTTTCATACAAACGTTGCTAATACTTTTGGGACAGCGGAAACTACATACTAGCAACTTAAATGGAAAGAAATGCATGGATATGATTATATGGATGACTAAAAGTAATACACTCATAAAAAGAATACCATGATTTAAAAACAAATAAAATTAATGAAGAATAAGTAAAATGAAATATAGTTTTATGAGTGAATAGATGTGATTCAAATTGTAATCGTCAATCAACTTAATTCATAAATTATTTCGAGTGTGATTTTTAAAAGAGAGAAATAATTTTTCTCTTGTTAAAAAAAATATTTCAATATTTTTTACTTTTTAAATCGTGTATGATCACACTTTACTCTTTTATGTGTAATTTATATACAAGAGGATCACTCTAATATTAATCAATGTCATATATTCATATAACATACGAAAATAATGATATGAAAAATCTTTAAATTTTAACTAAACTGATAAATTCTAATTTTATTAAATTGGATGACATGTCTTGTGTAAATTATTTTATGCCGATATTTACTATTTATTTTAAAAATATATAAGAAAATGATATTATTGAAAGTGTGTCATGATCATGAAATCAAAAGAGTAATTATAGGAACTGTATGGACATAGTATCATTTCATTTTATAAAAATATGATATTTTTTTAACTGACATTAATTCAATATGTCTCACTATATACGAGAATAAGGATAAGCATGAGCTTAGTCAGCATTAATCGTGGTTTATATTTTAAGTAATTTTTAAATTCTGATTTATTGAAGATCACAAACTATTTGGAAAAAAAGTTTACCGTAGCATACACTTTTAACCCATAATTAACTAGTACTTATTTTCGTGAGCCAAAATCATTTTTTTAATAGATAAAATTTGGAGTGAATGAATAATACTTTAATTTAAAATATATAAAAAAGATTTTAAAGTTTGTTAAACATTTATAAAAATGTTTATGTTTATTTTCTTTCAATTTTATTAACCACTTGGACCATTCATATTACGCAATCTTATCTTCCTAATTTAACCTCACGTTTTTTAGCACATAACTTACTTTTCTACGTTACACAAACATGTTTGTTTTGCCTTCGTTTGGTAAGCTGATCGCATGAATTAATTGACCAAACAAACAAGTTTGTGCTGATAATTGATGCCACATACTCCACTAACTACTACACTAACGCCACCATTAGCTTCTAAACCTTTATTAGTGAGACATACGCCATCTAGACAAAACTGCAAATGGTCTTTTATTTGACAAACTTTTCTTCTTTATATTTAAGCAAACCATCAGTGTAAAAAAATTCATTTATACCTTAGGGACAAATATACTTTACTTTACTCCTTAATTTATAAGTTTAATTTGCGCTTTTCACCCAATCACTTCAAATAAGCATTTGACTTCCTAACATTACCTATTAGGGCTGGACAAATCTGATGACCCGCCCTGTACCGCCCGGCCCGCAACGGGTGAGGTGAGTTGGGCGGGTTGGATCGGGCCCAACGGGTAGCACTGGAGGGTTTATTAGGGTAGACACGGGCGGGTTCGGGTCACGGTTTTTGGATCAACGGTGACCGACCCGCCCGAATTGGTTTTGTTGGTAACAAAATCGAACAGAAATACAGAAACAGAATCGAATGGGTTTTGTTGGTGGTAACAGACAGAATCGAAGATGATGAAGTGTTGAGTGATGAGTCGGCGGCGGAAGAATCGAAGATGATGAAGTGTTGAATCGAAGAAATGAAGTGTACTGTTGAGTGATGAATCGAAGAAGATGAAGTGTTGAGTGATGAATCTGATGATGATGATGAAGAAATGAACTGATGAATTGATGATGAAGAACCAAATAAGCGACGATGATGAAGATGAAGTGAAATCTGGGTTTTGAATCGCGTCAGCCTAATAACCAAGTACCAAATAATTCATCAGTCTATTGATGAAGATGATGAAGATGAACTGATGAAGATGAAATCTGGGTTTTGATGAAGATGAAGTGAAATGAAATCTGGGTTTTGAAATTTGGGTTTTGAACTGATGAAAATGAAGAAATGAAATATGGGTTTTAAATCCGTAGGAAACCGCATGAAACCGCCCCGTACCCGCTTTACCCGATTTTTTTATGGGCGGAAATGGATATATTTTTTCCATCCGCGGTTTGGGCTGGTTAGGGTTTTTGGGCCCGAACCCGCCCTACCCGACCCGTTGTCCACCCCTATTACCTATTATAGGGGCCGTATATACGTACGGAACAACAATTTGACCTTTGGGTCTTTCTAACTAACGTGTGTACGTTTCGGCACTTGTTGAAAATTTCCTACAATCATATTAAAAACATCTCTTATTAAATGTTCTTGGTGGGGTAAGCTTTGTAGGAATTTCATTAGTAATAAACTACGTACTAGATTTAAGACGAGACAATATTTTGAGAGCAGTATTGATATTTAAAATAAAGAAAATATTTAACGAAAACTTTTATTATAAAAAAAATGAAAAAATATAGATAAAAAATTTATTATTTTGCTATGATGGAATACTTGCATATATAACAATGGAAGATGGAAACTAAAATAAGTTTTATTTTTTGCTTTTTTGTTTTTATTTTTAAAATTTATAATTTTTTATTATGATTTTTATTTACTGTATAGCATACATCTATTGGATGTTAATGTGGTTCGACATATAACAACTTAGTGTTACATTGCACAAAAAAATGTATAGTATATTACGTCATCAAATTATGTCCATATTTATCAAAGTTGAGTTACATAACCAAATGAAGTATTAAAACTAAAGGAATATCAAATTGTGTGGATAGAATCTAAAAATAAATAAATTCAAATGATACTTAAATAGGCCCCACGTGTACATCATTTATTTTTAATTTCGTAATATATTATTTAATAAATACTCATTTTTCCAACCAACTAAACACCTCAAAAATTATTATTAAATGAATTCCACTAATAACTCTACTTCTTTATATTTCTATAACTCAAAATTATTTTAACACAATTTAAAGAAGAGAGAGATAGTGCTTATATTGTTACTCTTCCTAATTGGTACCAAATCTATTCCTCCACAATGGAGGTGTCTATCTAGCTTTGTGTTAAATAGGACAAACACTCCTACGGTAGATGTCTTAATGACAAAGACTAAACGATAAATAACCCATTAAAAAAGAAATTGCCTCTCAATATATGGGATCCTAAATAGTCGTTCATCCCGCCTAAGCTCATGACCACTATTGAGCAAATAATACATCAAATAAAAAGAACGACATAATTTAAAAGGAGCAATGTGTTTTTAAAGATTGATTTTTGTGCTTGAAAAAACATTTACAAATATTTCATGTGCAGGGTTATCCTTAAAAAATTTCGTGTCCCGTGCGAATTTTGAATTTGGTATCATATTTTTTTATACATGATCTTTAATTTTTTATAAGTCATATAATGATAATAAAAAGTATTATATTTAATGCAATATTAATTAATTTATTATATTTTTTTACTTATTAATCAATTCATCTTTGATTTTATGACTAAAATAATGATAATGAATTTCATTCTGTTTGATGCGATCAACATATTTTTGCATGACAATATTTCATTCAATAATCATCTCAAAAAGAGAGATTTTGTTTTTTTTAGATAAGAGTATAGACAAACAATTGTTAGTAAAAGAGATTCTTATAGAAAATAATTTGAAGTTTTTTTTTCTTTTTCACAAATTTTAGGGACCAAATAATAACAAGAGTGAAAGAATTGATAAACAAAACTTTTTTGTTATCAAGGATTCTAATTTTAGTATAAGGAAAAAAAATGTCTGCCATTTTTTCTAAATATTCAACCATAAATACCCAACAATTTATAAATTTAGAATTTAAGACTTAGAGTTTAAGAAGAAAAAACATTCAACCACTAAAAGTTAGACATTTTTTACTATATAGTTTTTTATACTATATTTTTTACTATATAATCTTATATACTAGAAAAATAAAATTTTGATGTCTCTGCAAATTTAAAGCCTCGTGCGGTCACACACCTTAAACATTGTGCACGTGTGTTCTTTTAACCGTCTTTTATCTAATTTGTGCAAGTATGCTAAATTGAGATTTTTTTGTTTTTTTATAGATAGATCTAACTAGTTAGTGTCAATATATCTTAACTCGTATCTATGAGGATGTATTAATTAAGTGAGATGATTTTTAATAGAAGATAGTGAAATGAGTTAATCCAGACTATACAATTATATATGAATGATTATAAATAAAAGTTATTTAAAAATCACGTAACTGCTTAAAAAAGTTATATATTTCCCTCACTTATTCTTTGTAAAGTCTTCTCATTTGATAAGTAATATGTATATGTTAATGGCTCATCCGAAATGCAACTAAAGTGGGTCATAGATAAGGTGTAAGAAAATTTACTAACATCTCTTTATTTTACTGAAAACAAAATAGAAATGTTAATCACTAAATACAAAATAAATTTTGCACATAAAATAATTACCTCCAGCTATTGTTGCAAAGAGGAAGAGCTTCAAGTTTCTATGTTATTGGTTCTTCTTAAAGTAGAAGTGAATGTCACGAGAAAAGGGTTGAATTGTGACCTTTTTAAAAATTTAGTTCATGCACTAATATTAACCTCTCAAGTTGTCTTTGCAGTGAAGATGGTTAGATGAAAAACAATCCTCCTCTTATTGAGGATGATCTAAGAAAGAATATTATTAGTTTGAAATATGTGTGTTAATGGTGTGAATAAAAAAAAATATAAAGAGGGTAGAGTTTAAGAAAATTCACACACATAATTTATATTGGTTTATCTAATATAGACTACTTTAGTTCTCATAGTTTTGTGAGATTTTCATCAGTGCTCATAAACTCGTCCTCTAATAAGCACATTTTCAACTATATATTTTTTTAGCCTCGCTAACTTACAACATTGTATTTTATTAACCTCAACAAACTTACACAATAAATCAAGTTTATATCAACTTGAGTTTATACAAGTAGTAATGAGTTTGATTTATTTGGGATCAAATTACAACTTTCTAAGATAAGATAGTATATGAAGTTGTATATAACACATTCAATAAAAATGATCATTTGATTTGTTTAAGTTTGGAAGAGTGTGTGTAGAATAAAGAGAATGACAATAAGCTTGAATAACTTAGATATTTTCTCGAAGATGATTCTCTTAACGTTTGAATATTAATACTTCTATATATATAGTTGTCTTTGGATTTCAAACATATGGGTTAGCAATAGGCATGACAATTGAACCCGAACCACCTCGGACCCGCTCCTCATTTAAGGGGGAAAATCCCTTTTTAATGGATGCGGGTGTAAATTTTCTCTGTTTTTTTAAAGTTACGGGCGGGGGTAGATTTCGTCAAATCCGCCCTGCACCCACCCGACATTAATGCAATTACTTAAATACCATTATATCTCTTAAAATAGTAACAAAATACTACTATTTAGTCATATTATTGATTTTTTATGTTATCAATAAATAAATTCCAATTTTTGGAGCGAGAGTGCGGCAGGGAAATATGTCCCATTGAGTGTGGGTGTGGATGTTAAAAAGTCACCCCCGACAGGTGCGGGGGCGGTATTGGAGTTGCGGGTGTAGGGTTGATAATGCTTAAAACCGTCCCCGCCCCGCCCCGTTGCCATCATTATTTAGCAAAATATAGTTGTTGGAGACTTTGCTAAGTTTCCTAGAAATTATCTTTATTTGTAAAACTGTCATTCAACCTTTATACTCGTATTAATTATGCTAAGAAGATGATTCTTATGGTATCCTCAAATCTAGTTTAAGTGCGAGGGTCAGGCTTCTGTTTTCTCGAGTCTTAGTTTTTGGAGACTTTGCTAAGTTTCTTTGGACTTGTCTTTATTTACAAAACTGTCATTCAACCTTTATACTCGTGTTAAGTATGTTGAGAGGATGATTGCTATGGTCCGTCCTATATTTGAAATAAGGATTCTATGTTGAGATGAAGTTTCAAATTTTCGAAATAAGGATTCTATTTCAAAAATTTGAAAAGTTTCGAAAGTTTTCAAATCTGGAAAGCTTCGAAAGTTTCCAAATTTGGAAAGTTTCGAAAATTCTGGAACTTTCTATTTCGAAAGTTTTGGAAATTCTAGAAATTACCATTTTGAAACTTTCGAATATTTTTTGGAAATTTGCCACTTCGAAATTTTTGAAAATTCTTTAAATTTTCTTTTTCAAAAGTTTCAAATTGTTCCAAAGTTTCGAAATTCTGGAATCTTTCTATTTCGAAAGTTTCGAATTGTTCAAAAGTTTCGAAATTCTGGTAATTTTCTATTTCGAAAGTTTGAAATATTCAAGTATCAGTTACTTTTTGGTTTTGTAGATTTGGAAAGATTCAAAAGTTAAGGTGATTTCTCTAAATATTCGAAATAGGGGGTGAAAAAATAAGAAGTAAAACATTTTGAGATTTTTATAGATGGTTAAAAGGACAAAATTATATTTTCATATGAGTTTAGGGTGACATGTTTAGGTGGGGGTGCGTGGTAAAAAACTCAAAGATACATAATATTTACTTAAAAGTACACTTGTCATGTTTTGCGACCTGATTCATTTTGAAATAAAACACTCTAAAACTCATAATCTAAATCATATAATAAAATACTTGAAATTGAAAAAACCATCGAGACAAAGACAAATAAAGCTTTGAAATCAAATGTAATAAATATTACGTAGTAACATCTCTTTTCTTTTCTAAAAACAAAACATAAATGTTAGTCGCCAAATGTGTAATAAATTTTGCACATAAAATAATTACCTTGGACCATTGTTGCAAATAGGAAGAGATTCCAATTTTTATGTTATTGATTCTTCCAACCTTTTACTCTCCCACTATAGATGATTGGTGTATAAGGAAAAATCGGATAAGAATCTTCAGGACCAATAACCAATTTATAAACATTTTACCATAAAAAGTGTATTGAATATCTATTGTCACTATCATAATGTACATAAAAGTTACTTCCTTCGTCATAAAATAATTGAGTCATATATTAAAAAAAAATGTATAAATAAAAGAGAGAATAATATTTTTATTAAATTATATTTATTAAGTATTGATATAAAAAATATTATATTAAAAATAATTTTATAACAAATTTTTTATACAAATAAATTAATTATTTTAGAACAAGAGTATGATATTTCGTATGCATAACCGACAAACTAATACTATTGAAATATGACTTTTCATATATAAATTATGAACTACTACCATCAAATAAGATTTATTATAGTTCAAGTCATTACATAAGGAACTTTGCATTTGCTTTCATCAAACAAAGAGCTGAAGAGATAGGTGGAAGAGATAGGTGAAAGAGAATCTTCATAATTCACAAGAGCAAAAAGCTTACAAAACGTGATGCATCTACGAGAGGTATAATCAACCATATGTTTCTATTTTAGGAAACAAACTCCAATTTTCACAGCTTTGCACTTTTTGATTAAAAAAGCAAGTTGCTAACTACTTCGGTTCATATCCCACGGTTCACGGACCCCCACCGATGAGTTTCCTACACTGGCCACGCGATTTGGTAGACAAGAAGTAGTTTTAAAATTAGGTTTTTAAAAATTTGAAAGTGAGATATTTTAAAAGTTAATAACAATAAAACATTAAATACATACAATAATTTTTTTAGTTTTACAATATTAAATAATATACACACAAACCATACTGATAGCAAGTGCCCAAAATCCACCCTAACTATTAATATAGATTCTTACAAACTATATTGACCGCAAATGTTTTAAGAACAATATTTCAAAACACCAAATTTCAAATAAAATAATTAATTATTGAATGTAGCATCACAACATAGCCTGCACATGTATATATATATATATATACTCATCAGAACTTTTTTTTTTTATAGAAAACTTTATTTGCAAACACAGATTTGAGTTTTCTCCAAAATACTAATTTTTTTTTAGTTTTAACATACATATATTTATTCATTTTTAACTAATATTATTTTTGGTATATATTATAAATTTTACAACCAATTAAAAAAATAATTTAAATTTTCTGTTATTATTGTCTAGTTTTTATTTTATTATATTAATTATGTTTTTTTTCTGTTATTAATTATGATTATATTATTTTATATAGATTGATTGGTTTCAATTTTCAAATTCGACTACTTAAGTTGGTTTGGGATGCAAATTTTTTAGAAATTTATTTTTTTATTTTTAAATCTTAATTTTGTTTGAATTAACTAATTAAAAAATTATACGTCTAAATTGACCATTTAAATACTTTAATGTATTTGAAAACAGTGAAATGCCAGAAGAAACACCTATTTTTTAATTAAGATTCTGTCATGAAAGTGGCAGAGATAAAGCCTTTTGACCATTATCATACCTAATTGAATGCACAACTTGGCAAAAAAATTGTTAACGTAGAGTATCTATAGACTTCTAGGAATTTGGAATCAATTGAGTCAAAAAAAAAAAATGCAAACGATTACAATTTTTTATAATATAATTAATTACAAAAATGTTATTTTAAAAATATAATTTATTTAGTATTTTCATAAAAAAAATTAAGAATTATAATCTTTATTTCAAAATAAAAGTTTTTTAATTCATTCAAAAATAAAAAATGAATATAATAACTTTATAAAATTATTCGTATTAGTTATTGAGTGTTTTTTATAAAAAGAAATGGGATAAGCCCCAAACAAAGGAAAGACAGAAAGAAATATGCCCATAAGAAAGGCAACAGTACTGCGCTTAGCTAAAAATGCTAGGGAGATAAAATCAGAAATAAAGTCATAAATTCTATCAATATTGGACATATAAAGACCAGATTTAGCAAAGGCATCAACCACTTAAATGACTTCACGATAAATATCAAAAATCAAATAGTGATCTAGCTGTGTCAAAAGATCCATGATCTATTTATACTTTTTCAAAAAGTCATCCAAGATTATTCTTGTTCCTCAATTTTTATGTATGGAAATATTAATCTATCTTTCTTTTTTTATGTAATAAATCCTCTCATTTACGATTAAAATCTTATTGCGTTTTTTTTGGCGAATTTTGTTTATGCAAAAAGAGAACATCTTGTAGAAGGTTTTGCTAAAGATTTTCCATATACTTTAACATTCTTCAAGGATCCTCTCATTTATTATGTTAGATATCAAGGAAAATCTATTATGACTTCAAAGAATGCGCCTCTTTTGATGAATAAATGGAAACACTATTTTATTCATTTATGGCAATATTTTTTTGTTGTTTGGAATCAAAGAGAAACAAGGGTGTCTAACACTACAGCTACCCTACACCAAACTCACAACAATCTGGAAATTAGAGTCAATGTCAATAATTTTGAACCCTGGTCAAAGGCCAATTTCAACCCCTCAAAGATAGCCCACAACATAACACACACCAATAGAACACGAATCGCCAAATACAAAATACCCAGAATAATCCCATGTAACTCCTCCACATGAAGCAATAGTATCATGATTAGTCACAGCACCATCCTCGTTCAGTGAAATATATAATAAGTTGATCAATACCTAGTGATCTATAATAAGTTGATAATAGTGTACACAATGTTAACTTTCAAGTAAAATTGAAAAAAAAAATTTCTGTATTCAATTTTTTAAATATTATAATTTTGTTTCTTTCAAGGTAAATTAATGCTAACAAGACCCTATAAATAATTCATTAGAAAAATAACAGTATACGCAAAACTGAAAATGGCCAAAAGTAGAATTTAAATATCTACTTTAATTTGTAAATTACGTGATATGAAGAAAAAGGAGGGGAAGGGAGAACCATAGTCAGTTCAACTATTCAACCAACTATTGCAGGATTGTCATATTATTAAGTTCCAAAGCAAATTAACATAACAAAGCTGCCCACAGTATGACACAAGGAAGTTGAATTCAAACTTTTTCGCCATCTGTTCAACCTTTGGATGAGCTTATCAAAGTGAATTGTGCTTTAGAATAACATCCAACCAATTTCCAAACCAGGATGAAGTCACACATAAAAGACGTTTTTGATCAACTGAATTGGCTGTTCAAAAAAATAAATCACTAAATAAAGAATGAATTAAAGAGTATACTGTTAACACTCACTCAAATCCTTCATTTCCCTTTCCTTTTTCTCCATCCATATCAAACATACATTGAAAGATTAACTAATTAGTTTAGTTTGCACAAATTATATAATAGACTTTTTTTACAGCATTATGTTATTGTGTAGGATAAACAAATAAAAAATAAAAACTTGAATAAATCACCCTTAACCCTAAATAATTTAAGCATATGATGCATAAGTAAGAATATGGTAGAGTATGAGTATGGTATATAGAATTTAAAAAAATTCAAGATGCATGTACACCAATATAAAGAAGCTAAATTTTTCAATTCACATCACAACCAACAATAGAAGTTTAAAAAGTCAAGAAATGCACTCAATTACAACAACAAAAAAGAAATCCAAATACACGAATAATATTACACTCCAGAAATTTCACTCGCAGCAAAATGATGAGGTAAAAGGGAGTACCATCGAATACATATGATGAGTACATATCCGAGTACTTCACCAGTTTACAAGTGCTCACGTTTGAGTTATCGATGTCCATTGATAGATATCATACAGACATATAGCAAATGTCACTTAGCATCCAATAAATTAAACCCCCACCGATCCGAGGAACTATACCCTAAGTGCCATAGTTTATGTACAACCATCATTTCGTCAATTGCTAAATGTATATTTAATTCAACAATGAAAAGTATTAACTTGATTTAGCATCATAAGAATCGTGATTATAGCAAAACGCTGATCTTTGGTCAGTAAGCAAAACTGAGTTTACCCACAAACTTCAATTTAACTAGAAGTAATAAATAAAAAAATATTTCTTCACTCAACCACATTTACAATTGAATGTTCTTAGTGTGTGATTGAGTGACGTGAACATTCAATTCAGAATCAGATTTATCATATTCCACGAAGCTACTTTTGAAATGTTATTTATAAAATGGGTTTAATGTCCATAGTAAGTGTAAACATTTTTACACTGAGAGCAAACACAAATTGTTGATTGAGTAATTATTTAATGATGAAAGTTATAGCTATGTAGAGATGATGAAAACAAGGGTTACCATTTATCGTTAGTGTAAAATTAGTTTACACCGACAATGCATCTTTCTTTTTCTCTTATAAAATTCCCACTCTATACTCCCTCATTAACATTCATTAAAGAAAACGGCATGTAAACATGATCAAGCTATGAGGTGCCAATCGCTCGGCCTCTACCTGAAAACCCATTGCGGACAGCTTTTGTTCCACCACCATAATCCCAGCAGAGAATTTATTTATCTTGATAATATGATTTCAATGCATTAATTAGCACACAAATGCCATAGAAAAAAATTAACAAGTGCTCAAATGGGAAGTCAATTATAGTGAATTTCGGTTAAGACAAAATCCATTTAGTTTCCAAGCAGGGATGTCAAAATTGCCAAAGCAGCAATAACAATAATGATGTTTAGAAAATAGTTTGACTTTAGAGCCTTATCTGGGCTTCCGCCGACAGCCTCATATTCAGCTCGTATCTTCTGCCTCATAGCATCAGACAGCTCTCTCTGCAATTCAAATAGGCACACACTATTGAATTTTTATTCCTTTCTTCTTCATTTTAAGAGTTCCAAATTTACATGCGATAATCACACGATTTGAAAATAGCTTCTTCTTGTATTATTAAAAGATACTTGCACAAGAAAACAAGATACTTGTTTTTACTCCTGCACCAAACCAGGAAAAGTAAAACAATGAACAATATGCGAATATAATCCTAAGCAAGTCTTTCATTGAAATATATCTAATAAATTTTCTGCAAGCATCAGTTAAAATTACTAAATCAATGATGAATGGTAAAATTGGATAAATTGTGCAAGCTTAGAAGTTAGAACCTTTCCAGAGGAGTACTTGGCTGCTACAAACTTCTCTGCATTTGGAGAACCATCAATCGCAATTCCCTGAGAAACAGATTACAAAGAAAACTTTTACTAGGTAACTTGGTCAGTTGTCTAGTTATTTGAACTAAAGTCACAGAATAACAGATTTATGTACGCAAGAACATAATATCTAGATCAAAGGTCACATAATAAGCATGCCCATCTTAATATGCACAAAACAGCAACTCAAAGAGAGCAGACCTCTGGAGGATCAAATTTGGATCCAAGGTTGCTGAGTTTGGCATGTGCTTCAGCATAATCTTTAAAGAATGCTTCCTGATCTTCAGCATATTTCTCAGCATATACCTGCATATTTCACAAATAATTATTTTGGTATATAACACAGATTAATTTCACGTTGAATTAAAAGGGGCAATGAAAAAACTTCAGCTATTTTACCTTGAAGGAAGGATCTTCAAAAAGAGCAGCATCAGTTGGCAATACCAATAGATCTTCATCCTTTTTTTCTTTGATGTCCTGTATGTAACAGTAATTACAAAAAGAAAATGTAAACTGTGCATACTCCCCTCTCCTCTTCCACTCTCCATATACTGTTATACAATCCCCCCTCCTCTCCAACAAAGTAATCAAAAAATAAATTAAAAAATCTTACCTTGAAGTAAGAGTTGTCAAACTTTAACCATTGTGCGGTCCAGGATTGTCCACCAGGTGCTCCTGGCCCATCTTTCTGTAGAGTGAGAGATACACATGAATCTTCTATTGTTTCATTGATTTTCAGAAATCATTCCATTCAAAAACCATCTCATTATCATCATGTAAACTAGCCGTAAAGAGACACAAAATTTGACAGTTCTGTATATGTAAGATTAGATAGAGTTGACATAAGAGCTATTAAGGGCAAAAAAGAAACAATTGTTGCATATATTTAGGTTTACTTTTCTTAAAAGTAAACTGAAAACATGGAAGGTCTAGACAAGTGGAGTGACAACAAACACCCATCATATATAATCAAGATACAGTTTGATTATGCCGCAATGACACAGTAGCAAAAATTTAGACAAGAGATGTTGCAATGATAACATCTTCCAATCTCAATACCGAGCGATCTCCTGAAAACGAGCCTTGACAATGGTGATTGCAATCAGCAATTAATATGTACTTGCAGTGTCCCATGAAATTCCCATTCATCAAGTACGTTTTTATTTCAAAGTGAACCCCTAAAACAAGTTTTCTTTTATTAATAATGAGCTCGACTAATGAATTTAGTGGGGAGTATTTATTTATAGCAAGCTAGATTTGTCAAAGCGCGACCACTCTATGTGAATTGATCAATTACTGTAAAACAAAGGGAGTATAAGATACAGTATCCGACACTATTGAGCACTAAGAGTCATTAATTTAAGGTGTTATAAAGGACGTGAGTTGTAAAATGAAGGAATTAACCATCAAGTAGTGGGATTATCCAAATAAGTATCAAAAGTTTTAACGTAAAATACAGTATTCTACACTATTGAGCACTAAAGAGTCATTAGTTTGACACTATAGAGTATTGATTATTTACCATCATCTATATATCAGACTAGTGATTCTTAGTGTTCAAGGGTTTATTGATATCAAATATTAAAATTAGAATATAGTTTTAAAAGAGTTCAGTACTCTTATAAAATTATGTCTTATAGTTGTGGTTAAAAAGGAAAATAGTATACCGTGTACTTAGTCTCAGGTTTTCCCCAGCCACTACGGTCTGGTCTAGACCGCCCCAGTGTGTGCGCACCAGATAATGCAACAATTTCCTGCAAATACAATAACTTGATAGTCAAAATCACTGACATGAAGAATCCAATAAACTACCTCCATCCTTGTGGGAAACAAAATAAATCACCTTGTCATTCAATCCCATTCGATAGAAAACTTGACGCAAATGATCAGCAGGTGAAGGGGGGCCTGCATCTAAATACAAAAAAATATATATAATAGTTAGTAGGTTAACAATGTTGGAAAAAGGAACTACTTTTCTATATAAGATAAAATATCATCTACTATGGCACATGTAACCTCTTGAAAGGGAGGAAAAGATGTATGGTCTATAAAAACGTGATTTTAAGTTCTTTGAATACATATACGTTTACATATTCTTATATATCTGGCAATGCAAAACTATAAAATGAGAATAACTGTTACTGACTAATTACCAATTATGGATATACAAATCTGAGCCATACCTAGTTAATGTTATCAACCAAATTGCTATAACTGGGGCTGTTAACAACCCAAAAATCTAAAACAACCAAATTAACTACG
Source organism: Cicer cuneatum (assembly GCA_037974295.1). Classification (NCBI taxonomy): domain Eukaryota; kingdom Viridiplantae; phylum Streptophyta; class Magnoliopsida; order Fabales; family Fabaceae; genus Cicer; species Cicer cuneatum. The sequence goes on along the minus strand of JBBPBO010000004.1, from coordinate 65,636,748 downwards.
TCCAAAATTGTTTGTTTACATTGGGAAATCTTTGTAAAAACCGAATCAAAACCATCATAGACATAGATACATATCATTGGTTATGAAAGCATGATATAAAAGAATGTACCAATAGAAGTTCAAGTATGCAACCCTTAATATCTTATCAGCCTATGGAAGTTAGTTTTTTATTGAGATTTCCATATTTCTTGATGTACTTATCACCCTAGTCACACTCTAACTCCTATTTAGTATTCTGTAAGTAGAAATTTCTTTCGATTTAATATCCATTGATTCAGTTGCAGTAAATTCCAGCTGACTTGACTCACACATGCAACATTATAAATGGTGATTGGAAAGGGCACATGAAAAAGTCTAAAGTCTAAACCAATAGACCAGATCAAGCTTATTTTTCATAGTTTGACTTAATAGGGTTGGAATTCTTATTGATTTAGGGGATGCAAAAACTTGGGGATTGGGTTCAGGTCTAAATCAATCCATGTACACCTTGCCCGTTACTGGATGATAAATATCATACTCATCTAGTTAAAACTTTATGTGGGCTGCAAGGGCCTCTTTATATCATTTAAAAAATGCATAAATACAACCCCTTTGAATTTATCTTTAAGAAAGTTAACTTTTCATGAAAATGATAACAAATAGGGACGCAAAAAGGATAAAAACACCTGAAGTGATGAAATGTTCTAACTTCTAAGAAGCTCTAAGAATCTGCATGTAGTCATAATTTACTAGGCAGAATAAATAGTATGTCTTACACAAATAACCACAAGAAAAACGCTTGAGACTTCTAATAATGTTTGAGTCAATTAAACTCTCCAGAAGAAATCATTGTCAGATTCACTTATGAATTCTTGTTCTGAATGAGGACATAATACATTTAAATTTCATACTTTGTTCAATAAGGTGCTTATATCTACAGAATCAGGATAATCAGGTCTGCGATTTAAGTATGTCTAAAGAGCCTACCATTTCTATGAGACTAGCTGTTAGTTAAATACCCTGATATTACTTGCACCTTCCAATTATGTGCCAAATTTATCAAGAGATGTCTTATAAAAAGCCTATCATTTCTGTGTTTCTTATTACCAAATTAACAGTAGCTTAGCCAATCCATGTCCTACAATCTCAGCAAGGCAAGGAAAAAAATTTGAATCACTGTATAACACCAACTGGATATATGGGTTTTACCTGGTAGTCTCCCTTCTTCAGGGCATTGTTCCGGTCCAGAGACATCTACTCTTCCATATTTCATGGGAATCTTTGGGCCTCCAGCTTCCTGAAAATTCAAAAAATGTGGTCAGTGTATCTTTCAATTATTTCATATAGCAACTATCAATCTTAGGCAACCTCCACAGCTGTAGCACCAGCTAACTGAAATAAGTCTGCATAGGTCACGCCTGAATATTTGTCTTTGATTGGCTGGAGAAGTTTCAATGCATTTACAAGTCCTGAAATTGCAGCTCATAGGGATAATTACTATGAGCAAAATTCAGAAATAATCGGTGGTTAATAAATACATACCAGCATTGGCTCCATGTTTCAACTCAGCTTCAAATCTTAAGCTACCATTGGCTCCACCTCTCTGTGGCCACTCCTCAATATTCTTATTATAAGTACCAGCATCATGCCATCCCAACCGAATCTACCACAAAAAATTATATGCCAACTGTCATAGTAAAAAAGAAGGCTAAATTGCACTTTTGGTCCTTGTAGTTATTTTCAGATTTCACTTTGGTCCCTTAAGTTTTTTTTGTTTCATTTTGATCTCTTAAGTGACAAACGTTGGACATTTTGGTCCCTCAAGTTATTACTGTTCCATCTTAGTCCCTTAAGTTACAAACATTAATCTGTTTGGTCCTTTAAGTTACAAATTGTTAGACCTTTTATTAGTATTGTTATTATATTATTATTATTATTATTATTATTATTATAATATTAGGTAGCAGTTATGTTTATAGGCATTATTGCATAAATTGTATAAATAGAAAAACTGATGGAAATGTCAGTAGGCAATTATTTGGGAATTGGATATTGGTTGGGAGAGACCAAGCTCTCAAACTCTTGGAAGGGAGAGACCCAAGACTCTCGAATTTCTTGGGAACCCATCGTGTAATTCTATTGTATCATCAATAAAGATTGTTTATTTCCCTTAAATCTCTATGTTTGGTACCGGTTTCTATCACAAATATTATACACTTCGGTATTTTTCTAACAGTGTCTACCATTGTAACTTAAGGAACCAAAATGTCAAATTTTTGTAACTTAAGGGACCAAAATGTTTAATGTTTATAACTAAAGGGACTAAAACGGAACGGAAATAACTCGAGAGACCAAAATATGTAATGTTTGTAACTTAAGGGACCAACATGAAATGAAAAAACTTAAAGAGACCAAAGTAAAATTTCTAAATATATGCTACAAATCATATGACAAAGATCCAACCCTATGCAGCATGTATATCTCATTAACTCATATTTTAACAACTAGGCTGACTTAATCAATTTTGACCACTGTAAACTTTATTCATCATCCTTAAATCATTTTAGTCACCGTAAAGTTCGGAAGAGAGAATCGACAAGCAATCAATAGCCGCTTTACAACCATTTTTGAGATGAATGATGAACATATATATCTCCAACAGTAAATGTGATGTAGAGTATTCTATGTCACCATACCTCATTGGCCAATTAGCTGATGCTTAATTTTTCCAACCTCTTTTTAAGTGAGCTTGAGTAGAAAGATATAGTAAACTTTTAATCAGAATTTTACATACATGTGCTTTGCACTACTCTTTGTAGGAGATATTTCCTCACAGTTTATAGTGTGTTAGAAACATTTTTGCATCAATCATCGAACAAGGACTATGAGGAAATAGATTATGGAATACTAAAGGCAGAATTCAACAATAGAATTATAGAAACAAAACTCCAAATCTTGATATCGGAACCATTAAATTTTAAAACATCTAATAAATGACTTCACAGATCAATTTGAAGAAGATATTTTCATAAAAAAATAAGTAGATAATGCAAGTCCCTGAGCAGAAGTAAATTTGATAAAAACATCACTGACCACGACATTTAGTTACTAAACTCATTTTCACCTAGGGTATAAAGAGGATTAAGTAACGCTATTCAATCTTCACAAAATTACAAAACGTATTTGTAATTGAAAGTACCGATAAATCCTATGAATGAAGTGTACACTATACTAGTTCAATTCCAGACAAAAGGAAACGCAAAATCAAATTTAAATGCAATATACTTGGAACATTGAGATCATAAAAAAAAATTAATCGAAGAAAAAAACACTGAAAATTACCATAAGAGGATGACAGAACTTAGTTCTGAGAAGCTCCTTGATATCTTCTCGAGCGCTCTTCAACTGATCAGGATCAGACGCTAAAGCCTTCGTAACAGAAACCGTCCCGTAGCGTCCACTCGAAACACGAACATCTGCTCTTCGCTGAAAAATCGCGAGCAAAATTGACGCAAACGAAGTCAAAGAAATGAAATAAAAAATTGTCGGAGAGAAATAAGAACGAGAAGAGACGAAACCTGGTCGAGAAACAGGTGAGAAATGCGAGGAGAAGACCGCAAGCATTGGAGCGAAGAAACCGAAGAAGAAGAGGATGAAAATGAGAAAAACGAACGGGAAGAAGAGGAGACTGAAACGGTGGCTCTGGTAGCGGAAGGGATCATGCGAGCGGCGGCGCCGCCACTAATAGTAGCCATTGTGGTTGTTGAAGGTCTAGTAGTTGGTAAAGGTAGTGAAGGAGTGAGTAATACACGCTCTGCCATTGAGTTGAGTAGAGATTTATATATTTATTTAGTTTAATTTAATTTTTTTTTCTTTATTTATGATTTTCCTCTCCTTGTGTTTTGGATTGTGGATGATAATCTACCACACGATACGTTATGTTAATGTTCGTTTATATATACTGCTCCTATTACTCCCAATATTTATTTGTCCCATCTTATTCCCAAGAGCCATCGCGTTCACCGACTTGTGATTCAAGTGTTTGGTGAATCACGCCACTTTATGACTTTCATCATACAACAAATAATATTAGGCTGCCAAGGAGTACTTTTTTCTTCTTCCTCTTCTCTTAAAAAATACGATTTTCCACCCACCCCATTAATAAATTCCAAATTTCGATATTTGATTTTGAAATTCTTCGTGCTTATGTATCACCTTTTCAAAATCAAATTTTGTCACTTCAAAGTGTTTTGACGGTAGTAAGCTACCAATTATTGATGGAAAAAATATTATCAATTAAATTTGTGTAAAAGAGAGTAAGAGACCATTAATTTTAATTTTAATTAATATTATGTTTACCCTTAATTTATTATCCATCCACTTTGTATTAATCATATAATTATAGTATACCAATAGTTAATTTTGTTAATATGTGAGAAATCAATTTAAATTTTCCTCCGTACAGCATTCTCGTACCAATGGCCAAGTAGACTCTACAAACAAAATCAGCGAGCCAAAGAAAACTGGGTGGAAAAATTAACTGGGGTATTATGGATATATCATAACATCCCACAACTGCAATTCACAAAATACCTTTTAAGTTAACATATGGCCCAACGATTCCAATAGAACTTATATCAACTTGATCAAAAAAGGAGAACTAAATGAATGGTTCATATTATTAGCCTCAGTCCTTATATTGAGGTCAAAACATTTCATAGTTAAAAATGCCTTAAAAAAGAAGTTCTCAATATAAAAAAGTATCTAAAATTTTGTGGGTTTAGTAAGGTCCATGGCCCACCTTTTCAAAAACAAAATTTGATTTTTTTTAACAAATTTTTGACTAATTTTTTTTAATTTTTTTCTGATAAAAATGATTTACAATTTTTTTCTCGAAATTTTTTTAAATCGAGAAAAAAAAATCAATTTTTTCGAGAATTTTTTTCACAAAATTTAAAAAAAAATTAATTTAAAATTTTTATGAAAAAAAAATGTTTTTGATATTTTTTTGAAAAAAATAAATTTCTAAAATTTTTCAAGAATAAAATTTCAAAATTAACAAAATCTTGGGTCTATAAGCCCCCACAAAAAAAAAATAATAAATCAAAGTTTTAAAAAATTTATTTTAATATTAGGGGTTTAGTAAAAAAAATTTTAGGAGAAAGCTTTGAAGTTTTGGATTTTTTTTGACTGCTCTAATAGTTGGAGAATGGAAAAGAGAATAGTTATATATGCTTGAAGAAACGAGGGAGATGGCGCACATTAAGCAGCACACAACAAAACATAGAGTTGCCAATAAATCCAATACTAAAGTAAAACCAATCAGCTTTTTCAAAGGGATGGTTGGTTTTAAGGAAAGTGGAAGAAGTCCATAAAAACAAGTAAAATGAAAAGCTAGCTGCAAACTAGAAAAGACCATTCCGCATCAACACACACCTCACTAAAAAAAAAAACTTATTGTTCGGAAGAATTGTCAGAAAAAGTTATCAAGAGATTGTGAAACGCCACACACCTCAAATTTTGTTTCAGCTAAACCATAACAAATGGTGTACTGTTTTTCCTATTTGGGCATTTTTTCCTTTAAGTTTTTGGTCCTTGGAAGATTTAAGGAGGCACATATTTTTCTTTAGCAATCTATCACCGTGATATATCAATTGAAAGGGGTTGAAGATCAAAGTCTTAGCCTTAAGTGGTTGGTCGAACCGATTTCATATATAAGCAAAGATGGGAAACATACATTAGCGGTTCTCAAACCAATTTCATACGTCAATAAATATATATGAAATATACATCTTACTAAAATCGTGAGTGTTTTTCAAATCAAGGTAAAAATATGAAACATACATCTTATAAAAAATTTAAGCGGTTCTCAAACATATTTCATACATAAAAAAATATGTGAAATATACCTACTATTAAAATCCTATTAAAATCGTAAGTGATTCTTAAACCGTTTTCATAAGGTAAAATATACATTTTATAAAAAATCTTAAGTAGTTCTCAAAATGATTTTATATGTCGGTAAAAAAAAGCAAAACATACATCTTATTAGAAACGTACAATGGTTCTCAAATTGATTTTATATGTTGGTTTAGAGAGAAAAAAAAATATGTTTTATCTTCAACTTAAACCTATTTCATACACACCAGTTTTGTTAACAATTTATGAGTGGTTACAATTAACTTCATATAAGTGTAAATGTTGAAACTGCAAACAAAAAAGGTATATTCAAATACGTCTTTACGTAAATAAAATACAATAAAAATGAAAGAGAAACAATTCCTAAAGAAAAATGAAAAACTTGTTTGAAAAAGGAGAAAATTGTGAAACAAAAAGTTAAATGATTAACTATAAGGCAGGAGAAAATGACTATAAAAATTCAAGACGCGATTATCCCTTGTGAAATAAAAAGGTAAATGATTAACTATAAGGCAGGAGAAAATGACTACAAAAATTCAAGACGCGATTATCCTTTGTGAAACAAAAAGGTAAATGATTAACTATAAGGCAGGAGAAAATGACTACAAAAATTCAAGACGCAATTATCCCGACTTCACACTTACTTCGTGCTAGCAAAATCTCGTGAACTTGGATGTAAACCTAAATTGTTGGTTGCGTGTGTTGTTTTTGCGGAAAAAACTTAAAGTGGCTCAAAATCTCCACTATTGATCATTGTGTTGCTCTTAATGTGTCAAAAACACGTTGACAAAAACAACACAAGTAACTGTTGAGTTAAAAACACTTAAAACAAATGTACTTTACCGTAGAAGTAGTGTAAAAGATTTATTGTGTCCACATAAATTAATTAAGAAGTATCAAATTATGTTATATTATTTATTATTTAGATGAATAAGTAGTTGAATGTTTATTGTAACTAAATACAATGTAACTACGATCAAATATAAAAATGTCAACCATAAATAAACAAAGAGATATAGGGCCGTTGCTTCACTTGCAAGTTTTAATTTACTTATGTTTAGTTCTAATTGAATTTATTTATTTTTATTCAATCACATAACTCTAAACTAAAACTATTAATTAATTTGATCTTTCGCGATTAATTATCTTTTTTGCTAAATTAACACTATGTTTGGTTACGTAAAGAATTTAAATTTCAAAAAAAATATATAGAATAAAAAAACTAAAGATTGAAAGACTAAAATTAAAATTGATTATTAAATAACTATCGTCTCAATCATCCTATAAATCTATAAATTAATTATAGTAAGATCATTAGTCAATTAAGTGATGATTAACATGTAATGCAAAGGGTGGTCAATTATAATTATGTAGTACAACAATAGGACAAAATTGATTGGAATAAAAATAGAAATTCTAATTAGAAACTAGGAAATGAAATTAAAGTCTCTTAGCATCTCATATCCACTTAAGACGCTGGAAGAGGATTTAACTATCCAAAGTCATAAAGAATACTAAATTTAAATTTAAGATAGAATTTATAAAATATAAAATAAAGAATAACCCCAAAAGGAAGCAAAGTTCTCACTACAAAGAAATCTTCCAATTTCTCTTAAAGTTTCTCTTATTTGGCATGCAATGAAATAGAGAAGAGAGATTAAAAAATCATGGGGCCCACCACTTTTTGCTTTATCCGCAAAGCAGCGAAGAAATGGGTGCAAAAGGCTTTTAATTTTGCTGTTCCATATCTACCTTTACAACCAATTCTTATATTCTCATTATTGTGCAAGTTGCAATAATTGTTTTGGAACTGTCTAACACGAACAAATAAGCTGCTGGAGAATTTATATATTGCCGGTGGATGAACGATGAGAACAAATAGGAGTAAAGGTACTTCAAGACACTGGTGTCCAAATTGCAAGAGACTCTCTTGATTTTCTTATTAAATTAAAAAAAAGTTGTATTATGTTTTTTTTGTTAAAATTGGAAATTAAATTATAATAATAATCTTCAATATTTAAATTGATTTTTTTAAATCAATCCAATCCATTAAAATTACAAGAAAATTGAACCAAGCTATTTGAAAAAAGAAATCAATAAATTAATTTTTATGAAAGTTTTTAATTAGGGGCATTTTGGTACTTTTAAAAATGATCAACACTTCTCTCTTCTCTATTTCTTTTCTCTTATACCAATCAACACATTAAATCAACTTTATTTCTCACATATTTCTCTCTTTTCACATTCTTTTTCATTTTTTTTCTCTTCTCAATTTCTCTTCACAACCAAACAAAGCATTAATCCCACCAACATAATTTCTAGAACCAAACAAATTCTAAAAAAATTCTCTTTACTCTGCCCCATTGTTTCACTATTTATATTTATATTCATCCTAATTGCCAAGAAAAATCAATTTCTTCTACAATAAGTTTTAATGTCAACTGCAAACTTAGAATTCTAAAGAGAGAAAGAGGTAAGAGAATGAGAAAAGTGAGAAAGTAAATAGATTCTATATATTGTTTGATATAAAATAAAGATAAAATAAAATAGAAGTGAAATAAGTATTTTTTTTTCCTCTCATTTTTTTTTATTGGTTGAAAAGAAAGTAAAAGGATATATGACTTAAGTGTCGATCAAATAACATAAGTGCTAATTAATTATGAAGAGATAAGCGACAATCAAGTTGCCTAACCGCCAATCATATAGGCTTAAGTGTTAATCAAGTAGGTATAAGTATCAACCAATCATTAATTGATAAAATTCTTTAAAATATACATTCTTTTTATTAAATATAAAAGATGAAATTCTTGCATTTCTTTAAAATATGAATATTTAAAGTTCCTTTGGGAATTAGAAGGATCAATTAACAAGACTAAGTAAAAAAACTGAGCTAACGGAGCTAATAGAAAATGACTGGCAAGGCTTATGGAACAAAACCGGTAAATCCGGTAAGGCTTATGGAGCTGACTAGCAAAGCTGACAAATCAGAATTATAAATATGGGATAACTCTAATATGTCTACGTGCATTTAGTCATACTTGCATACAATACAAAAATATATTGATATAATGTAATTTGTTTTCTTAATAGCCAGCCCTATTTAATTTGAAAAGAAAAAAAAGTTTATAATACGTGTCAATGACAATACTAATTCAATCTATCGCAGTTTTATGACGCATTAGTGCAATTTAACTTTGTTACATCGGTTCCTATATACATGTTAGATCGATTATTTGTTCGATCTAACATCAAGCGTTGTAATAAATAATTAACTATTAAATTGGTTAAAATGAACCAATCTAACAAGTTAAATTCAAATTGATTTATTAGATCAGTTAAATTTGAACCAATCTAACAAGTCAAATTCAAAATTGATTTATTAGATTTGATTAAATTTGAACCAATCTAACAAGTCAAATTCTAAAATTGATTTATTACATCGGTTAAATTTGAACCAATATAATAAGTCATATTCAAAAATGATTTATTATATCGATGAGATCGATTTAAATAATTAACTAGAATTTCTCATTCAACCAAAAGACACAAAACTTCATATGAAGCTTTACATTTAAAAATCAATGATAATGAGTTATAAAAATCTTACAAAATCAGAGTTATCAAACTTAGAGCTACATTATCATTACTACTTATTTAAAAAAATATTTTATCTTTTATTAACAGTCTAAATATACTAAAATGATACAAGTGCTTCAAACATTTTCAATTAGTTCAAGAATCAAGTTTGCACAACGTTGTCGGACATTCATCATTTCATTATCTTCGAATGGTTTTGAGTCTCCAAATATCTGAATTATAAATATCGAAATAACAAGATTATCTGAACACATGTTGGTTATTACTTACACTTCAGAACACAATCATCCATGGCCAACTCAAATAAATGCTTTAGCTGGTTCAACAAGATCTCAACCAACCAAAAACAACAATGCTTCTAACAAGAATTCATCAGAAACTTCTTCTCAGCTTCAAAATAACACAACAATGTGGAAGTCGTGAAGAAATTGAATAAGTAAAAAAAAAAAGGCTACCGTAAACTTACCTTGTTATCTATGAGCACTTCTAACATATAATTGTTCCATAGAAATCGAGGCTTTGCCTGTGATCAAGCACTTAGTAGCATAAGCAGAATAAGATGGGGAAAAACCAAAAACTACAGAAGGAATCTATTCAAAGTGGACATCGACTGCCTAGGCATGAGGAGTGTAACTCAGGAATAGTATCGAGAAAAAACTAGGAGTTTTTTTCTCTACCAAGGCATCATCATCTTTTGTGTTATATTAGTGTAACAGAAGCATTTTATAAATCGGTATAAAGAGTACGTTTATGCTATTGCAATAGGTGGTTAATAATTGTAGTAACAAAAAACTATGCTGAATCAATATATTCTGTTACGGTAGTTATGATTTAGTTACTTTGAACTTCTCGACTCAACCTCTATATATTTGTAACTAATGGCCAATTTAGTACTGTTCACAAGTAGATTTGAACTCGGCACCTTGAGGTTACAAGGCTAAACTCTAACCACTGTGCTAGCACCTCAAGTATGATTTGTAAACTGTTACTGAAAGTTTAAGTGAATCATTTCATCAATTTCACACAACATAGACTCTTAGATTTCTGTCTCATTGGTTTATCATTTCCTCTATCTTTCATATACTTCCCTTCACTTTTGCTCAATCTAACATAGTAAAACACAATAAAAAACCTTTGAACTAGCAGGATAGTTGTAAAACAAAAGGCAATAAATACCTGTCTCCAAAGAGGAAGCAATCTAGATTCATCCCCTAGGTCATTCAACCGTTGGGCATTGCAAAACATAATATTTTTATTGTATTAATAAATACAAATTTACATTTTATTGAGAATATCCTAGGAGGGAGGAGTAGAAAGAGAGAGTTGTATAGATAGATGGTTATCTATACTTGTATTATTAGTAAATTTAGCAACAACAAAAAATTGACTTGGAATGGTAAGGCAACACATAGCATTATTTATAGGATTTAATTTGTATCCATTGTGCATGTAACTTTTTTTATTACAAATGTATCAAATCACATCTTGCCATGTAGATATTTGTTGAAATATTTTAGGAACTATCATAACAAAGTGACATTATGATATGATTTGTTTGGATTCATGTGTAAAAAAGTTTTAAACTATCGGTACACAAAAATTAATCTCTTACGTACATGTGATAACTAATTTTGCTAGAAGCAACATTTACACAGTTATGCTTTTTTTTTCTACTAGAGCATGCACTGAATTTTCGTTCAGGATAACAAACACAAGTTTAACTTTTCTAACATAGAATTAATGTCACTGTTACCACTAAACAAATTCCTTTTAATTAAGATTTCAAAAGTTCTTCTCCTTGAAATATTTATAAAAAAAAACTCATTAGAACCAACAGCTAGATGTACTCAAAAGCATCTCATACTCACCCATCCTATGCAATGACTTGTGATACTTTTCAACATGTAGTATGAAAGCTTCTTTTGCATCTCAAACATAAATGATTGATAATTTGGACATAAAATGTCAAAAAGTGATGTAATGTCAACCTAAATGTCATGCTAAACAAATGCCTTTTAATTTAGATTACAATGACATGCAGCTCTAAAAAAGTCATATTGTTCTTCTTCAAATATTTTTATTAAAAAAAAAAGAACATATTAGAACCAACAACTAGATGTACTCAAAAGTATCTCATAGTCACCCTTCCTATGCAATACGAAAGCTTCTTTGGGGTTTCAAATAAAAATGATTGATAATTTGGACATAAAATGCCAAAAAGTAATGAAATGTCAGCCTAAATGCCAGGCTAACAGTTCTACACACTACAATACATAAATAGGGAGGTAGACTTCATTTTCTGTAGCTTTACAGGTTGCATGGTTGCTGTAACACCCTGAGTTTAAAACACAGCGCGAGTGTATTTTTTTTAACTGAATAAATAAATAAAAGAGTTTTCAAAATTAATTTTAAAGGAATTAAAAATAAGATTACGTCATTTCTTAAAATAATTTGTCGTAATCCAAAACAACCAAAAGTAGTTAAACAACTACATCATGATTAATTAAGTAAATTATTTTTGAGAATTTAATTCTTCAAAATATATCAAAATAAAGATACATCCAACAGCTGTATCTCGGACCCACCAAAATATTATCAGAGTGCGGAAAATATTAGCGGAAAAGTTATACAATAATTCCCAAAATAACCAATTACATTTCCCAAACTCATGACCCTATACAAAAGTCTAGTCTGATCATGCACTAAGCTACAGTAGCAAGCAATTTCCACCGCCTCCTACACAAGTCTCGTCTTCACCCCAGCTGTCCGTCCCTCTATGTTGCCCACGAATACTCCGTACGTAAAGATCAGGGGAAACTAACGACGTCTCCGTCGTTAGTGTAACCGTCGGTGGGACGGGTTTGGGTATCATCTGAGGGCAAAGCCCAATTTCCACAATAATAGTAAAGGGTCACTGATCGAAATTAACAAATAATCACATAACATTTATATCACAGAACAATTACACCCATGGTATAACATATGACAATGATGAAAATTAAGGATGCTCATTTGAAATCTCATGACATATAAGCTTTTTCAAACAGCAACCATTTAATATGAAAAACATATTGTAAGTACAACTACCATCTCAGCAATTACAAACATTCATAAGAAAATTCAGATTTTACCACGTACTTACACACATCACTTTCCAATCATCATCATATAACCAAAACGTGACCCACCGGTCAAACCCCCAATGCAATATGTATATGCTCATGTATACAATTTCTTGGAATTACCAAGGTGCAATCGCTCAACAGACCAGCACAATTTAAATATGTTTGACTTTAACGGCCCTCAAGACCAGGGTGCAATCGCTCAACAGATCAGCACCAGTGCAGTCACTCAACAGACCAGCACTCATGCAGTCGCTCAACAGACCAACACGTTTAACATATTTGAATGGACCACCACGAACACGCGGCCATTCCATAGCCCGGATAGAATGGACCACCACGAACACGCGGCCACTCTACAACCCATCACGGTTACTACTTTCACGTGTATTAGCCTCTCACAGGCCAAATACACAGAAGTTAAATCCTCGCACGGATAGAATGGACCACCACGAACACGCGGCTATTCCGTAGCCCACTACTGTGGTTACTACTTAACTTCGCGGACCATCACGGTTACCGCATTACTCTGTGGCCCATCGCGGTCACCACCTGACTCTGAAATGCATGGTCATGCAATGTTTTCTCTTCACTGAAAACAGTATGCAATATCAGAAAAACTCAGCCTTTCCAGCATTTTCCCCAAAACATCTCAACACAATTAATTTCATCATCAACACATCAATGATTAAACATTCAAGCAATCATTATCACTTTACATTATCTCAAAACTCCATGCTTAATTATCATAAGTCTTTCCCCCAACTCTTAAAATTCATAAAACAGTGTTTAAAACTGAGATTTCTGGAAAATACGAATCTATATTCGAATACAGCTTCCTTGTATTCGAATACATAAGCCAAATCAGTGCAGAATCAACACTCTGTATTCGAATACAACCTTCTTATATTCGAATACAGAGGCTGTCACAGTGTAAAAATCAGTATTTTCACAACTTCAGTAGAAGTCTCAAAAGCTTCATCATTACCACTTCAAACTATCACAAAAACCCCATTTTAATTTGTCACAAACCTTCTCAATGTTCCCCAACACTTAAAGTTTATAAAACAATGTTTAAAACTTTGAATTTCTGAAAAACACGAATCTGTATTCAAATACAGATCCCTTGTATTCGAATACAGAAGCATAAAACTACAATTTCAACACTCTTTATTCGAATACAGCATACCTGTAGTCGAATATAGAAGACAAAACAGTGCAAATTCAGCATTTTCCCAACATCATTTAAGGTTCTCAAGAACTTCATCATCTCCTCCTCAAAACTATTTCAAAACTCCATTTTAAATCATTTTAACCCTTCTAATGTTTCCCAACACTTTAAGATTCACATGATAGTGTTTAAAACTTGATTTTCTGAAAAACACGAATCTGTATTCGAATACAACTTCCTTGTATTCGAATACAGAAGCTAAAACTTGAGTTTCTGGAAAAACCCGAATCTGTATTCGAATACAGCTCCATTGTATTCGAATACAGAAGTAAAAATTGTGAAAGTCAGTATCCTATATTCGAATACGAGACTGTCGTAGTCGAATACAGTGTTAAAATTTCACTTATGTATTCGAATACGACAGAGTCATAGTCGAAAACAGATGCTAAGTCAAAAGCAAAAATCCTTCCTCTATATTCGAATACAAGGGCCCGTATTCGAATACAAGTTCGAAAACTTGAGTAAAACAGAACCTTAGCAGGTTGTATTCGAACACACCTTCGAAATCAGTGAAATTTTTCCTGAGACTTCAACACATTTTCAAACTGTTTCCTTTGAAAATCAACAAAAACACCAAAACAGATTCAGCACTCTTTTGAACCACAAAACTCAGGCATTTTTCATCAATAACAACTTTTCCAGAAAAACACTTTCATCATTTAAAATCCCTTTTCTTTTGAAAAAATCAACAACACCAGAATCACTCAAAAACAGAATGTCAACCACACGGAAACGTCGTTAGTTTCCCCTGATCTTTACGTACGGAGTATCCGTGGACAACGCAGAAGGACGGACAGCTGGCTGAAGACTAGACTTGTAGAGGATACGCTAGAGACCGTGCTACTGTACCTTAGTGCATGATCAGACTAGACTTCTCCGTCCATGCAAACGGCTGATTCTTCCTGGTGAGTTGTGTCAAAGGAGCTACAATCTTAGCAATCCTTCAATAAATCTCCTGTAGTATCCTGCTAGTCCGACAAAACTTCGTATGTGTGTGATAGTCTAGGGTTGTTTCCAGGGAAGAATTGTCTCAATCTTTGCCGGATCGACAACGATTCCTTCTTTTGTTATCACATGTCCCAAGAAGTTCACTTTCTTTAGCCAAAACTCGCACTTCGACAAATTGGCATACAGTCGCTTTTCGCGTAAGACTTCAAGAACTTGTCGTATGTGCTCTTCATGTTCTTCTTCATCCTTTGAATAAATCAAAATATCATCGATGAACACCACCACGAATTTATCCAGAAATGGGCTGAAGATTCTATTCATGTAATCCATGAAAATCGCTGGTGCATTCGTAACTCCAAACGGCATAACGAGATATTCATAGTGTCCGTAACGAGTCCTGAAAGCCGTATTTTGAATATCTCCTTCTTTTACCCGAATCTGATGGTATCCTAATTTCAAATCAATCTTTGAAAACACTGTTGCTCCCTTCAAATGGTCTATCAAATCATCGATGCGTGGTAAAGGATAACGATTCTGGATAGTTACCTTGTTAATTTGCCGATAATCCACACATAAGCGTGAACTTCCATCCTTCTTCTTAACCAACAACACCGGAGATCCCCATGGCGACACACTTGGTCTGATAAATCCTTTCTGCAATAAACCCTCAATTTGACCCTTAAGCTCGCTTAATTCCAATGGCAACATCCGATACGGCGCAATTGAAATAGGTCCAGTTCCTGGGTGTAAATCAATGAAGAACTCCACCTCTCTTACTGGGGGAAATCCTGGAATTTCTGATGGAAATATGTCCGAATATTCTTTGACTAACACCACATCTTCTATGTTCACATCCATCTTGGTCTCCACGTTAGCCAATGATAAAAATTCCTGAGTTCCTTCTCTCACAGAGACTTCGAGTTTGTTAGCACCCAAATACCGAACGACTCCAGGTTCGGGGAAAAGAACTAATTTTCGAGCACAATCCAAGACTACGTAATTATACGTCATCTAATCCATGCCGAGAATGATCTTGAGTGATTGTAAGGGTAGACAGATTAAATTAACCAAGGAATCCCTATTCTGAATCGTTACAGTACAGTGTAAACATGCAGAGTTTACGGTCAAGGTCTTAGCAGGTGTGGAAACAACCAAATCAAAAGGCAAAGCAGACACATATAACTTCAAACGATTCACACAATCCATAGCAATGAAAGAGTGGGTTGCCCCCGAATCAAAAAGTGCAGTTAGGGTGTTACCTGCAATCTCGCAATCTTGCTGGATTAAATTAGGAGCTTGATTCCCAGCTTCAGCACCCATGTGATATACGCAGCCTCTAGCAATAGGAGAGTAGCCCTAGTTGCGTTCATTGTTGGTTCCACCTTCGGAACCCGACAATCCATCGCCACGTGTCCTGGTTTCTGGCAGTTGAAACACATCAGATCCCTTGTGGTACAAGCAGTAGCAATATGTCCTTCTTTCCCACATCGCTAACACCAGACTCCTTGTCCCCAGTTGTCGTCCAAAATTCTAATTTCCCGGCCGATTCTGGCCCCTCTTGTTGTTTTGTGGCCGGCTATACGGCTTAGCAACTTGCTTTCCTCTATTGTTCTGGTTGTGCATCCGACTAGGCCATCATGAATTAAAGTTCCCTCCTCTGTTGGCCCTCCTGTTCTTTATCTCTTCAACCTCTCTACACTTCTCCACTAACACTTGGAAACGTTGAATTCCCAAAGGTAAGACCGAGTCTTGAATCTCATACTTCAGACCATTTTGAAAGCGATGACACATAAACTGTTCATCAACTTCTTCCTGGAAAAATCTGAAATGTCTTGACAGGGATTCAAACTTAGCGGCATATTCTCCCACCGTCATGTTTCCCTGGTGCAATTTCAGAAAATCGTCACCCAACTTGGTCCTAGTGCTCATCGGGAAGTATTTGTCCAAAAACTTCTTTTTGAACGACTCCCAGTTCACCTCCTCTTGAGCTGACCTCATCAGTAGTCTTGTACTTCTCCACCAAACTCTGCATCCCCTATCAACAGATACTTGGCATAGTTGACCTTCACCGCTGCTCGACAATTAATCATCTCGAAGATTTTCTCCATCTCTTGAATCCACTGGTCCGCTCTTTCTGGACCCTCATCACCCTTGAACTTTGGGGGATTATGACGACGAAAATCCTCTAGTCTCCTTGATTCAGCAGCACAAATCTCTCTTTCTCTCTTCTCTAGATCTCGTTGAGTCTTCGCAGCCGTCTGTGCAGCAACAGACGCAGCCATGTTATTCATCGCTTCAGCCATCCTATCCTCCCGGCTGACGTTGGTTCTTGTGGTGTCGTCTCTTCGTAGAGGCATTGTTTCCTACAAAACCATCATCACTTCAGTCACACCACAACTTACACAAGACTTGACACTTTAACTACTTGCTCCTATGCATGATCAGCTAATAACTCAAAACAATTACTTTAATCAGAGCTTTAACCCAAAACTTTAACCAAATGCTCTGATACCACAATTGTAACACCCCGAGTTTAAAACACAGCACGAGTGTTTTTTTTTTAACCGAATAAATTAATAAAAGAGTTTTCAGAATTAATTTCAAAGGGATTAAAAATAAGATTACGTCATTTCTTAAAATAATTTGTCGTAATCCAAAACAACCAAAAGTAGTTAAACAACTACATCACGATTAATTAAATAAATTATTTTTGGGAATTTAATTCTTCAAAATATATCAAAATAAAGATACATCCAACAGTTGTATCCTGGACCCACCAAAATATTATCAGAGTGCGGAAAATATTAGCGGAAAATTTATACAATAATTCCCAGAATAACCAATTACATTTCCCAAACTCAGGACCCTATACAAAAGTCTAGTCTGATCATGCACTAAGCTATAGTAGCAAGCAATTTCCACCGCCTTCTCCACAAGTCTCGTCTTCACCCTAGTTGTCCGTCCCTCTATGTTGCCCACGAATACTCCGTACGTAAAGATCAGGGGAAACTAACGACGTCTCCGTCGTTAGTGTAACCGTCGATGGGACGGGTTTGCGTTCATCTGATGGCAAAACCCAATTTCCAGAATAATAGTAAAGGGTCACCGACCGAAATTAACAAATAATCACATAGCATTTATATCACAGAACAATTACACTCATGGTATAACATATGACAATGATGAAAATTAAGGATGCTCATTTGAAATCTCATGATATATAAGCTTTTTCAAACATCAACCATTTAATATGGAAAACAGATTGTAAGTACAACTACCATCTCAGCAATTACAAACATTCATCAGAAAATTCAGATTTTACCACGTACTTACACACACCACTTTCCAATCATCATCATATAACCAAAACGTGACCCACCGGTCAAACCCCCAATGCAATATGTATATGCTCATGTATACAATTTCTTGGAATTACCAAGGTGCAGTCGCTCAACAGACCAACACAATTTAAATATGTTTGACTTTAACGGCCCTCAAGACCAGGTTGCAATCGCTCAACAGATTAGCACCAGTGCAGTGGCTCAACAGACCAGCACTCGTGCAGTCGCTCAACAGACCAGCACGTTTAACATATTTGAATGGACCACCACGAACACGCGGCCACTCTACAACCCATCACGGTTACTACTTTCACGTGTATTAGCCTCTCACAGGCCAAATACACAGAAGTTAAATCCTCGCATGGATAGAATGGACCACCACGAACACGCGGCCATTCCGTAGCCCACTACTGTGGTTACTACTTAACTTTGCGGACATCACGATTACCGCATTACTCTGTGACTCATCGCGGTCACCACCTGACTCTGAAATGCATGGTCATGCAATGTTTTCTCTTCACTGAAAACAATATGCAATATCAGAAAAACTCAGCCTTTCCAGCATTTCCCCCAAAACATCTCAACACAATTAATTTCATCATCAACACATCAATGATTAAACATTCAAGCAATCATTATCACTTTACATTATCTCAAAACTCCATGCTTAATTATCATAAGTCTTTCCCCCAACTCTTAAAATTCATAAAACAGTGTTTAAAACTGAGATTTCTGGAAAATACGAATATATATTCGAATACAGCTTCCTTGTATTCGAATACAGAAGCCAAATCAGTGCAGAATCAACACTCTGTATTCAAATACAGTCTTCTTATATTCGAATACAGAGGCTGCCACAGTGTAAAAATCAGTATTTTCACAACTTCAGTAGAAGTCTCAAAAGCTTCATCATTATCACTTCAAACTATCACAAAAACCCCATTTTAATTTGTCACAAACCTTCTCAATGTTCCCCAACACTTAAAGTTTATAAAACAATGTTTAAAACTTTGAATTTCTGAAAAACACGAATCTGTATTCAAATACAGATCCCTTGTATTCGAATACAGAAGCATAAAACTGCAATTTCAACACTCTGTATTCGAATATAGCATACCTATAGTCGAATATAGAAGACAAAACAGTGCAAATTCAGCATTTTCCCAACATCATTTAAGGTTCTCAAGAACTTCATCATCTCCTCCTGAAAACTATTTCAAAACTCCATTTTAAATCATTTTAACCCTTCTAATGTTTCCCGACACTTTAAGATTCACATGATAGTGTTTAAAACTTGATTTTCTGGAAAACACGAATCTGTATTCAAATACAGCTTCCTTGTATTCGAATACAGAAGCTAAAACTTGTGTTTCTGGAAAAACCCGAATCTGTATTCGAATACAGCTCCCTTGTATTCGAATACAGAAGCAAAAATTGTGAAAGTCAGCATCCTGTATTCGAATACGAGACTGTCGTTGTCGAATACAGATGCGAATACAGTGTTAAAATTTCACTTCTATATTCGAATACGACAGAGTCGTAGTCGAATACAGATGCTAAGTCAGAAGCAAAAATCCTTTCTCTGTATTCGAATACGGGGGCCCGTATTTGAATACAAGTTCGAAAACTTGAGTAAAACAGAAGCTTGGCAGGTTGTATTCGAATACACTCATGTTGTATTCGAATACACATTCGAAATCAGTGAAATTTTTCCTGAGACTTCAACACATTTTCAAACTGTTTCATTTGAAAATCAACAAAAACACCAAAACAGATTTAGCACTCTTTTGAACCACAAAACTCAGGCATTTTTCATCAATAACAACTTTTCCAGAAAAACACTTTCATCATTTAAAATCCCTTTTCTTTTGAAAACATCAACAACACCAGAATCACTCAAAAACAGAATGTCAACCACACAGAACAGACATTTTTCAACATTACATTGTTGATCATTTCTCAAAACAACATGCAAGGTATTTCCAGCATTCTTACACAACCAAACACAACATGCAAAGCATTTTCAGCTTTCTCACACAAGCAGAACAACAGTAATACATTCAGCCAAACAGCAACCATCACATAGCAGCAAAACACCAACATAATGTATTTTTTTGCATTTTATACAACCAGCGCAACAATTTTGAAAATATGCATTTTAATCATTTTTCAAAGTAACATGCAAGACATTTTTTAACTTTCCCACATAAACAAAACATCATTGAGATAACCACCCAAAATAGCACGTCACAAATTTTTTAAAACCTCAACAGAATGCATTTTATTTCATCTTTCAAAATGTCATGCGAAACAGTTTCTTTTTCAAAACAGAAACTCAAATATGATCCCACCTCAAACATACATTTACAGTCCTAAAATGCAACTAGAAAGTGGAAGGTGCCCTTACCCTTGTTGCGTTTCTGCTACTGCTCACGTTTCTGTTTTTGTTCCCGTTTACGCGTCAAAAATCGGCGAAACTCCCGCTTGCATTTGCTGCTACGAAAATGGGTTTTCTAGCTCCAGAATGATGAGGGGAACAACTTTTGTATTGGGGGTTTTCTGGTTTGGTGCTTGGATTTCCAAGTAATATCACTTTTGAGGAACTCCCTCGTTTTTTTTTTTGAACAAACTGGAAACAGAAAACAGAATAGGAGGGAAGGGACAATATGGGCAGTGAGGAGGAGGAATGGTGTTCTGATTTCACCCATCCTTCTCACTCCTATATATAAGCTTGTGTGATGCCACCTCACCCGACACTTGTCTGATCCTCAGCACTTAACCAGTCTCGTCGTAATTAGCCGATAATCCCTTAATTAACTGTCCATTAATTTAATTACTCGTAATTAAATTAATTTATTCTTCATCCAATAATCTTAATTCATCTTCCAAAATAAATATTTATATATATATTTACTCAAAACATATATATATTAAATATTTTACAAATATCCCCAAAATACACTTAATATTAATTCCATAATTTTAATTTAAAAATTAAGGGTCTTACAGTTGCACCTACCACCTACCAACTGAGAATGTATGGGTAGTTTCTTCTCCGTGGATATGCATACATGTATGTGAATAAGGCAATGAATTTTAGAATCCAAATAAAACCATATCACATTCCAATGACAAATAAAAATGAAAGACTACTAAAAACATTGAAAGAAGTTCACCTTAGTGTTAAATTAGTTTCATATGAGAAGAACAGACCAGAAGTTTTCTCAGCAACATTTAGTAGCTTAGAAAATTCCATGTCCGCCTTCTTCTGCCCAATATGGTACAGAAATTATGAGTTACAAATTAGTAGTGGACATGGAATTAAATAGGAAACAAGTGGAGCTGTAGCAAATATACCTGTTCGGCGGAGGTACTCTTAAGTGAATGATCACATGGAAAAACCTTCATGGATGAAATTTTAAAAATTGGATGCCCCAAGTAAGATCCAGCACATTCACGCTCAGTTATGACCAGCAAATATGATCCTAAGGGCATAATAAAATTTAGCAACATTGAAATGATTACTCAAATTGAACTGTGCTTTTGAAAATTAATGCATTATCTAATGTTTCAAAAGGAAATCAATTATGTAAATAAGATCGACAAAATCAGATACCAATATCAAAATCACTATTACAAGCAATTAAAAAACAGGGTAGTGAGGACCTCCTTCTTAAGCCACAAAGATAAATGAACTAAAAGAAATCTATAAATGTAAATAGCTAGCATGATCATTAAATCCTATCCCGCATCTTAGAAAATTAAAGAAAGAAAATAAAAGCAATGCATCATTTTCCTTCGCCCATAGGGCACCAAACATTGTTAATATTTTAAGGATGGTGATGATGACAAACACAAAGACAAAACATTGATAAACAACCTACCTCAGAACATTTCAGGAAATGGGAATGGATCAGTTTTCCTTAGCATCTACAACTACAATTTCAGCATGCATTATCCTCCTATCTATGGAACACATGTCCATTCCTAAGAAGAATTTATCATTAAATTAGGGAAACAATAAATCCACTACATTGCGACTACTTTCAACCAGAAACAGAAACAGTAACATTCAAAACCCTAAATCCACTACATAAATTGCATAACAGAATGAAAAAGAGGAATTAATTGTATGAACTCCACTAATAACGTCAATCAATATATGAATATTCCATAAGCAATAAAGGTTAATAATAAGAACAATTAATAGTGAAACAATTTGAGATTGCTAAGTAATTAGAAAATTACCAGAGAAAGCAACAAACACTTGCTCACAGAGGGAAACACTTCTCGTTGATGAAAGAAATTGATATTATCGAAGCTTTTAGGTTTTTCGATGTTGTTAGTATTGGTAGAGTTTATGATTGGTGACTTGATGAAATTGAAGTGAAACTCGGTGACGGCGGTGGCGGAGAAATTGAAAAGAAAAAAAAGGTGGAGAGAGAGAATAGAAGAAGAAGCTGATGATATTAATTTATTTAGTTTTTGATATAGGAAGAAGAAGAAGAAGAAGCAGCTTAGCCACTGAGAAAAAATGCGCCTCAAAGTATATTTCGCTTAGCCACTAAGAAGAAACGAAATACGATTGACGTGAAGGAAGGAAAATGTGTATTGCACCTATTTTCTATTTTCTAATGTTAATTTAGAGGAATTATTATTTTTTAAATATTTATTAGATCGGTTTAATATAACAGATTTAATAAATTATTAAATTTTTTTAATATATTTATTAGATTGGTTTAATATAGTAGATTTAATAAATTATACAATTTTTTTTAAAATATTTGTTAGATCGGTTTAATATAACATATCTAACAAATTATTTAATTTTAAAAAAAATGTTTGTTAGATCGGTTTAATATAATAGATCTAACAAATCAATCATTAAAAAAAATGCTTGTTAGAACGGTTTAATATAATAGATCTAACAAATCAAACAATTTTTTTTAATGCTTATTAGAACGGTTTAGTATAACAGATATAACAAATCAAACAATTTTCTTTTATCATGCTTATTAGAACAGTTTAATATAACCGATTTAATAAATCAAATAAATAATAACAAATTTGCCACCATCTTATTTATTACATCGAATGTATAACAACCAATCTAAAATTAGATATGTAATAACATTAAATTGCACTATTCACGTTTAAAAACAATGACAAAATATTTTTAAAAATGTATGTATATAATAATGTGCAATTTACAAACAAAAGTGAATGTACTGTATATATTAGATATTAGGAAAACATTAAATATTTCATTTGCCTAAAAACATGTCATGTACTTGTAAATGAATAGACGTTCATTTGATTATAATGTAAATGTAGATGATTGGTTGGCATTTATGCCTACTTGATTAACACTGATGCCTATACGATTGACAATTAAGCCAGTTGATTTGCACTTATGCCTCCATAAGAACGTGTGCCACTTGATTGACACTTATATCATTTCTCTTTTCTTAATTTCTTTCCAACCAAATAAAAGAGAAAAAATATTTACTTCACTTCTATTTAATTTTTTTTCTCTTTTTCTTATATTAAACAATACATAAAATTTACTTATCATTTCACTTTTTTTTTCTCTCTTTTCATACTCTTTTCTACATCTTGCTTTCTTCTCACTTATCTTATATACTCTAATTAATTTTCTAATTTTTTGCATTAACTTGAAACCCGGAGTACTATTTTGCTTTCACATTTCTTTTTTTATGTATACATTTTTAAATATCAATTAACTTATCAGTTAATTGTTATAGTTATAAAATATCAACTATCAACTAATTTTAATTATAGTCTTAGATCCTTTGGTTGGCACTTAGGTGGACTTGATTGACACTATATAATATATGATTGGTAGTTAGGAAGGTTTTGAGAATAAAAGTACACCTATATGACACATATTATTGGACAAGATCCAACCATTATGAATTAATATTCTTGATTTTACACCGAAACCCTGGTCAAATAGCCTTTAAAATTATTTTATAATTTTTTATGTTCTAAAATATTTTTATAATTTATTATTACTAATAAATATGAATTTTAAAAAATAAATTATAAAAAGTTAGCATATCCTCATAAACAATAAATGATATTTCTGTTTATAAAATTGTACTAATAATTCTCATAAAACACACAAGATTTGAATTAGATACTTCTTTTATGAATTTACATAATTTTAAATGATATACATCAACTCTCTTTAGTTCATTTTGTTTATATTCTCTTAAGAAAGTACAATAGGGTGATTTAATAATATACTCATCATGTAAGTCTTTTCTACTTTTTTTTCAATTTTGCAAAATTGGTTTTCTTGTTTCAAAATTCAACAATTTTAGTTTCTTATATGAATTTTTTCATTAAAAAATTGTAATATGACATATTTTAAACGACGTAACATGTAATATGATGATGTTGAATGATTACTATGTGACATATTTTAGTCAAAAAATACTCATAAAATTACAATAAAATTATCTAAATACTCATGTTTCAACTTCAAAAGTAATTATTTTTGTAATTTAATTAATAATATATAAATAACTAGATAATTGTATATTATGAAATCGTATGTCAAATTATTTAAAATATATTAAATAATAGTTAGATAAAAAATTTGAAATAAAGATAAAATTGTCAGATTTTAAATTAGAAAACTTGATTTTACAAATTAATAAAAATAAAAGTATCAAAACTATAATTAAGGTTAAAAAAAACATAAAAGCATCTAAAGCCTCAAAGCTACATACGCTTTCAAATTTTAAAAACAACAATAATGTATACCAAACATTTTTGTTTAAAAAATAATAATGTCCGTATAAGAAGAAGAAATTTGAAAGGAATTGTTGCTTGAATAGAACTCTCCCCTCCTAACCATGGAGTGGCCACTATAAATTTGCATCCCAATCTTTTCGGTTTCAATTCAACGCATATCAAATAAAATAATACTCGTAAGTAGTAATAATACACAACCATGTCGGGCGAAGAGTACTCACAAAAGAAATTTGATGCAAAAGAGGTAATGTCGCTGGTGAAGGAGATGAGAGGGAGCTTCAGTTCTGGTAAGACTCAAAGTTATGAATGGAGAGTTTCGCAGGTGAAGGCTCTTTTGAAGATGGTTGTTGAACACCAGGATCAAATCATTGATGCTCTCCGTTTAGACATCGCCAAGCCACCACTTGAAACCATTGTCTACGAGGTATTTAATTAAAGAATTTGTTTTCTCTAAAGTGAGAAGTTCATAAAATAAGTAAATTAATTATGGATATTATAACCATTTATGATTGACCATACTTGTACTCATAATATTAACTATTCATTTGATGATATATCAAAGATTAATAGTGTTCATATTATTCTCTAAAATGGACCGTTCACTTTAGAGGAGTTAAATTTTTGATTAAATTTAAACTAGTAAAATGTTATCTTTATGTCTACTTTAAGAAACTCATGTCTAAGTTACTTCATTTAATCTAAACCAGATCATCTTATAGTAGGTGGCATAGTATATTGCTGCCATTGTCTACTAAGATTCATTAGGTTTTAGTTGTTTGAATTGATTTAAAAAAATTCGTTTTCATGTTATATGGTTAAGGATGAGGTATTGTTGAGTTTTTTTTTGTTTTGTTTGGAGCTAGAGATAGATCAAAGTTGTTTTCTTTTCATGGTAACTAATAATTTTAAAGACTAGAATACTACCACTTTGATACTTGGTCTACCTATAGGACTAATGTTTAAATATAATTTAAAAATTTAATGACAATCGATAATATTATGTGGAAGTATAATTTAACGGTTTTTATTGTTTATGATCACTGAGACAATGATTTAATTAATATGAGTTAAATGGAAATTTAATAAACATAATTAAGTTATTGTTTCAAACACAATTAAATTATACTTCTGATTAATACAGCCTAACGTTGTTAATGTTTTGAGCACGATGGACCTCCTTGTGGTCCCGCAATCTGCCTAAAATGTAATACCAATAATATGAAAAGTTAAACAACTTGGTATTAAAGGAAAAATTGGTTTCTCAAGTATGTGCACCTCTTAAAGTGCTATTAGATGAGAATAAAATATAAATAAAAATAATAATTAAAAAATTAACGTATTTAATTAAAAATTTATTTTTGATATATTAATTTTTCAAATACTATTTTTATTTATATTTTATTTCAAATAGAATAGTTAATAACTTGAAGATCAATATAGATGTATGTCACGGAAATCAGGATGCGAGCTTCTTCTTCTATAATGCAGGGACGAGTAGCAGCTAGTTTAAAATGCAGGAACAAGGTTGATCATTTCAATGTTTTAGAAATTAGAATGGAGATCCAACTGGTGAATCAGATGATAAATAAATTTAGTAAATAAATAATAAAAAATTTAAATAACTTTTTAATATGTACAAATATATTATATTTCGTTCGTAGTATTTTTTTAAAATTTCTTCAAACAATAAATCATTATAATTTTAGTCTTTATTTTTAAATAAATTTATAAATATCATTGAAATTTTTAAATGATTTTTTGTATATATGTTTATAACGTTATAATAACATTTCTCACAAAAATTTAAATATTTTTAACAAGGAATAAATTAATTATGATTTTTTTTAAGGTTTTAGCATTTTAAAATTCATATTAAATTCAGTTTTTGATAAAATTTTAACTTTTTGTACGAAAGATTACTATAATGTTTTAAACATGTTAAAAATTATTTAAAAATTTGAACAATGCATATCAATTGACCTAAAAACAAATATCAAAATTATTGATAGAAAATATTCGAAAAACACATTTTTAATTCACACATTCCAAAACATTCATTTTTATTAGTTGAAATTGACATAGTACGAGTCTCATTGTTGAGACACATGAATTTTTTAGAGTGTGCATTGAAAAGTAATATTAAAGAGTCTCGTGTTAAAGTTATTGACTCCTAAATCATTGCTACTATTGAATTTTGATTATCAAAGTTATTTTTCTTTTTTTATGGAAAAGAATATGTATATTTATAAAATATAAAACATGGCTACTTCTAAAATTAAGGATGACAACATAACACGCATTTATGAGTGTTCATCCGAACTGTCTTGATTTGAATAGAGAAAATGCACTTTGATTGAGTGCGGTTGCATGTACGTATTTTCTCTAGAATTAAAATTCGGGTGGGGGGACGGGTGCAGTGTGTTGATATCCACCCGCACCCAAAACCGTCTCGCTAGTAATATTATTGTAATTTTTAAATTTTATATATATGCCCATATTGAATATATTTAATATTTTTTTAAATATTAAAAATTAAAATCTCATTTTTATAAAAAATATATATTTTTTAATTTTATTATTATTTAATAATAATTATTTTATTATACTAATTATAATAAATATTGTATTTAAATTTATAATTTTATATATATGAATGAGTGTGAGTGTGAAAGGGAAAAACTTGAAATCGGTATAGGGCGGAATAAGAATTTTTCCAAATTAGTAGGATGCCGGAGCGAAAAATGGAAAATCTGCTCCTACTCCTTCGTATATCTATCTAAAACTGTGAATTATTCATACCATATATTTATTGATATCGGTATTTGTGTTGTGTTCTCTCCGTGGATATTTTGTGTTTCATATAGTTATTGCGATTCTCATGTAATATATTATTATTTTGGTATTTAAGTTAATTTATTTTCGTATGATAACACATGTTATAATTTTGTAAACTTTTATTGTAATTTATATTATAAATTAAACAATTTAATTATAAATTATATAAAAAAATTCATATTTATTTATTGACATTTTGGTGTCTTAATTTTTTATAAAATATCGAATTTTATATCTGTATCGATACGGATGTATATGCATCATAGGTTATTTCGGTAAAATTTGAATTTATTGAAAAAAAAATTAAGCTTAAGTAGACTCAGTGAAATAAATAGGCCAATGTCTTTTATATATTTTTCTATCCTATATGCTTTAGATTCTAATCCTTAAATATATATTTTTTCCGTCTAAAAATAATTATATAATATATATATATATTTTCTCTTTTCTCTTAAGAACAGTAGATTTAAGACAAAAATAATATATTTTATTTTGCTGTCGTATATCCCTTCACATTCAATTTTATTTCACATCAAACAATCCAAACTATGAAATTTAGTAAATTTGGTATCATTTCATTCCACTTTACTCAGTTACATCCCTTTCAATAAATCCAAAATACAGAGTAGTTAACTGAACACTTATAATATTTATTAGTAACCCATCAAACATATTATGGAATTTGAATCCTTTTTAACAACTATTATAATGCGATTGACAAGTCTTGTGCAATCAATACATCGATGTTAAAAATGATTTCCCATCTATTATTAACTGATGTTACTTTTGTTTTGCAGATTGGTATGTTTAAAAACTCATGTAAAGTCACGCTGAAGGAATTGAAACAATGGATGTCACCAGAAAAGGTTTTTATTTCACCTTAATTTCTTCAGCTGAGAAGGAAATCATTCATTCATATTGTATTGCTTATAATATATAGTTTATTTGATTCGTCACATCAAGTTCCTTAATTTTATTTCAGGTTAAAACTTCAATCACAACTTTTCCTTCTTCAGCCGAAATAGTACCTGAACCACTTGGTGTTGTGTTAGTCATCTCTGCATGGAACTATCCATTTTGTAAGTTAACCTTTTTCAAGTGCATGTTTCAAGTCACACAGACTTTGATAAAATTACGGTGATACCGTAATTTTGTTTAAGCTCCAAAATGTAATTTTTGCAAAATTACTGTGACTCATGTGTTTCTGCCAAACTCACTGCAAATTCCAACGTACATTCATATATTTTCGGCTTTTTCTTTCTTTGATACTCTATGAGGAGAAGACTAAATAATATTAATATCATCTTCTACTTTTTCAGTGCTGTCCCTTGATCCAGTTGTTGGAGCTATAGCAGCTGGTAATGTTGTGGTTCTAAAACCATCAGAAGTTGCTCCAGCATCATCTTCACTGCTGGCAAAATTGTTAGAGAAGTACATGGATAACTCAGCTATTAGAGTTGTGGAAGGTGCAATTGATGAAACTATTGTATTGTTGCAACAAAAGTGGGACAAAATTTTCTATACAGGTTTGTCTTGTTTGTCATTGTTCTGTTTTTCTTGGATGATTATAAATTGATATTATGGTTTTCTCATAGATTAAATCTCCATGCAATTGGTATGTCTTTATTTATATTGTGAATTTTGAAATCCCTTTTCATATAATCAAATAAATATATAATTTGAACAAAAAGTAGTATACACAAATAAATTGATTAGTTATAGTTGACCTGAGTTCGAACGTTTACTGGAAAAATGTTTTGTCAAGCCTACCTCTCGGTCGAATTTTTTATTACCAGAGCCTGTTTTCTCTGAGCACCGGATGGTTAAAAAAAACATTGTCTCTTACAAGTTATATACACATTTCCTAGCATAAGTAAATCCTGAATTTTTCAGGTAATGGAAAGGTGGGAAGGATAATGATGGCTGCAGCTGCAAAACACCTTACACCGGTTGTTCTTGAGCTTGGAGGAAAATCTCCAGCAGTTGTTGATTCAAATGTCAATTTAGAGGTATTGACTAAAGCCTTAGTCTTCTTTTTCTTTCCTTTTCTTTTCCAATTACTTTTTATATAATATTGACCTCATTCTTTGAAACTCATTATTGACTTACATTAATTTGTAAGGTTACGGCTAGAAGGATAATTTCAGGCAAGTGGGGCTGTAACAATGGACAAGCCTGCGTTTCTCCTGATTACATTATAACAACAAAAGA
Source organism: Cicer cuneatum (assembly GCA_037974295.1). Lineage (NCBI taxonomy): Eukaryota > Viridiplantae > Streptophyta > Magnoliopsida > Fabales > Fabaceae > Cicer > Cicer cuneatum. The sequence goes on along the minus strand of JBBPBO010000004.1, from coordinate 65,606,782 downwards.
CTTTGCTCCCTTGTTGGTATGAAACTTTCCTTGTGAAGTTATTTAGAGTTCTAAATCTTTGTCTTTGTGTATCTAACGTTTTTGGTGCATCTCATTTTCAGGTAGATGCCTTAAAGACTGAGTTGGAAAACTTCTTTGGAAAGAATCCATTAGAATCAAATGATTTGTCGCGCATTAATTGCTACTTCATCTATTTTATTGATTAGTGTACCTGTTGTATTTGCTTCTCGTGATGGTTGGTCAAGTAACAAAAATGTTGTATTTATTTGTAATTTTTTGAAGGATTTGTTGCGGTTTGCTAATTATGTGTTTATTTTGTTTTATTATATTTTTGGAAGGTTGTTGTACAGTGTTAGTTGTAATTTTATTAGTTTTTTTATATATAAAAACATAATTTAGTCTATTTTAAAATAATTAAAATAAATTATTTAAATGCTTTTATGTGAAATAGATTTTTAAATAAACTTTCATGCCATATTAATCTTTTAAAAATGGTCAGGTCAAGTCGAAAAAAAACTTATGATAGGCTATAGACCAGATTCAATCCTAAACAAATTAATTATAGACCAAACTCAAATTTTTTAAAATCTGACATGACCTAACTTATTCCCACTCGTATCCTTCCTTCCCTTCGTAATGCCTTTTTATTGCATGTGGATTTATATAATTTAATTTATTAGAAAAAGTAAAGGAATGACAAAGAATAAAGAAAAAAGTGTAAATATTAATAAATTTCTAGAATGTGATACAATTCTATAAATTAAAATAATGTGGCTTCATTTAGAAGAGATAAATTAAATATTATTGAAACATTTAATTAAAAAACAAATAAATATAAAAATTTCAACATAATAGATGATAGATAATAATTCTTTCTGGCATTTTTAATAAGTATTTTTTTTCACACATATTATTTTAAGAAGTAAATGGTGATGAATTTGATACGCTCGATTATATATTTTTAAAATACTATTTATCATATTTATCATAAAATTCATTTTGACTTTTCATCTTTCTATTTTGACATGAAAATACTATTTATAAACAATTTTTTTTATAAAAATTATTTACAATTAAAGATATAGATGGCAAAAATATTATTTCTCAATTAAGTATTAACCATTTTTACCCCTGTTTAGTGAGTATTTGAATCCGTCCACACGCTTTTCAATAAACTTTTATTTCTTTTATTTTTTTTATCCATTCACTTATCTTATAAACAAACAATACATACAAGATAAATATTAAAAATATTAATTTTTATCTTAACATTAACTCTTTCATTAAGTAAAATTTATATGTATTCCATCATTTTAAATGAGATCTATTTTTAAAATATAAATTTCTCGTTGGTTTTATTAATAAAAAAAGTAAATGTTAAAGAAAATAGTCTTACTAAAACTTCTCAAATTACAAATAAAATCCGTTAATTGAATAATGTGTACTCTCCAACACACATTAGGTCCGGTTTCTCATAACGTGCATTCCAACGCAACAACCATCCCCATATTAGGTAATACAAAGATGTCCCCATTCAGTCAGCGTCGCATTCCTCAAACCGATCCATTTTCTGTTGAGAATTTCTACATTCACATGATTCAATATTTCAATTGGATATATACAGGTATATTTGACATTTAAGTTAGGAGTTGAATAATATAATCTATAAAATTTATTATGTTTAAATATAGTGTACTATGTAAATTTGTTTTATACCATCAATTCACTCATAATCACTCAATTTATTATATTATATTAAATTGTTTTTAACTCAAATGCAGTTATTGAATGTTTTGTCGACGTAGCGGATTATTATTGATTGTAGTGTAAAACAAATTTAAATTAACAGTATTATCATTTTAATTCAAAATTATTTCTCTATAATTTATATAATTATAATAACTAAAATGTTATTTATCATGCAAAATAAAAATTAATATTTTTTGAAATTTTATTAGTTGTAATAATCAATATTGAATATTTTAATAAAATCTAAAAAATTAGTATTAGTATAATATTTATGAATAATAAAATGATGTTTTTTTACTATGAAATGATATTTCTTAAATAATACCTTTAAACAATAAAATGATGTTTTTAATTCATAAAAGCTATAGTTAATTTATTGGTTTATAATACAAATGTATTAAAGATTTAATGTATATACATCCACAATACAAAGAAATATTACACAATCAATCATTTTCATAAATAATTGTGTTATGCCAACGGTATAAATATTACAATTAAACTCATATAACAAAAAAATTTAATTGATAAAAGTACACTAAAGTTTTATTTTCTATTTTATTATCATGTGTGTCATGTTCACATCACACCGTCCTTTTCAACACTTTTGTTACAAATATTAACAAGTTTAATCTCCACCTACATAGACATATCACATGTGGATACATGTGATATGTCTATGTAGTCTATATTTTACAAGTATGAATTATAAGTCTTCTATTATTTAAAAAAATACTGTGAAACAAGATATAAGTGAGATGACTCATAAATTTATTATCTTTAAATTAATACGGTGTTCAACTCATTTATTTGATTGCTTTTAATTTAATATAAAAAATCTAAATCTTGGACTCCTTCCTGACTCGATATTCTAAAACTTAAAAGATATATCTAATGGTACATATGTTTGAATTAGTGATAAAATTAACAAAATTACAATGAATAATCATTATTTGTAAAAAAATTATACTTTATTGTATCTATAAAATTACACTTTATTGCATCTATACATCACTTTTTGAACGTAATTTTATCAAATTATCTCTTATCTAAAAATATGAAGGAAAACATTTTAAAAGTAGAAATTTAGCCCATTCTCAATGGAACTACAGATAATTCCATTTTTTAGTACGTAATGAAACATTCGTTAAAATAATGCTTAAGTGAATCTCACATATACACTCATCTATAATTTTTTAATAATAATATTTAATAAACATTCAATTCTTTTAATCCAACATCTAATTTTTTTTATTAAATGTCTACTAATAATTTTATATCTTTATATTATAATATTAAAATCACGGGGAATCTGTAAGAGTTTAATAATGCATCTCCTGTATACCATGTTATTTTTTCCTTCCATAATAATACCTATATGACACTTATTCTTATCTGACAAGTGATAAGATCCAACAATTATTGATGGTCTTATATTCTTGATTTAAACAAAAGCTCCAGTCAAATAACCTTTAAAATGATTTTGGAATTTTTATGTTCTAAAATATTTTTAGAATTTATTATTATTATTATTATTAATAGTAAAATTAATTTTTCAAAGAAGTATAAAAAATTAGTATAATCATATTTATTTTTGTAAAATTATAATAATTTTCATATAGCAGACAAGATTTAAACTATAGACACTTCAATTATGAGTTTACATAATTTTAAACCATATGTATAAACTCTTTTCGGTTCATTTTGTTTATTTTTTGTTACGCAAGTATAATTGAATGATTTAATTATATATCATTCACAATTTATATTTATATATATTATTAATCAAAATACAAAAGTAATCTATTATAAAAATAAGTATCAAAAGTCTCAAAGCCATGTATCTTCCAAATTTAAGAATCAACAACGAGATTTGATATTTTTCGACATCCATTTAATATCTTTTTATTTAAATTATAGCTTGATTCCACATAAATTAATTTTATTTTCATAAAATAATATCTCAACAAATATTATATTTAAACTTAAATTCTCCGCTAAATATTGATCACGTGTTAACGCCTCATTTTATTTATATTTATTAGATGCATAACATGATTATGTTTTATCCTTTTCTACACAGGTGTTCAACAAACAAAAAAGTAATAATGTCGGTAAGAGAATAACAAATTTGAAAGGAATTGTTGCACTTGCTTGAATAGAAGTCGCTAGGTCAATAAAAGAAGATGGAGTGCCTATTATAAATTTGAATATTTTCAGTTTCAATTCAAAGCATATCCAATTTCTACCTTCCTCTTATAGTAATAATACGCAATCATGTCTGGCGAGGAGTATTCACATAAGAAGAAGTTTGACGCAGAAGAGGCGTCGTTGCTGGTGAAGGAGTTGAGAGGAAGTTTCAGCTCTGGTAAGACGCAAAGTTATGAATGGAGAATTTCACAGGTTAAAGCTCTTTTGAAGATGGTTGTGGAACAACAAGATCAAATAATTGATGCTCTGCGTTCCGACCTCGCCAAGCCACCGCTTGAAACGGTCGTATACGAGGTATTTAATTTAATTTAAACTAGCAAAATGTTCTCTTCATGCCTATTGTCTATGTTACTTTATTTAATCTAATCAGTTCATTATATATTAGGTGGCAGAGTCTATTTGCTACAACGAATCGCTGAAATTTATTCCATTTATGTTGTTTCAATTTGTTTAAAAAAAATTGTTTTTATGTTATATGGTCGCGTTTTTTAAGGATGAGACCTTGCTGAGTCTTTTTTTTTTTTTTAATTTTCATTTGGAGGCAGAGAGGGGTAAGAATTGTTCTCTTTTCCGACTTAATTTTGTAGAGTTGATCGTTAAATTGTCAAAAAAGAGATATTATTAAATTGTTGAGTTGGTCGTTATATATATTTTATTTAAGGACTTACTATCAATTATATTATTTGTTTTAACAATTAACTATCAATTTAGTCTTTATAATTTAACCATTTTCTATTAATTTAGTTCATAACATATTTTTACTTAATGATCAATATGAGTAAATTTGATAGAGTCAGAAAACTTTTTGAATATAATCTCCTACACTTATTTGAGAATGTCCTATAAAATCAAAAGTGAATTTAGTGGTTTACTCAATTTTAAAGCATCATAATCTAAAATTTTAATAAAAGTCGACAATATTACGTAGAAGTATTATAATTTAATAATTTTTATTGTCTTTACAATTAAAACGGTTATTTGATCGACGTTGATTTGAACAAGTTGAATTTTGATAAATACATTCAAGTTATTGTTTCAACATTATTAAATTATACTTAATATCGTTCAAAATTAATGTTTTAAACTTTTAAGCAGTAGTCGATGATTTACCACCCATCTCGCTTGTGGTCCAACAATCACCCTAAAACGTCGTACAAGTAATTATTTGTTATTAATAGCAAAATTGGTTTCTCACGTGTGTATCTTAAAGTGGTACTTCATGATCAACGTAAATGCATGTCACGGAAATCAGGATGCTAGCTTCTTGTTCTTTAAGGCAGGGACAAGTAGCAGCTAGTTTAACGGTGCAGGAACAAGGGTGATTCCATTCAATGTTTTAGAAATTAGAATGGAGATCCAACCGGTGAATCAGATGATAAATAAATTCAGTAAATAAATAATAAAAATACAAAAAATGAAAATTGATTTGAACCAAATGTGGTTCAATATGTTGACTTTAGTTCAATAAGACCGTAGTACAACCAACAAATTGATAATGGACGATTTTACGTCAGTGAGTTTATCGTGATATTTATTATTTTTGTTTATGAAAAAGAATATATATTGTTATATACAGGTAAAATTTGAAGTTATTTAAAAAAATTATGAATTATTGCAGCCAAAAATTATAATCGTTAAATTTTTTTTATCTTTTCTTGTAAGAACAGTAGATTTAAGACAAAAAAAATATGTATTTCATTTTGCTGTCGTATATCCCTTCACATTCAATTTTATTTCATATATCAAATCAAATGATCCAAATGATGAAATTTAGTAAATTTGGTATCATTTCACTCAATTACATCCCTTTCTATAAATCCAATTTTTTTTGGGTCCGTAAATCCAAAAATATTTTAGTTGCAATATTGTAACTAACAAATATTATGGAATTTGAACCCTTTTTTATAAAGAAAATGAAGCTGAGAATGTGGATTAAAATCCCAACTTCGAATTTCCTCACATCAATTGCTTATATTTATGGAATTGAAAGGTATTGTGCAATCAATACAACTATGTTAAATATATTTTTTGTTCTATTCTTAACTGATGTAGTTTCTGTTTTCCAGATTGGTATGTTTAAAAACTCATGTGAAGTCACTCTAAAGGAATTGAAACAATGGATGTCACCAGAAAAGGTTTTTATTTCACCTTAATTTCTTCAGCTGAGAAGGAAATTTTCCATTCATATTGTATTGCTTATAATATATAGTTTATTTGATTCGTCACATCAAGCTCCTTAATTTTATTTCAGGTTAAAACTTCAATCACAACGTTTCCTTCTTCAGCTGAAATAGTACCTGAACCACTTGGTGTTGTGTTAGTCATCTCTGCATGGAACTATCCATTTTGTAAGTTAACCTTTTTCTAGTGCATGTTTCAAGTCACCGTAGTTTTGATAAAATTACAGCGATAACATAATTTTGTTTAAGCTTTAAAATGTAGTTTTTGTAAAATTTCGATAGCTCACGTGTTTCTGCCAAACTCGCTGCAAATCCGAACATGCATTTATATGTTTTTGAACTGATATATTCAGCCTTTTGTTTCTTTGATATTCTATGAGGACTATATAATAATATTAATATCATCTATAATTTCAGTGCTATCCCTTGATCCAGTTGTTGGAGCTATAGCAGCTGGTAATGCTGTGGTTCTAAAACCATCAGAAATTGCTCCAGCATCATCTTCACTGCTGGCAAAATTGTTAGGGAAGTACATGGATAACTCATCTATAAGAGTTCTTGAAGGGGCAGTTGATGAAACAACTGCATTGTTGCAGCAAAAGTGGGACAAAATTTTCTATACAGGTTTGTTTTGTTTTTCTTGGATGGTTTATGAATTGTATTTTTGGTTTTCTCATAGACTAAATTTCTATGCATTGGTATGCCTTAATTTATATTGTGAATTATGAAATCCCTTTTCATATAATCAAAAGAAATACATAATTTGAATAAAAAATAGTATCAATGAATATATTGATTAGTTGTAGTTTGACCTAAGTTCGAACCGTTATTGAAAAAATCTTTAGTCAAACTTTACCTACCTCCTGGCCGACTTTCGGATTACCAGAGCCTCTTTCCTCTAGAAACCGAAGGGTTAAAACAAAAACAAAAAATGTCTCTTTCAAGTTATATACACATTTCCTAGCATAAGTAATTCCTGTATTTTTCAGGTAATGGAAAAGTGGGAAGGATAGTGATGGCTGCAGCTGCAAAACACCTTACACCAGTTGTTCTTGAGCTTGGAGGAAAATCTCCAACAGTTGTTGATTCAAATGTCAATTTAGAGGTATTGACTAAAGCCTTAGTCTTCTTTTTCTTTTCTTTTCCAATTACTTTTTATATTATATTGACCTCATTCTTTCAAACTCGTTATTGACTTACATTAATTTGTATATACAAGGTTACAGCTAGAAGGATAATTTCAGGCAAGTGGGGCTGTAACAATGGACAAGCCTGCATTTCTCCTGATTACATTATAACAACAAAAGACTTTGCTCCCTTGTTGGTATGTAACTTTGGATTGTGAAGTTATTTAAAGTTCTAAATCTTTGTCTTTGTGTATCTAATGTTTTTGGTGCATCGCATTTTCAGGTAGATGCCTTAAAGACCGAGTTGGAAAACTTCTTTGGAAAGAATCCATTAGAATCAAATGATTTGTCGCGCATTGTGAGTTCTAACCACTTCAATCGCTTGATAAAACTCATGGATGAGGATAAGGTTTCTGACAAGATTGTTTATGGTGGTGCAAAGGATGAAAGCAAATTGTAAGCTCTCTTCTTGTTTCTTACTTTGAGTTTAGTGGGTAAAGCTTTTATACAGTTCAACGCAATGGATCTTGACACAAGCAAATTACAGGAGGATTGCTCCTACTATTTTATTAGACGCTCCACGAGATTCACTGATAATGAGTGAGGAGATATTTGGTCCATTGCTTCCCATCATCACGGTATGTATAAAAGCAAACAAATAACTATTTGTGTGACATTTTCTTCAAATTTTCATTTGTCTTCTTTGGTTACTTTTCCAATAATCTAATGTGAACAATCTATGCACATGGTTTTGCTGCATGTGTAATTGATTGTGCATTTTAATGTGGTACAAGAGTCAAAAATGATTCTATCTTTAAGAGTTAGTACTCAATCAGAAAATCGTAAATCAGGAAGTCTTCAAACTTTTCAAATTGTTTATAGATTTACTTGAAAATATCACAGCTAAATTAACAGCTGCTAGTCCTTTAATTGTGAATAAATTGCAAATCTTTGAAGCTAAATGCTTAACTAATAATTTGGAAACATGTATTTATACTTTGAATATTCATCGATAACGTTCATCAGCTTGCATCAAATTTAAAACAATGGAAGATGAATTATAATCTTGCTTTTTGCCTGGAACAGGTGAATAAGCTAGAAGAAAGCTTCGATGTGATCAACTCAGGAACAAAGCCACTTGCAGCATATTTATTTACAAATGACAATAAGTTCAAGGAACAATTTGTGAAGAAAGTTTCTGCTGGTGGTTTGCTTATCAATGACACTGTCTTACATGTAATTTCTTGTTTTATTTTTTAAAACTTTTCTATAAATGCAGTAAGTACATATATCCTTGTCATGCAATGTTATTAATCTTTTCTGTTTTTTCCTTTTCCTTGTGCAGCTTGTGGTTTATACTTTGCCATTTGGGGGAGTTGGAGATAGTGGAATGGGTGCATACCATGGAAAATTCTCCTTTGATGCTTTTACTCACAGAAAGGCGGTACTTTATCGCGGTTTTACAGGCGATTCATCTTTAAGGTACCCACCTTACACGGATACAAAGCAGAAATGTATGAAGGCTCTAGTTTCCGGTGATGTTACTGGTGTTGTTCGTGCTCTTTTCGGATGGTCCTAGGCTTTAATTTGTTTTCAAATTTGGCTGCTAGTGATTTATCTTTTGTTCTTATTTTATTGTATTTTATTGTGCACATTGGTTTCCTTATAACCACTTTTCAAAATAAACTTATTAAGCTTATTAAGCGAGGTTTATGTTTGGTAAAAGAAAATTAATTGTTGATATTTGATAAACCTACTACTTACCCGATAAACTGACATATAGTCACTCCCGCATTGCAATCCTTGATAAAATGTAGAATTACAATAAAAAATTTGACTGAAGCAACCAATACATAAGTCGTATTGAGGTCGCATAACCATTAAAAATCTTGATGTACCTTACATGGATACAAAGCAGAAATGTATGTAGGCTCTAGTTGCTGGTGATGTTACCGGTATTGTCCGTGCTCTTTTCGGATGGTCCTAGCCTTTAATTTGTTTTCAAATGTGGCTGCTACTGATTTATCTTTTGTTCTTATTCTATTGTATTTTATTATGCACATTGGTTTCGTTATAACCACTTTTCAAAATAAACTTATTAAGTGAGGTTTATGTTTGGTAAAAGAAAATTTGTTGTTGATATTTGATAAACCTACTACTTACCCGATAAACTGATATATAGCTTGGAGTTTCCACCATGGTTTTAAGTCAGCTCCCGCATTGCAATCCTTAATAAAATGTAGAACTACAATAAAAATTTGACTATTGCAACCAATACATCAGTCGGATTGAGGTCGCAGAACCATCAAAAATCTAAATGTTGCGGTTCAAATCACGGTAAGATTTTTTTTTTTTAACTCCGGTTTCCACATTAAATTTATTATTTCTCTAATCAGAAATTTTGATTTCTTTTAGTGGTTTATGTTGCTCTAAAGGTTGAAAAGTTAACTTAACTCAACAAGAAGGCATCACATATTTCTCTTGGTGATCATAAAAAGCTTTCAATTAATTAACAAGAATTCTGTAAAATACCAAAAACCTCAGATCTTTGATTATCTGTGAGATGTGTCGGAAACTCAACTAGAAATGTAATTCTTAAGTTTCCTCTCTTCTCTGGTTCGTTGGAGATCGACATACCTTGGTCATTGATAATGTTCTGATAGCCAGGGTATATGATATCATCTACTGTCAACTTCATATGCTCTCCACCTAACAATGGCACTGATATTGTACTCCCTGTAAGTGCCTTTAGTAAGGGAATTTCTACACACAATTCCAAATCATCCCCTTCTCTTTTAAATAATTGGTGTCTTTTCTCTGATATATAAAATATTATGTCTTCTGTGTATGCACCGGGTCTCTCATTCCCTTTTCCTACAAATGTAATCTTTGTTCCTTTCTTCCATCCTGGTTGTACATTTATCGTTAATAGTTCTTCCTCTTTAACTACCCCACTGCATAAAATAAAATAGACGACAAACATATTCATTAATCATGTGTATCATATTTTTGCTAACTAACATTCTATAACTCATTTTTTGATATATTATATTATGGATTCACACTGCCTTCTCAAATATTATTGATGTGTTTTGAGGTTATGTTTAGCTTTATAAAAGTGATACTTAACAACTGATACACAACATCGATGTATGTTTAATACAATGTTGTGATTTAGTGTTAAACATCATTGCTAGCTACTCAATAACTAAACATATATTTTATAAAATAGCTACATTCAATAAAAAATTACTTAACACATATTTAAACAAAAAAAGAATAATTGATAAGTAACACTAATGATCAACAAATCAAATTATAGGGGTGGATCGATAGATATATACAAACCCGGTATCTGTGAGGACGTCTCTTGTGATCATGACCGTTTTCTTGCAACCATAACACAACTCTTCAAGAGTACATTCAAGAGTTTTCTCAATTGGTGGGGGTTTAAGCATCCCAGATGAATTAGAATACATAATTGGAGTTCCACTCCTACGGCTGCTACCATTTCTTGACTGCATACGATGAGGCATTCTGAAACTACCACTTCTGTTCAATGAAGAAGGTGTAGCCATAAAATTATCAAAGCTTTCCATGCTCCTGCTTCTTGTGTGATGATTAATCTTCTTTTTGTTGCTTGCAATTGTGTTGTTTCTTGACGTAGAAGCCATTGAATTTGAAGGTAAACGTGAATTATCTATGCTTCTAGGTCTACATAAACAACATCCTAGTATTGAACTCGTCATTTGTTCGTCTTCACTTGAAGAATCTTTGTTCAATCTCGAGCTGTGAATTCCATTCATATTTTTACGCATTTTGTTGTTATCTACAACATGTTCCTGAGATGAATCAAATCAAGATCATTGTAAGGACTTTCATATTAGATTTTTATTATGCACGCATGCATATGTTCATCGAATTTCAATTTATGTACAAATCCATTATGAAATCAAACAATGAGAACTCAATTGATTTAGAAGTTATATACCATTTTTTATTAATAATAATAATATTGATTTGTTAAAATGAATTAATGAGGATATTGATCCGGTCATACTTACTTTCTTGTGGAATTATTCATTATTCATTATCAAGACATAAAAAAAAAAAAAAAACATTGTACCTGTTGAGTCTGGTTGTCGTGGTGTGATGGATTATCATTGGTGAAGGATGACGATGATAATTTTTTACGACGAAACCATGTTTTGATGATTGATTTGTATGCTTTGTTAAGGTAACGAATGGAGTTTTTGGCCACCATGAGAGAGACGCGATGCAATGGAAGAGTAGTGTGACAATGTCAACAGGTGAAATGCTTGGGGAACCAAATGTGGGGTGTTTTCTAACAGACCCTTTTATTAGTACCATCTCTAATTATAGGGAATCATATATATTTTGTTTGTCCTTCTCACTTCAACCTCTTTTAACAATTTATCCTTCTCACTTTGTTGCAAAATTTATTAATTTCAAAAAAAAATATTTGAAAAATAATCGAAACTTTTTATTTCAAAAGTATTTTTTATCCGAAATTTTTTTATATATATTTTTTTTGAAAAAAATTGTTATTTTTTTGCCAAAAGAATTTTAAAGTTCATTTTTCGAAAAACTAATTCGAAATTGATTTTAATTAAAAACTTGTTCAAAATATTAAAATGGTTTATATTTATAAACTAATTTAAATCAGTTCAGAACTGCACTGAATTTGTTTGAAAAGTGATTTTCAAAAATTGAACCATTAATGTGATCTAATTTAGTTTAGTTTTTACACCATAAACTATTAAGAACATCAATCACTAATGAGCTACGTTACACCCTATTTAAGATGGTTTTTCTGACAAATTTCCACACAAAGAGTGTTTGCAAAATGGGGAGTAAAGTTTGAAAGCATTTAATGGAAGATCATATTATATGTAAGGGGCTATATATATTTTGGATCTTCATCTCCTACTCTAAGCCAACCAATCGTCAGGGAGACTTATGTAGAAAGAAAACATAAAAAAATAGAGAGGTTTAAATTGTTTTTTTTCTTTTCAAAAGTTTACTCAATTAAAACAAATTAAAAAACAGTGATGTTGAAAGAAAGAATAAGTAAAACGATAAGTAAAGAGATAAGGAGACAAACACAAGTCAATTTATCTCCGTTTACCACTAACGGTAGTTACATTAAGTCCTTCGCACTCAAGGATTTAATTCACTAATCATCAATAATATCACACCCACTACTGAACGCTAGAGTTGTGCAAAATATATTCTTAATTAGACTATATTGATAAATTGGATTGTACTGTACACAAAAAAAATCAAATCAACTAAATGGTTCATGAATTGAACCACGTACCAGTTAACCAAACTTAATTCAAAAACCAATTTAACAATTTTAGAAAAATTTTGAAATTTATTTTTCTCGAAAAAAAAATATAAAAAATATCGAATTGTTTTTCACGAAAAAAATAAAAAAAAATCGATTTTTTTTCCGAAAAATAATTGAAACATTTTTTTCTTGAAAATTTTCTATATCTATTTTTCTTGAAAAAATTTCCCAAAATAATTTCAAAATTTTTTCCGAAAAATAATCGAAACTTTTTATCTCAAAATATTTTTTAAATCAGGAAATTGTTTACACATATTTTTCTCGAAAAAAATTGATATTTTTTTTTCAAAAGAATTTTGTAAGACCCTTAAATTTTAAATTAAAATTATGGATTTAATATTAAGTGTATTTTGGGGATATTTGTAAAATATTTAATATATGTATGTTTTGTGTAAATATATATATATATATAAATATTTATTTTTGGAAGACGAATTTAAAATTAGTGGATGAAGAGTAAATTAATTTAATTACGAGTAATTAAATTATCGGGCAGTTAATTAAGGGATTATCTGCTAATTGCGACGAAACTGTGGTTAAGTGTTGAGGATCAGACAAGTGTCGGGTGAGGTGGCACCCACAAATGCCTATAAATAGGAATGAGGAGGCAGAGCAAAGACAGAAAACCATACCTCCTCCATACTGCATGTAACAATATTCCTTCCCTTCCCATTCTGAATTCTGTTCACGTTTAAAAAAAAAAAGGAGTTCCTCAAAAGTGATATTACTTGGAAATCCAAGCACCAAACCAGAAAACTTCCAATACAAAAGTTGTTCCCCTCATCATTACAGAGCTAGAGAACCCATTTTCGTAGCGGCGAACGCAAAACGGTAATTTCGCCGATTTTGACGCATAAACATGAACGGAAGCAGAAAACGCAACAGGGGTAAGGGCACCTTCCACTTTCTAGTTGCATTTTAGGGCTGTAAATGCATCTTTGATGTGTGATCATATTTGAGCTTTTGTTTTGAAAAACGAAACTGTTATACATGTTGTCTTAAAATGCGAAAAATGCATTATGTTGGTGTTATAATAATCTGTGATGTTTGCTGTGCTGGTTGTGACTTCAATGTTGTTTTATTTGTGTGGGAAAACTGAAAAATGTTTTGCATGTTATTTTGAAGATGATCAAAATGCATTTTCATAAAACTGTTTTGAATGTTTTTATAAAATGCAAGAAATGCATTCTGTGGATGTTTGATGATGTGTGATGTTGCTATTTTAACTGAATACATCAGTGTTGTTCTGTTTGTGTGAGAAAGCTGGAAAATGCTTTGCATGTTGTTTTGACTGTGTAAGGATACTGGAAAATGCCTTGCATGTGTTTTGAGGAATGATCCAAATGTAAACGTGTAAAAATGTCTGTTTTGTGGGGGTTGACATTCTGTTTTTGGGTGATTCTGGTGTTGCTGATGTTTTCACAAGAGAAGGATTTAAAATGATGAAAGTGCTTTTCTGGAAAATCTATATTGATGAAAAATGTCTGAGTCTTTGTGGTTTGCAAAAGAGTGGTAAAACTGTTTTGGGGTTGTTGGTTTTCCAAAGGAAAAAGTTTGAAAATGTGTTGAAGTCTCAGGAAAATTTCACTGAATTCGAAGGTGTATTCGAATACAGCATGAGTGTATTCGAATACAGTCTGCCAAGCTTTTGTTTTACTCAAGTTTTCAAACTTGTATTCGAATACGGGCATCTGTATTCGAATACAGATGAAGGATTTTGCTTCTGACTTAGCCTCTGTATTCGGCTACGACCTTGTCGTATTCGAATACAGGACTACAATTTTTGACATTGTATTCGCATCTGTATTCGACTACGACAGCCTCGTATTCAAATACAGGATGCTGATTTTCACTATTTTAGCTTCTGTATTCGAATACAGATTCGTGTTTTTCCAGAAATTCAAGTTTTAGCTTCTGTATTCGAATACAAGGAAGCTGTATTCGAATACAGATTCATGTTTTCCAAAAAATCAAGTTTTAAACACTTTCATGTGAACTTTAAAGTGTTGGGGAACATTGAGAAGGTTTGAAATGATTTAAAATTGAGTCTTTGAAATAGTTTTGAAGAGCAAAGGATGAAGTTCTGGAAACCTTTAATGATGTTGGAGAAAATGCTGAGTTTACACTGTCTTTGTCTTCTGTATTCGAATACAGATTCGAATACAAGTATGCTGTATTCGAATACAGAGTGTTGAATTTGCAGATTTAGCTTCTGTATTCGAATACAAGAGAGCTGTATTCGAATACAGATTCGTGTTTTTTAGAAAATCAAGTTTTAAACATTGTTTTATAAACCCTAAGTGTTGGGGAATATTGGGAAGGTTTGTGATGAATTAAAATGGGATTTTTGTGATAGTTTGAAGTAGTGGTGATGAATTTTTTGAGACTTTACTGATGTAGTGAAAAATGTTGATTGTGCACTAGGACTGCCTCTGTATTCGAATACCAGGGAGCTGTATTCGAATACAGAGTGTTAATTCTGCACTATTTTGGCTTCTATATTTGAATACAGAGAAGTTGTATTCGAATACAGATTCGTGTTTTCCAGAAATCTCAGTTTTAAACATTGTTTTATGAATTTTAAGAGTTGGGGAAAACAGAGGGAAGATTTTTGATGAATAAGAATGGAGTTTTAAAATGATGTGAAGTGGAAATGAAGAAATGTTTGAATGTTTGATTTATGATGTGATGATAATGAAATTGGTTGTGTTGAGATGTATTGAGAAATGATGGAAAGACATGAATTTTACTGATGTTGCATACTGTTTTCAGTGAAGAGAAAACACTGCATATTCATGCATTGCATAGTCAGGTGGTACCCGCGATGGGCCACAGAGTAATGCATAAACATGCTGATCTATTGAGAGATTGCACGAGTGCTGGTCTGTTGAGCGACTGCACTGGTACTGGTCTGTTGTGCGACTGTACCCTGAAATGCGCAAAAATGTGCTGATCTGTTGAGCGATTGCACGAGTGCTGGTCTGTTGAGCGACTGCACTGGTACTGATCTGTTGAGCGATTGTACCTTGGTATATGTTAAACGTGCTGGTCTGTTGAGCGACTGCACGAGTGCTGTTCTGTTGAGCGACTGCACTGGTGCTGATCTGTTGAGCGATTGCACCCTGGTCTTGAGGGCCGTTAAAGTCAAACATATTTAAATTGTGTTGGTCTGTGAGCGACTGCACCTTAGTAATTCCAAGAAGTTGAATACATGAGCATATACATATTGCATCGGGGTGATTGACCGGTGGGTCACGATTTGGTTATATGATGATGATTGGAAAGTGGTGTGTGTAAGTACGTTATAAAATCTGAATTTTCTGATGAATGTTTGTGATTGCTGATGTGGTAGTTGTACTTACAATATGTTTTCTGTATTAATTGTTGCTGTTTGAAAAAGCATATATGTCATGAAATTTCAAATGAGCATCCTTAATTTTCATCATTGTTATATGTTATGCCATGGATGTATTTGTTTCTGTGATATAAATGCTATGTGTTATGTGTTAATTTCGGTCGGTGACCCTTTACTATTATTGTGGAAAATTGGGTTTTGCCCTCAGATAATACCCGAACCCTTCCTACCGACGGTTACACTAACGACGGAGACGTCGTTAGTTTTCCTTGATCTTCACGCACGGCGTATTTGTAGACAACGCAGAGGGGCGGACAGCTGGGTGAAGACGAGACTGGCAGAGGATGCGGTGCAAACCGTGCTACTGTAGCTTTAGTGCATGATCAGACTAAACTTTTGTATAGGGTCTTGAGTTTGGGGAATGTAATTGGTTATTTTGGGAATTATTGTATAACTTTTCCGGTAATATTTTTCCGCACTCTAATAATATTTTGGTGGGTCTAGGATACAGCTGTTGGATGTATCTTTATTTTGATATATTTTGAAGAATTAAATTTCCAAAAATAATTTACTTGATTAATCGTGATGTAATTATTTAATTACTTCTCTATTTTGGATTACGACGTCGAACGATATTTAATTTGAACTGATTTTAATCATTCTGAAGTAAATTGAAAAAAAATCCTTTATTTATTTTGGTAAAAAAAAAATACACTCGCACTGTGTTTTAAACTCGGGGTGTTACAAATTTCAAAGTTCTTTTTCCGAAGAACTAGTTCGAAACTGATTTTAATTAAAAACTTGTTCAAAATATTAAAATGATTTATATTTATAAAGCAGCTTCAAATCGGTTCAGAACTGCACTGAATTTGTTTCAAAAATGATTTTCAAAAACTGAACCAAACCATTAATGTGGTCCAATTTAGTTCAGTTTGTGCACCATAAACACCCTTATTGAACATCTTCTACAGTCAAACTGTTGAGAGCAGCAATCACTAAGGAGCTAAGTTACAACCGTATTTAAGATGATTTTTTAACAAACTCCCACACAAGAGTGTTTGCAAAGATCGCTCTCAAAGTATTTTAGGTTTCTCAACACTTAGAGCTAATACAAGAGTTTTCACAAGTTTGTATTTTTGAGGACAAATATTTTTCTCTTGTTGTTTTTGTTTTTCTTGCTTGTATGTCTTAGTGACAATCACAAATCTTTTTATAGAAAAGCTTAGTCCAATAGGTTTCTGACCGTTGTGATCGCATGAAATCAGAATGTGAAATAATAACTTGTATCAAATCTTCATATCTTGAATCAGCATTGAAAACATGTCTAAATTCGTCTTTGTGATTGATTTAGCTGATCTTAATAAAAATGGCAGGAAGACCAGACGATGATTGTATCAGATGATGTCATACTCTTTTTTAGTCAGATGATAAGTGTACTATGACGAGTGGATGATGTTCCAATGTTAACTTTATCACAATATTGATTTTATCAGAATGATGACTTTATCAAAAAACCAATTTGTATGTCATAGTTATCATATGCAAAATCATCGGAGTGAACTTGTACAGACATATTCAATAAAAGCGCATTTATCAGATTTAGTTACAAATCTTTTGTAGCATTGTCTTGATTTCTTTATTTATCTCATCTTTTCATCATATGATGCAACATAAAGACTTTAAAATATATCACAAGGATCTGAACACTTAAACAGATTTATTAGTACAATAAATTATTTCTTTAAAATTATTTTTGTTATCATCATAACAATTAAGGGTCATTATTCTTCAAACCAACTTAATTCTTACAACTTCGACAAACTCTCCGCTAACTCTCGTCTGAGCAAGAATATGCACATATTGTCCGACCTCCTCTCAACCATACCATCGCGCAGAAAGAAGGGGCACACGCCTGACCTCCTTTCTCGGCCATACCTTTGCGCAGCAAAAAGGGACACATGCACGACCTCTTTCGGCCAACAACCAACCCTTCTTAATGTTAGATATTTTACATTCAGTTGTCGTTTATACCTGTATTATTTATAGATATTTATATATATTCCATTTAAGTATGAAAAAAAATTACAAAAATATGAAGGATGAAGTATAAAAAACAGTCATACCATAAAAGAAAAAACTGAGAAGTCTAGAGAGAAAATAAATAATTAACAGCAATAATAAAAGTTACTTTTGGCAAACAATTAATGCATATAAGTTTTCTTTTAGACTCAATTAATTCATAAAATTATATACTTCTTCTATTTTATAATAATTGAGTCATTTATAAAGAAAAAAAGTTGTTCTAAAATAAATAACTCTTTCAATTTTCAATATACTTATTTCAATTATACATTTTAATTACTACTATTTAGATCACTTCTAAAGCAAAATCTTCCACCATACATTTATGACAATGATGATACACTAACATGTAATAAGGATAATTTAGTAAAAGTACTATTCACTCTTTTATTTATATATTTTTTTTAATGTGGGAAATAACTCAATTATTTTGAAAGAAAAGGAGTTACAGTGTTTATGAATGGAAGGTAGATTGGAAGTTAGTATGATTAATAAAATATTGTAATTTGAAATTAAAATTTAAAAAAATAAAAAATTAGGTCATTTTATCCTAGAGTTTTTGGTCATAAATTAAAATTTTAAGATTAAATAAACGAATATTATATCAATTGTATAGTGATTTTTATTTCAAAATGTAATAAAAAACTTAATTGATTATCTAATAATAATGCTAATTCATAAAAAAAACTGATAGACTCAATTTAGTACTTGTGAAAAATAATTGAAACTTTTAGTTATTGAAAATTTTAACTGGAACAACTTAGTATCTATTTTCTATACATTTTGTTCGGTTGATGAAGGAATACTAGAGGGGAAAAAAAGAAAGTGAAAAGAAAAGAAAAAAAAAATTTATTTAGTAGTTTTTTCTACAAATGATTATTTATTATTCTAGTGTAGAAGAAATTATTTAATCTATATGCACCGATAGAGAATAATCAATTTTAACACAACCAAACTAAGTGTAAATAAAATAAAGATTAAGTTGTCCCAGTCTTATTTTTTATGAACTAAAATTTATCTTTATTTTTATTTTTACCTGAATTAAATTAGGTCTCACGATTTATTCAAAGATTAAAATATTCACTCTATTATATATTATATTTTGATGGCTATTATTCTGTTTTTCGTTTAAAATAATAAAGTATTTAGAAGAGCATAAAATAATATTTCTAAAAACGTACTAGCATAAAAAAGGAAAATTAATATTCATTATTATATTGTAAGATGAATTGTGATTATTATTGATGAAGTGAAGATTAAAAGATATAAATAAACTTTTGTACCCAAAAAAAAAACAAGATAGAGAAGAAACTTTGAATTTTAGTTGTTTTTGGTTATTTTCAATAAAAAAAAAGCTGTTTTTGGTTATTTAATTTTGACTATATATTCATCGATGTATAATTTATTAATTATGTTACTACACATTACTAGTGCTGTTGCATATAAAGACAAACCTATATAAATTTAATTTATGTCATTTGATCTTTATATGCTTTAATTTTTTAAATAAAAATAATTAAATATTTGATTACATTAATTTGACATTATTGAACGTTGGAAAAAGTATTAATTGAAAAAAATTAAAATAACTAGAAAATACTACATTATGTTATATTAATTGTTAACTATCATATATATCATTTTACATATGATATCTCAAAATTAGATGTTAGTAATACTAATAATTATATAATGTTTTTATTTTAATTGAGAAATTATCCTCTCACCTTAAATTTTTAATATAAAAAAGTATTTAATGTTTATAGAACCAAAAAAATTATTTAATGTTAATTCAAAAAGTTAGATTTTTTAACAAAAAAAAATCTAAAAAATACCTACTTCTTCTTTCTAAATTATAAAAATAAAAAAAAAATCATTTTTTGATCCCAAATTATAAGCAAAAAGATAAACTTTAACTTTAGTTAATTATATTGTTCCAAAAAATTTACTTATAATATTTATTGAGTTTATCTTTTCTATAACCAAGTTTTCAAGTATCATTACGTCAAAAATTATCTTTTACAGCGCTTGTTTTAAGCCCTTTATAGCACTTTTAAGCGCTTTAGTATCTAGTTCTGTAAAAGGATACAACAACGTTATTGAAAATACAAAAAAGCGATGTAATAGGTCTCATATATAGCGCGCTTCTTATAATAGATTTACAGCGCTTTTTCAAAAGAGCGTTGTAATAGGTCTCATATATAGCGCGCTTCTTATAATAGATTTACAGCGCTTTTTCAAAAGAGCGTTATAGTAGGTCTCATATATAGCGTGCTTCTTATATTAGATTTATAGCACTTTTTCAAAAAAACGCTTTATAGGTCTCATATATAGTGCACTTCTTATATTAGATTTACAACGTTGTAAAACATTTAAAAAAGCTCTGTAAAAGGATTTTTTTATGGCATTTTTTAAAGAAGCGCTGTCTTTTTTATTACATATTATGAACATCAAATATCATATTCAGATTCTTCTTTACAACATTAAAATTCACATCATAGCAACAAATTCATATTCACATTCAACAATATCAATTACAAGTGTTTCACAACAACAAATTACAATAAATTACAATATGAATTACGTATATTATCAGAACAAATTACATTCAACATATTCACATTATGATTACATATTCATAGAACAAATTACATCATGACAGTAGCAAGATATTCACAGCATGAATTACACATTCACAGCACAAATTACATCATGACAGTATATCAACAAATTAATTACAAATTATATAACGTTCATTTCGAGGACAAACTGACACCATTCTTCTTTCATTTCTTTGAGATCATTTTCAGAATATGTTGGGTTGAAGTTGTCAAAATACTGAAGCAAAATAAGTTAGAATCAAATATATATATATATATATATATGAAAATCAAAATATAATGAAAATAATGTACCATTTCTGGAATTATATGTTGATTCAGATCAACAATCTCCTTCATGAACCTCATTATATAGTATTTGCAGTCTATGTTGTTAGTTTGACGCGGACACTATAAAATAAAACATGTACGCCAATAAATATTTATGCATTGAATGTAAATAAAAATTTAAAGGCATATAATTAAGTTCTATAACAAAAACTTCAAACATTTACTAGAAGCCATGTGATGTTGTTTGACTTATTCTTCGACCCTGAAGCACCCCATTTGAGCGCGTAAAACTTGCAGAGCACTATCAAATAAATGTGATTATTATTCAATGACCAAACACATTATTTATATATATAACAAATAAATTATTATTACTTACGTGTCGAAGATGTTCTTTATATCAGGGTGATTGTTGAAATGACCGTGCAATTGGTCTAAATAATATACAATTTCAGAAGTCGCATTTATGGCAAACAACACCCAATGTTGCCTACAACAACACAAATTTGGTTGGCAAATTTGTTTACACAACTCATAATATCATAAATTAAAAAAGATATAGATAAAGTATCTAATTACGTACCCTAAGTTGTATGGTGCCAGAAACAACTTGTCATTTTCTTTATTTTCTATAAGTCTATCAACTACATATTTATTTACATAATCTAGATTAAGTTTAAACATGGATAGTTTATGTGGAGATAAGAATGAAAATCTACTTGACAATTTATGCGCGCACACCAACTTCTCGTACAATTAAAAGATAATTTTTATCTTAAATAAAGTATTTATAATACCTGAAGTATATGCTGATTACACTTGCACCCAGCTCTTTATGATCGAGAAGTTCATATATTTGCTCTTTGTCAAGTATTTCTAAATACTCTTCTCTGAATATACTTTTTTCCATGTTTAGCCTACGTGCATCATTGTTACTCTTCATATTCATCTTTGTTGTTGTGTCAAGACACGACTCAAATCGACCAAGGTGTGGTTGACTTATTTTAGGAAGAGCAAATGATTTTCCTCGATCTAGTTTTTGCATTTTGGAAGGTTTATTTTTACAACGGACCTGCACCTACGGTGCACCGGGTTTATTTTTTGGTTTAATCTAGAAAAAAAATGAGGTTGATCAGTTTGTTAGTTATTATAGTAAGTTAATCATTTCATATAAATGAATTGATGTATATGTCAAACCTTTTCTACCTTTTCTGGTCCCTTTTCTGGTGAAGTGACAGATTCGTTGCGAGGGATATTATCATTCCGTTTATCAATAATCTAAATAAATGTGAAATATAGGAAAAATCAGCAATTACACATAATCAATCATAATCATACAACTAAACATACATATCAATTAAAACATACCTCCTGATCAGTGCCAACAAGATGTTTCGGCCATGCCACATAGCTACCTATTGATTCACCCAAAAGTTTCAAATATCCGTTGTTGTCGGGGATATGCAACGGTGCAAGTGGTTCTAAAGCTACCACAGGTGACACTTTAACATGACCGGCAAAGATATCTTTGTTGTGCAATACTTCTCCCAAAGTATTGTACAATGTTCCTTTCCTAACCATGCGGGTAGAGGAAGACAAGTATAGGCTACAACGTGAAACACCCTAAATTAAATCAACAGTTAATACATAAGTATATGAAACAATTAGGTTGAATGAATTTCTTATTTCGTTAAGTAATTAATTACCTTCGGTAGACTTTTATGACCAATGTTGCAACTTCCATCTTCACTTTCTATTTGCATTTCACGTTGAAGTTGTTTTTCCTTATCTTTTTTAACCAAGTATGCAACTTGCTCCGATAGGGTTTTCAGTGCTTCTAATATTTGATCATTTGAGGGATTTGTGCGATTCTCATGTGAAAAATAACTTTTGGGAGTCACACCAAATCCCTTACCCCTCACACAGCTAGAATATTCAGGAACATTGAATACCTTGCCAAGAATGTCCCTGCAGCTAACTTCTTTATTTCCATCTTGATTTTCAAGACATTGTTCCAAATTTTCCTAAAATACATGTAGTATTAAAAAGATAAGTTCAATATCATTTTTAAAAGGCAATATTAAAGCGATAGTATACTTACACATTCTTGAGCAACTTGTTGAACATTTTCGTTATCCACTATTCCTTCCACAAGATAAACAAAATATTGTTGGAACCAAGTTGGTTCTTTCACTTAAAGTTTTGCTGTTAACAACAGTATTTTATGAAAATAACATATTTGACTTAGAAGAAGAATGAAAAATGCCACCAGAAGATGACGTTACCAGAAGATGAAGATGACGTCACCAGAAGATACAAGTCAGAAGCAGGATGAAGTCACTAGAGGATGGTCACCAGAGGATGATCACCAGACGATGGTCACCAGAGGATATCATCAGAGGATATCACCAGAGGATATCACCAGAGGATATCATCAGAGGATATTACCAGAGGATATCACCGGAGGAACCTGTCAGAGGATATCATAAGAAGATCCCATCGGAGGATATAATCAGAAGTTGCCATCAGAGGATACAATCAGAGAATCCCATCGGAGGATAATTCCAGAGGATCTTATTAGAGGAAAAAATCAGAAGCTACATCATTAGAAGCTGAAAGTATGCTCAAAATAGAATCAGAGCAAAAGACTCCAGAAACAGAATCTAACTGAAAGTATGCTCAAAACAGAATCTGAGAAAAATGCTCAAAACAGAATCAAAGAAAAAGACTCCAGAAACATAATCTAGCTAAAAGTATGCTCAAAACAGAATATGAGCAAAATGCTCAAAACAGAATTGGAGCAAAAGACTTTAGAAACAAAATCTGAGCAAAATACTCCAAAATATTCTCAAAACAGAATCAATCGGAATACACTCCAGAAGTAAAGCAATAGATCAAAGTGAAGCTCTAATTTCAACTATAAATATAGGCTTAATGCTGAAGAATAATGTATCGAAAAATAGAAGAACTCAAGCAAAAATTCCTAAGTATTCAAAGAGTTCAAAGGAAAGAAACACTTGCTTAAAAGATAAATATTTTCTAAGTGTTCTTTTCTTAGAGTGTGAGGCTGATTGTCATCATAAATTTTTCAGAAGCAAACACTCAAGTTCAAGTTAAGCTTATTGTGAGTATCAACTTTCCAGAAGTAGTTACTCAGTTTTAATTTCGATCCCTTGTATAAAATCCTATAGTGTTGAAGTTCCTTCTAAAATATGGGATTGTCAGGTTGTTAGAAAAAGATTTAGCTTGTAGGTTTAAGGTTGTGAAGTTTCTCAAAAGTCTGGGGTTGACAAACTGTTTGAGAAGACTTGGCTGGTATAGTCAAGGTGGTGTTGTTCCTCAAAAGTCTGGGGTTGTCAGGCTGTTTGGGAAGACTGGCTTGAAGGGTCAGTGGTGTTGTAATTCAAAGGAGTTTGAATTAGTGAAAAGGCCTTCTTAAGGAAGGTACTGGACGTAGCCTAGTTAAAGGTTAACCAGTATAAATTCGAGGTGTTAACTTTTATTATCCACTGCTTATTTACTCTAATTGCTCATTATTCAACTAATTAGCAAAAAGAATTAAAGTTTGTGAAACACAATTCAACTCTCCTTCTTGTGTTGCACCTTCAAATATTAGTTATAAACTATAGTTTATAATCTACCACAATGTATAAAAGTGATGTTTACTTACAATTTTTTGCTCTAAACGCGCATACCCAATACGAGATCTTTTGTATGGATGCACTGGGTTTTTTGCTCGCTCCTGATTTGCTGTACTTATATTCTATATATAAATAAAAAAAATAATGATCGTGTAAAAAATGTAAGATATGAATATGAATTAAACACACATACTAATAAAATAAATATTACCACAAATGCGGAATCTGAGCGTTTAACAACAAAAAAGGTTCACTCTTCAGGTGTTATGTTGTGTTTGTAAATGTTTGGAGCTTCAACATTCACATTTCCACACTTGTCTCTTAGGTAACAATTCGACATATGAGATCTAAATCCTCTGTGAATTTTACCGGCAACTCTTAGTAAGTAATTTTTGCGCACACCTTCAATGTTAAAAGCGCTCTGAAAACCAAATAAATAAAGAGTTTGAATAAAAGTATTTCAATGGAAAAAATTATAATTAAGTAACAAAAAAGTGGAGTAAAAAATTTAATTACTTGTACATCACTCCACAGTATGTCTTTAGCATCCTTCAATACTTTGTCTCTCCAGTCTTCGATTGTAATTGGGATATTTTGGCGGACAACAATACCGATGTAGCTTACCATCATTGAACTGTTGGGTTCAATCAGTTGGCCACTTTCATTCCATCCCACCTAATAAACTCATAGCTAGAGTGTAAGTGATTGTTTTCAAAAAAGAAAAAAAATAAAATCTAAACAAAAGTATAGTATATATACCTCAAATTTTATTCCAATACTTCTTGCTATAATGACTTTTTGCATTATAGTTGTCTCACGCTTCACTTCCCCTTCATAGCCTTTAGCGTTGACAACTTCATTGTTTACAACGTCAGTGTTTACAACTTCATCGTTTTGACGACCTAAATCGTTGTTGGAATCCATTTATTTACGCATTTCACACAATATAAGTTTAACATGCAGTATAAGTTCAACATGCAGTTTAGTGACAACAACCGATTGAATAAATACAACATGAACTATAAGTTTAGTGACAACCAGATATGAATAATAATACTTGTAGTTTAGGGTTACGACGTCGTAGAAATACAAATAGAAATCTCTTGTGCAAAAGGAAGATAACACTATGGTTCAACAAAGCGCTTTAAAAAAATGAATAAAAAGCGCTTTAAAAACCTTTTATGGTCGTCGGGATAGAACGTAGTGAAAATGGAGAACAATGAAAACAAAGAGTACGTAATGAATATGGACAGAGGGAAGGGTTCGCACTACGGAGAAGGGTTCGTACGTATATGGAGAATGGTTCATATAGAGAGTACGTAATGAATAAGGGTTTCACACTGCCAAGTTCGTAAGGGATGAAAATATACGTAATGAAGAAGAAAATGAAGAGGCGGTTTCATATATTATCAGTTTACATAATATTATAAAAAAAAACCCCTTTTACAGATTTTCCAAAGAAGACTATATAAAAAGCGCCTTACATAGTATTTTACAGGGCTTATATACACATTATATAAAAGGTGCTATATGAGCATTTTACAGCGCTTTTTACCATAAGTGTTATAAATGTCTTGTACTTGTATTTTATTTTGCATTTTACAGCGTTTTTTTCCATAAGCGCTGTAAATGTTTTATACTTGTAATTTACAGCGCTTATGGGCGAAAGTGCTGTAAATGTTTTATCTCTTGTAATTTATTTTTTAAATCCTTTTACAGTGCTTATGAGCAATAGCGCTGTAAATATTTTGTCTCTTGTAATTGTAATTTATTTTTTTGAAACCATTTACAGCGCTTATAGGCAAAAGCGCTGTAAATGTTTTTCTCTTGTAATTGTAATTTATTTTTTTGAAACCATTTACAGCACTTATGGGCAAAAGTGCTGTAAATGTTTTTCTCTTGTAATTTATTTTTTTGAAACCATTTACAGCGCTTATGGGAAAAAGTGATGTAAATGTTTTTCCCTTGTAATTGTAATTTATTTATTTAAATCCTTCTACATCGCTTATGTGCGAAAGCGCTGTGATATAATATTCATACTCATGGATACCAAATTGTTCATATCAACTTATATGATGAGTTCATATTATAATTAAAAAAATTATCAAATTATATGATGAGTTCAAGTTCTGGCAGAAAATCATTATATAAGCATAAAATCAAATACTCAGTTCTGGCAGGTCAAGTTACATGAAATTTTACACAATGAGTACAGATCATTACATGACTTATATAAAACACATAAACACACTTAAAATGCCCTTCTTCTTTTCCAAGTGGGATTCACATTTGTTTGTTCATTAACGATACGAAACGATGGATTAATCCAAATTCCCTCATCATGGTCATCTCTAAGATATAAACCATCATCAGTTAAATCAATTTCACATGGTTGTGATGTCGCAAAGAAAATATCATTACCAACATCTTCGATGTTGTTGTTATCATCACTTATTTTAGTGGTCGATAAGACAACAGACCATTTATTATCAGCAGGATCAGTGACATAAAACACTTGTTGAGCTTGCGACGCTAAAATAAAAGGCTCGTCTTTGTATCCCACCCTACTAAAATCGACAAGCAAGAACCCTGACTCATCAATCCGAACGCCATTATTATTATCGACCCACTTGCAACCAAAGATGGGAACACGAAACATTGTGTAATCCAACTCCCATATGTGTTCGATAACCCCAAAATATGATAGATTTGCATATATCGGGTTTTTGTCTTTTACACTTGAGATATGCATCGCTTCAGCTACTAGAGTGACTCCGCTATTTTGCATAGTGGTTTGCTCATCTTGTTTTGTGGTATAAAATGTATAGTCATTAATTACATAACTGGTGTAAGAAAAGACATGTAATCTCGGGCCATTTGCTAGCCACCTCAATCTCTTTGAAATTGAAACGGGGTCTATATCAAACTTCGATTGTGCTCTTGTGTTATCTAATTTTTATTCTTGTTCATATTCAAACTAGATAATTGATCCATGTGTATTGTAATATACGATTGAACCTTATCATCATTGTGCAGAATATACAATTGTGTCTGCTCCCATTATGTTCTTGATATAGTCATTACTCTCTTTCCAATTATCCCTTCTCCTGTTATTCTTCCCGAATGACGAGACATAGGAAGTCCTATGGATTCAACATTGGATAGACATTCAGTACAAAATTCAGCAGCTTCTTCGACAATGTAGCGTTCAGCAATACAACCTTCTGGTCGACTTCTACTTTTTACGTACCCTTTTAATATTTTCATATATCGTTATATCGGATACATCCATCTCATGTAAGCTGGCCCACAAAGTTGTGTCTCCTTAACAAGATGAACAGTAAGGTGAACCATTATATCAAAAAATGGGGGTGGGAAATACATTTCAAGCTCACACAAAGTAACAACAATTTCCCTCTGCAATGTCGGTAATTTCTGAGGATCGATCACTTTAATACAAATTTCCCTGAAGAAGAAACATAATTTAGTTATGGCTCTTCGAACTTTTTCAGGTAAAATGGAACATATACCTATTGGTAGCAAATGCTCCATTAGAACATGACAATCATGAGTCTTCAAATCTTTTAACTTGAGGTCTTTCATACAAACTAATTTTTTTATGTTTGAATTGTATCCTTCTGGAACTTTAACTTCATGTAGAAATTTACATAAAACAAATTTTTCCTTTCTAGATAGAGTATAAGCGGCTGGAGGTAGATATGTGCGATTTCCTTTCTTTATGGGACCCAATTCATTTCTTATTTCCATATCGACCAAATCCAATCTTGTTTTGATGTCATCCTTAGACTTTCCTAGAACATTGAGTAACATACCAATAACACTATCAAATACATTTTTTTCGATATGCATCACATTGAGAAAATGTCTTATATACAATGACTTAAAATATGGCAATTCAAAAAAATTTGACTTTTTCTTCCACTCAGTTTTGACAAGCTCTCCCGCAAATGGTTTGCCAAATTTATTGGTCAAACCTTGTACTTTTTCCAATATTTGATATGCAGTCGGTGTTTTTAGAGGAGTACCTGTAGTACCTCAATTTTGTCCGACTAATTAAAAATATTTAAAAATAATAATAATAAAAAATAAAAATATATTTAATAAATATTTTGCACTTATTATTATTAAGTAAAAAAAAGTTTTTAAATTTGGTCCAATTTTGAATTTATATGTGTTTTTGTTACATTACATTTAACACATAAAATAAAATAATTAATTAAAATAATTATAAAATTAAAATAATTATAAAAAAAAGGGTTTACGTGCTGCTCTACACTTCCTTCTACACTTCCTATTTCTTTCTCCATTTTTTCTTCATTTCTATTGCCAGCAACCATGCTTTATTTTTATTTTATTTTTATTTTTATCTTAATAAAGGTATTATTTTCACCATTTAAACACTTAATCAAAAAGACTAGCCACCTATTTCCTTAAATGTTTGAAGTTGCTTAATTTTTGAGCTAAAACAATGAAAAATCAAGAATCCGATTTTACCTCATAAACACTTAGAATAATCACTTAGTGCTATAAATTGAGAACAAAAAATCACTAAAAAGGAGGAGATTTTCTGATCACTAAAAAAACACGAAAAAAATAGAGAAAGAGTAAGAAGTAGAAGAGAAACAATAAATCAAAGGAAAAAATATGATACCAAAACAAACATATCATTAAGAAGGAAAAGCAAACAGAAAAAAGAAATTAAGGTATTTCTTTCATCTTTATTCTACAATCACTGTATTTGTTATCCAAATGTAATATGTAAAATGAATTATGAATGAAAAATGAAAAATGAAATTTATTGTTATACAAAAAATTATGTTTTGATTTGTGAGAGTATAAACAAAAATAAGTTATGAAGAGAATAATAGAAAAGATAAGACTGAGAACTCAACATTGCTGGAATGCCTACCATACTTTTTGGTCCCCCGTGCTCGGTTTCTTAATCTCTCCCCCTCCCTCTAAGTAAATTTTTTTCTCTATTCCATTTTTCTCTGTTTTAATTTTTCTAGTGTTTGTTACCTTCTCCTATTCTATGTGTGCCATTCCCTTCTCCTACTCAAGTATATGATATATGCCAATTGCAAGTTGTTGCCAATTGCCAATTGTCAAGCTGTTTTCTCAGCTTTTAAGGGTACGGAACATGCGCTGCTAGCCTGGCCGAAATAAGTTAATATATATATATATATATATATATATATATATATATATATATATATATATATATATATATATATATATATATATATATATATATATATATATTATGATTTCTTTTCTTCTGCTTTATTGTTATTGATATACCTTTAGTTAATATATATATATATATATATTATGATTTCTTTTCTTCTGCTTTATTGTTATTATGCATTTAAATTTAGTTATTTTTTTTAAATAAGTCTATTCTTTTTATATTAAATATAATTAATTTTTTTAACATATATTAAATCCTTTAAAAATACAAAGAAATTTTTATTTTTAAAGGCTAATTAGATGTATCATCTTTTAATCTATGAATTGTTATGACACAAATTATGCAATTTGATAGTTCTAAAACTCATTTTTATGAATAAATCAATTAAAAAATCAATTTTTCAATACCGATTAATTAGATGTGACATCTTTTTAATCGATGAGTTGTCATGACACAAATTGTGCAATTTGATAGTTCTAGAACTCATTTTCATAAATCAATTAATTAAAAATCAATTTTTCAAATCCAATTAATTAGATGTAACATCTTTTTAATTTATGAGTATCAGGACGCAGGTTGTATAATTTGATAATTCTAAAACTCATTTTTATAAATAAATTAATTTAATACCATTTTTTTAAAATTTAATTAATTAGATGTGGCATTTTTGTAATCCTTGAGTTGTTAAGACACGAGTTGTACTACTTGGTGGCTTTGAGACTCAATTTTAAAACCGAAAATAATAAAAATACTTTTAAATGGATTAACTAGATGAGACATCCTTTTACCCCTTGAGTTTTGAGACACGAGTTGTACAACTTGATCGTTTTAAATTTCACATTTTAAACTAATTATTCAAATCAAACAAACTCTTTTTTATTTTCGTCAAAATTAACCTTTTAATAACTAAATACAATTTATTTAAAAGCAATCAACATATCCGCATTTTTTAACCAAGAACTACGTAGCTTTGATTTCTCCATCGCACCGGGAGATACGTAGGAGCAAGATCACACTCTTGTCAAGCACATTAATAAAAATTTCTTTTTTTCCTCTTTTCTTTAAACACGTATTTATTTCAAAATCACATTAAAAATAAATAATAGATATTCATATTTCATAAAGAGAAATAAATATATTTAAGTTAATACTAATTATGCACAATTAATTATAGGTAACCGTATTTTAACGGATGTTGTAGGGTGTTAATACCTTCCTTACGCATAATCGACTCCCGAACTCAAAATTTGGTTTCAAAGACCATTTTTTTTTCTTTTTAAGGGTTTCCCAATGTTTTCCATATTTTAAATAAACTTTGGTGGCAACTCCATTGAATTCGAGAAACACTCAAAATTTAGGCCACGATAGTACCTTCCTCTGATTTTCCATTGAATGCATTTATCCGCCCACGATAATGATGACTAAAAGGTAAAAATCTACGATGTCCAAGAAAGACGTTCTTCTTACAATGTTTCAACCGCGTCCAATATGTACTCTCTTCACATATATGACATGCACACTGACCTTTAATGATATACCCTGATAAATTACCATATGCTGGAAAATCATTAATTTTGCCGAACATCATAGCCCTCAAATTGAAACATTCTTTCTGATACCCATCATAAACTTCCACACCTGACTCCCATAACTTTCTAAATCTTCAATTAAAGGAGCCAAGTAAACGTCGATATCATTCCCCAGTTGTTTGGGTCCATAAATTAATAGAGACAACATCATAAACTTACGCTTCACACATAACCATGGAGGTAGGTTATAAATCAACAAAATCACAGGCCATGTGTTGTGTGATATGCTTTGAAGACCATGTGGATTCATTCCATCAGTAGAAAATGCAAGTCGTAGATTTCTTAACTCTCTATTGAAATCAGGATACTCGTGATCAATTTTTGCCCATTGTGGAGAATCTGTAGGATGTCGTAAACTTTCATCTCTAGTTCTTTCATCTGCATGTCATGTCAAGTGTTTTGAATCTTTTTCACTGCGATAGATTCACCTAAATCTGGGTATAATAGGAAAATACCACACGACTTTTGCTGGAGTAGATTCTTTCTTCTTATATCGAGAGACATTGCATTTCGGACACGCCTTTAGTAATTCATATTCGTTTCGAAATAAAATGCAATCGTTAGGACACGCATGAATCCTTTCGTAACTCATGCCCATAGAGCACAAAATTCATTTAGCCTCGTAGGTTCAACTAGGAAGTTCATTATCATCTGACAACATATCTTTTAGGAGTGTTAATAATTATGTGAAGCTTTTACCAGACCATCCATTTCCTGCTTTTAAGTTGTACAACTTTAATATCGCCGAAAGTCTTGTGAATTTAGTACAACCATTATATAATGGTTTCTCTGCATCACTCAACAAACTCTCAAACATTTTAGGACAATCCCGAAGATCTTCTTCAACTGCTTTTGCAATATCTTCAACTCGATCTCGCTCATATATATCTGTGTCGAAATCATTTGAATCATATGTCGCATCACTGTCAAAATAAGTGTTCCCTTTTTTTTCTCACCATGTTTTATCCAACATGTATAGCTTTTATCAATTTCATGTCATACTAAATGTCCTTCCAATTCATTTGTTCTAACGCGTTTTCCAAAACAACATTTTAAACGAGGACAAGTGATTCGATTTGGGTCTTTTGCATTCTTCACTGCAAATTCAACAAACTCTTTCACTCCATTTTCATACTCTTTTGGCAATCGATTGGCAGACATCCATTTCCGGTCCATTTTAATTAGACCTATATGAATGCAGTAAGAACAAATCAATCTATAACAAATTTATCAATCTATAACATTATATATATATATATATGCATACAAGTTATATATATTTCAAAACATTACAGAATAGATCGAACAGATTTTATATGATTTATCATGTCATAATTTATGAATGCAGTATATATGAATGCAGTGTTACACAAATTTGTCAATCTATAACATCATACAAATCTATAGTATATATAGACTAATATTGGAAAATGGAAACCAAGGTCCGAGGTTATGCATACAAGTCTGATTTCAAAACAGAACAGATCGAACAAATTTCAAAACAGAACAGATTTATTATATAAAATTTTATATGATTTATCACGTAACAATTTATCAGTTTTAGAGACAATAATAACAAATTAATAAATACAGTACCTGAGACAACAATCACTCAGTAAAAATGGGCGCAAAGTAGAGGAGAGGAAAGTTCGTAATAGGGTTCGAAGGGATAGAACGTATTAAATATGTTTTTATTTATTTATATATAACTGCTTGTAATTTTACAGCGCTTTTGTCCATAAGCGTTGTGAAAGGCTTTTAAAAATTAAATTTCAAAACATTTACAGCGCTTTTAAACAAAGCGCTCTTAAAAGCGTTGAAAATATAGTGTGTGAGTGCTATATTTTACAGCGCTTTTATTCATAAGCATTGTAAACATTATATGAGAGCGCTATATTTTACAGCGCTTTTACGCGAAAAGCTCTAAAAGCGTTGTAAATATTTTGTGAAATCGCTATGACCCTACAACAACGCATTTCTGTAAATCTTAAACTTTTCATGACTTTACAACAACGTTTTTTCTAAAGTGCTTGTCATTAAAGCGCTGTTGTATCCTCCGTTATTTTTAAAATATTATACAACAACGCTTTTAGTTATTAAGCGTTTTAAATGGTGCGCTGTAAAATGTCATTTTTGGCGTAGTATACAAAAAGTGGGTTTAAATATTTATAATTATTTTTAAGTGATTCTATTTTTTATTTTTTAAGAATGGATAGCTATTTTCACCAAGTAAAGAAAGAAAGGGTAATTTCAATTAACTTTCTTAATGAGTGTGGATTAATTTTTTTTCTTATAATTTAGGTCAAATGGAATATTTGGTAGAAATGTTAGTTTATAAAAAAAAATGTCAGTTAATAATAATTTCCGATTTAATTATACAACTTATATTCACTATTATTATAAGAAGAAAAAAATGACTTTTAATTTTAGTCATTATTATAACTAAAAGCTAACTATTATTGATTCAATTAATGCTAATATTTGTAATATATCTTTACTTTTAATAAAAAAATATTTAATATCGATAGAAAGTTAAATATATATATATATATATATATATGTGGAAAATAAACCAAAATAATAACGTGGTCAATTCTTTTCTCCCTATAAATAAACATTCTCACTTATTCACCAGAAAGCAGACACATTTTAGCTAGGTGTCCTAATTCCTTCTTTATTCCATTTAATCTATAATATTATTTTTTTTCTATCAAAATTCTTGATTTTAATTAATAGTATAACAACAACAATCTTGCATTTGAGTGAATATGGATGTGAAAAACAGTGGAGTTTCATTGATAATATTATCACTCTTTCTGTTACTTTCTTCTATTTTCTCATCAGCCAATCGACTCATCCACCACAAGAACCTAACAAACCCCCCAATTTCTTTTCCTTCCCTCGTTTCCTCTACCGTTTACTCCATTGAAGGAAATGTATATCCACTTGGGTATGTTGATTTCACGAATCCTCTGTTTTTTTCATCAATAAAAATAAAAAATAAAAAAGACTTGTTTTTTCTTCTGAAATTAATACCAATTCTGTAACATTTTTAGTTTTCATGCTATTGTGTAATGTTTAAAGATTGCAGATCGATTAATTATCTGGTCAACCATTTTACGTTGACTAGTTCTTCTGAAATTTGTTCTTTAATATTTATAGTTTCTTACGAAATTTCAGAAACACCTTCTTATGCATGAAATTATATTATTTTCAACGAGTGGTCCTACTACTGACCTCTTATATTATTATTATTATTATTATTATTATTATTATTATTATTATTATTATTATTATTATTATTATTATTATTATTATTACTATTATTATTATTATTATTTTATAGTGTATGAATTATTAAATTTTTATAATTTATTGAGTTGTACTGTATTTATTCGTATGTTCCAATTGATGCAGTTATTACACGATGACCATGAACATTGGCAATCCACCAAAGCCTTACGAGCTTGACGTTGACACTGGGAGTGATATCACTTGGATTCAGTGTGATGCACCATGTACAGGTTGCACCAAGGTATGTTTTACATTACAACATTTTCTTTTTTTTAGTCTTAAAAAAATATTGAAAAATTAATTATTATTAATTGAAATAACCCACGTGACTATTTTACAATTGTATCCAATTAAGGACAAAATTAGAAAGTACTAACTGTCTTTCAAAAAAATTTAACTTCTTTTAATACCAATATTAATACGCTATTATAATTTTTTATATATTATTTTATAATGAGTCTGCTTTTAACTCAATAATTAAGGTTTTAAACACCTTTTAACTAATTAAAATATAAAACAGACATTTATTATAAATTTAGTATAGATCTTACTTCGAATTTGAACTCGAAATCTCTCACAATCGTAAGATTACGTTGTATTTATCATTTTTTTTAAACAAAAAAATAATATTTTTGAAACACTTAAATTATATTTTATAATTTTTGTATATTTTATATGCTGTGTGCATTTGAATTTTTTTGACTAACTTATACTTTTAAACTTGACTCTCTACGTTTAATTTTTTACTTCGGGATTTAAAATTTGTTATAAAATGGATCTGTTACTACTTACTACTGAGGTGATCTAATGGATATTTTTGAGATACTACTGTCGAATGATGTTATGGTAATTTTGAATTGAACTTGGTTTGTTTGCAGCCTATAGAACAACTTTATAAACCCCATGGTAACCTTGTGAAATGTTCGGATCCCATATGCGTTGCACTTTCAAATCATCACTGTGATAACCCGGATGAACAGTGTGATTACTTGGTTGAGTATGCAGATCATGGATCATCTCTTGGGGTATTAGTCCGAGACCATTTTCCTATTGGAACATCTATCAATGGATCTCTACTACAACCTTTGGTGGCATTTGGGTGAGTGTAGTTGTGTTATCATATTTTATTTTTTTATATTTTAGCTAAACTTTATCATATTATTTGGTATTGAAAGGTAAAAGTGATACTTTATGTATATAATTAATACTTGATTTCTACAAAAATAAAATAATAATATTAAAAATAAATATTAAACATTTAATTTATTATTAATTAAAATAAATTCATTCATAATCAATTTTCGTCATGACCAAAACCAAATTAAATAAATGCAATAAAAAAATGTTAATTATACTTATTAATAACTATATATAAACAAAAAAAAATGTGTTTTTGCGCAGTTATCTTCTTTAAATTTAACCTTGATTTAAATATTTTATTTGTAATTTGATTTTTTATTAAATTAAATAACTGATTTTTTTTTTAAAATATATATACATGTACTAAATTTATTGCAATTTTGTTATAAATTTTACTATTCATTTAAACTATTATTTTATCATTTTTTACTTATTTATAACTGAATTATTTTAAACAATCTTATAAAAAATTTACAACTTGACATTAGTATTTACTAATTTACTAATAACTACAATTATTTGAAGTTGATACTAATGAAGAGAGAATTTGTGTATTTAATGGTAGGTGTGGATACGATCAACAGTTTTCAGGACCAAATTCCCCACCTGACACAACAGGGGTCCTTGGGCTTGGCAATGGAAAAACAAGCATTTTATCACAGCTTCACTCTCAAGGATATATTCGCAATGTGTTGGGTCACTGCTTAAGTTCTAAAGGAGGAGGCTATTTATTCTTGGGAGATCAGTTTGTTCCATCATCTGGAATTAATTGGACACCTTTAATTCAGAGTTCCTCACAGTAATTCTTAAACTTAAACTTTTATTTATAAATAAATAAATAAAATAAAGTCTTACACAAAATCTTATTTTTATTTTCAGACAACACTATAACACAGGTCCAGCAAACATACTTTTCAATGGAATGCAAACTTCAGTGAAGGATAGTCAATTTATTTTTGATAGTGGAAGTTCTTATACTTACTTCAGTTCTCCAGTTTATAACGCTGTTGTTACTCTGGTTAGATGGAAAAACTAAGAACCATTATTGCTATTAATTTCATTGTTTTATTTTGCCTTCTTGTGATGATAATCAACTTTATTTTCAGGTGAATAATGATGTAAAAGGGAAGCTTAGTAATGCATTTGATGATCCATCATTGCCAGTTTGTTGGAAGGGTGTGAAGCCTTTCAAAACTTTGAGTGATGTTAAAAGCTATTTTAAGCCCCTGGATCTAAGTTTCACCAGATCAAATAATTTGCTTTTTCATCTTCCACCTTCAGCTTATCTAATAATCACAGTGAGCACCTTTTTAAAACTTTAGTATAAGTTTTTTTAGTTAAAGTATACAAAATATTTTTAAAAGGTGTTGTTTTATTTTTTTCAACGTATGGTATTTGTTATTTTTTGTAACCGTTACTCCTAAATTAATATTATTTACGCTACTTTTAAATTACTATATTTCATTGTATGTTTATGATAATTGTTAACAAAATAATTGCTCATATGAATAATTTAATAAAATTACACTATTAATTGTATAATGAAAGGAACCATGAAATTATGTGGATATCACTATGTTGTCTAATATGCATGCTGTTCTTTTTCTAGGAACATGGTAACGTTTGCTTGGGGATTCTTGAAGGCACTCAAGTAGGCCTAGGAAATCTTAACCTAATTGGGGGTAAGGCATTCCTTAAGCCAAAAAATATATAAGGAAATCAATTTTCTGTTTTTTTTCTTTCATCGTAATTCATTTTATTTTATTTTTAACAGATATCTCTTTCCAAGATAAGTTAGTGATTTATGACAACGAGAACAAACAAATTGGATGGGCCTCTGCAGATTGTAATACACATCCACACTCATAAATCAATATTAATATATTATTATTTCACTTGTCGTAGAAAGAAAAAATTGGATGGCCTCTTGCGGATTGTAATAAACAATGCATATTTATGGAGAAATATAAAATTTTAGGGATTTATATATTTTCTTCATTTTTTGTTTTATTTTTTAAATAACGCTTCAATGACATAAAAATATATTAATAATATCTAAATAAAATATGAATTGCCGCATAATTATTCAAATCTGATTTGTTATTTCATTATTCAAATCTGACATCAACAAAAATAAATCTTGTATTCAGTGGGATATTTTTTTAAAATTGATGGTTACATTTTTTAGATTTAAAATTTGAGAGATTGAAATTGTGTATATTAAGTTACACCGTGTGTATATTAAGTTTTAACCAAATATCGTTTAATTTCAATTGACGTCGAAAAATTAAAAGATTAAACTTTAAAACTAAAAATAAAAAGTTGAACGCAAAAAATATTTATATACCATCGTCTAATAGAAACCAATCATTTTACTTTAAAAGGTATATATATATATATATATAGTTATATTAAACTGAGAGTGTCTTTCAGAAATGCTTCTCGGAATTTTAATAATTCTTTTAGGGTTGAATTTTATTTCTATATCCCCTTCATTGGTTTGGATAATCTGATCTATATCCTTATTTAATATGGGTTCAAGTTCTATAGCCCGGGGTAAAGACCAAGTTTCTGGAAAGTTGATTTCATTCCACTTAATAAGTCTATTAGTAACTATATTTGAAGTTAATAAATTAGTTTGAACTAAAGTAGTAGTCCCGGGAAAAGATATTTGTTTAACCTTTGGATTAAGTGTATTTAAGACTTTATAATAAACTCTATAGCATATTGCTATTATTTCACTTCCTGGTTTAAAGTTATACCCATTTGTATGTATAGTGAGATGTATAGCATCTAATAAGTTTTTATCAGTTAAAGATAAACTTAAATTAGGGGAAATATCGAAATAAACAGGACCATGACACAAGCTGGTTTCAATTAAAGCAGCTAAGGATGATTTGAAGTCTTTACATCTACCATCTCTAACATATGCCATGATGCTAGAATTTAAACCTAATAAAGTTAGAGGTTTAAAAGCAATTTGAATAAGTCCAATATGAATAAAATTATAATCCTTAAAAGGAAGTGAATCTTTTTTACTTAATAATTTTATTCTCTGAATATTATCAGAAACTTGTATAGTTTGTTCTATGGTCTTAACTGCATAACGAGACATGAGATCAAACATACCAAATTTGTATATTTGTTTAGGAGGAATAGATGGAATAGTCCATTTATTTAATTGATCCAAATTTTTTGGATATTCAACTAATTCTTCATTTTTAATTGAATTTTCTTGATGATTATAATCATCTAAGTCCATAACAGATATATCAAAAGATATGCTAAAACAGTTGTAATAAGACGAATAAAAGAACCAGATCTTGATGAGTCAGTTGAACTTATGAATTCATGTTTCTCTCAACATCTTTTTTACTTAATAAAGGCAAAAGGAAAGCCAAAAATTTAGACATTACTTGTCATAAATGTGGCAAAATAGGACACTATGCCAACAGGTGTTGGACCAAAAAAACATTAAATGAGATTGAGGACAACCAATTAAGGACCCAATTAGAAAAAGTTTTGTTAATTAGTTCTGAATCAGAACTAGAATCTTCAAATGAAGATATAGAAGATATCAATGATACTTCTACCGATTCATCATCTTCTGGCAACAATAACTGCCAATGCAATGAAATAAATTATTGGAAATCCATTGTAGATATGAATGGATTAAATGTTCTCACTACATAACAAGATGAAGCCTTAAAGGTTTTAGAAACTATTTCAGATAGTAATTTAAAGAAAAAAATGATCAATTTTCTAATGAAGGAAACTGTTAAAGAAACTCTTTTAATTATAGAAGCGCCTTATCAAATTAGTGAGATATTATCAAGATTTAGACAGACCAATGAAACCCCTATTTCCACTATGGGTTTAAAAAGAGAAATAAATCTCTTAAAATCTGAAATTACTCAGATTAAAAATAATAATAATATTTTATCCCAAAGAATTTC
The DNA here is from genome assembly GCA_037974295.1 of Cicer cuneatum. Lineage (NCBI taxonomy): Eukaryota > Viridiplantae > Streptophyta > Magnoliopsida > Fabales > Fabaceae > Cicer > Cicer cuneatum. The sequence continues at coordinate 65,566,981 of JBBPBO010000004.1, read as the reverse complement.
TATGTTAGAGATTCCGAAACATTTAGAAGCCAGTACTTCCAATAATAAATAAACTACTTCTAATAATTATTTATCGATTCTAGACAAAGTCACTTCACAAAAATGGTTTGTTAAAATTACTTTAGTCATTAGTAGAAATTTTATTTTGGAAAATGAAATAGCTCTAGTCGATAGTGGAGCTGATCTTAATTGTATTCAAGAGGGAATTATCCCTACAAAATATTTTTCAAAAACCACACAAGCCCTTACTCAAGCTAGTGGAGATAAATTACAGGTTAATTATAAACTTTCAAGTGCATATATTTGTAATAAAAATATTTGTTTACCAACATCTTTTATTCTAGTTAAGAATTTAACTCATAGAATTATATTAGGAACTCCTTTTTTGCATAATATCATGCCAATTACAAATATTGATCAAAATGGTATTATTACCATTATTGACAATAAAGAAATTATTTTCGAATTTATTACTGATCTTCAAACTAGAATGTTAAATGAGGTCAAAGATATTCTTCTTAACAAAGAAAAACAATTATGTTTTCTTAAAGATGAAATAAATATTTTTAATATTAATGATCATCTTAATAAAGATGAGATTAAGAGACAAATTAGAACTATTGAACAACAGTTCAAAACAGAAGTGTGTAATGATTTACCAAACGCTTTCTGGAATAGAAAACAACACATCATTTCTTTACCCTATATTGATGACTTTAAAGAAAGTCAAATTCCAACTAAGGTCAGGCCAGCTCAAATGAATCAAGAATACCTTGATCTTTGCAAAAAAGAGATTAATAATCTTCTAAAAAAAGAATTAATTAGAAAATCCAAATCACCATGGAGTTGTACAGCTTTTTATGTTAATAAAAATGCTGAACAGGAACGAGGTGTTCCCAGATTAGTTATTAATTATAAACCTCTTAATAAAGTTCTGAAATGGATAAGGTATCCAATTCATAATAAAAAAGATTTATTAGATAGACTTAATGATGCCTTAATTTTTTCAAAATTCGATATGAAATCAGGCTATTGGCAAATTCAGATTAATAAATCTGATAAATACAAAACAGCCTTTACTGTCCCCTTTGGACACTTTGAATAGAACGTCCTTCCATTTGGGCTAAAAAATGCCCCTTCTGAATTTCAGAATATTATGAATGATATTTTTAATCCCTATTCTGATTTTATGATAGTTTATATTGATGATGTTTTAGTGTTTTCAAAAACTATTGATCAACACATAAAGCATTTAAAGATTTTTAAAAATTTAGTTAGACATAATGGTCTAGTTTTGTCTGCTCCCAAAATGAAATTATTTCAAACAAAAATTAGATTTTTGGGTCATGAAATAGACCAAGGAACAATTGTTCCTATAAGCATGAGCATTGAATTTGCTTCAAGATTTCCTGATATTATTACTGATAAGAAACAGCTCCAAAGATTTTTGGGAAGTTTAAATTATATTTCAGATTACTATGAAAATCTTTCTCAAGATACAACTATTCTTTATAAGACTTAGAAAAAATCCAGGACCATGGACAAATGAACATTCTTTAGTTGTCCAAAGAATTAAAAACAAAGTTAAATGTTTGCCTTGTTTGAATTTAGCAAATCCTAAGTTTTTTAAAATTGTTGAAACTGATGCTTCAAATATTGGTTATGGAGTAATCTTAAAACAGATTAATCCATACACCAATAAAGAAATCTTAATAAGATTTACTTCTGGAAAATGGAATCCAACGCAGTCTAATTATTCAACCATTAAGAAAGAAATGCTTTCTATTATTAAGTGTATCTCTAAATTCCAAGATGATTTATTAAAACCAAAATTTTTTGTTAAGAATTGATTGTAGCTCAGCTAAATCAATTATTGAAAAAGATGTCAAAAATCTTGTTTCAAAATAAATTTTTGCTAATTGGCAAGCTCAATTATCAGTATTTGAATTTGATATTCAATATATTAAAGGAGAAAATAATTCTCTTGCAGACTATCTAACTCGTGAATTTTTGTAGGGAAATTAAGCAATCATCCTGGGAAAAAACCCAGAAAGAATGGCGACCCCAATCAGGGGAAGAGTCCGAGGCTATAATAGCCGAGGTCGTGGTGGAAGAAGGAGTAACAATTTGTTACCCTATCAAGAATCAAATATTCCTCTAATAGGGGACTGGACTACAGTCCATAGGAATAGAAATTTGCAGCAATTACTTGCACCACCAAAGAAAGAAGATATTCCTTCTTCTTCAACAAGTAAGACATCATCTTACAAAGAGGTTGCGGTTAATGAAACCCAACAAGAAGTAACATAGTATTTTGAGAACCCTGATACAGAAGACATAATGAATGTCGAAGAAGAAGATGTAAAATTGTCACCTAATGATGGATGGTCAATCAAAACAAGATACCTCGAATCAAGAGGATATCTTGGACTTTATGGTAAGACTAGACCTAATTTGGAAGTCTTATTACAAATCACTGAATCAGTGACTATCACTCACCATTATCAGAATAACAATCCAGGAAGTTTTATAAACTTTAGTAAATGTTATATCAATAAGATATTAACTCCTAGAGAATGGGGATTAAATCCTAATGGTGAAAAGGCAATTAAAATTGCTGAAAATAAAATTATTTATTTTAATTACTGGGATTATGTCCAAGCTTTTACACTAGCATTTTATTATCAAAATCCAAAGAATAAACATTCTTGGTTTTTTAGCATCAATCCAGATATAGCTGAGAAACCTATACCAAATTGGTTTTTTAATTGGTGGATCAAATTTGGTCCTTCTTTAGAAATTCTACCAAAAAATATTCTGGATTTATACAATTCATGGTGCGATTCTAGCCCCCTAATTCTGAAAAATGCTTCAAAACTAATTTTTGGACAAAGTTCATGTTTATTCTTTATAAAATTCCAAGTCCCATGGATATGGAGATGGACTATTACAATTGCCCAGGATAAATTTCACATTCCTGTTCTTAGAAGAAATTTCTTCTATAAATGGTGGAATAGAATGCCTAACGAAGATATCCAATGCATGGAAACCAAAATTAAAACAGCTATTGCTAGTGACCAATTAAAGAGAAAAGAACAAGGTTCTCAAGAGATCTATATGAATAATCTAAAAGATTATTTTCAGAAAATTCATCCCACTGAATCTGAAGATCAAATTATGATTAGAGTTCTTGATCATATGAAAAATCAATTTTTCAAAACTTTCTCAGGAAAAAATAAAAATGTTTTTATGGAAACTAGTTCACAAGGATCAATGGATTCCAATGCTTTTGATTGCTTAGCTGGGGAATCTCAAGAAGATGAAGAACCTAGTCCCGAAGACATTTGGGATGCAATGATAGAAACGATGACTCAATAAAGTAAAAAAGGAAAAGGACAATAATAAGATGCAAGCAATGACGTAATTGTGCCAATAATTCACAACAAGCCAAATACCCAGACATTATGCTGTCGGCCATTTTAAGTCAAAAAGAAAGCAATAATGTTGCTTTTAATATTTTTGTAATTTTTCTTTTTTCGTGTCATTATTTGATGTGACGATGGGGCCCACAAAGTGCACCCGTCATCAATTATTGATCTTAGTAACCGGCTACCAAATGTCATGATAGTCTTTTTACCGACTTAAATAGTAAGCCTTAGTTTTCTATATAAGGCACTAAAATGCCTCAGTTGTGACCAAGCTTTGAAAATATAATTTCCTTTCATATTACATTCTCCTCTAATAGCCTACTATTTTACAACTTATTTTCTCTTCCCCATCGATAAGCAAGTTATATAATTTTTCTCATCCATAAGCAAGGGATCTAATTTTTCTTATCCATAAGAAAGGTATTTTATTTATTATTATTTTTTTTTCTTATGCTAATTTTTAGCTAAGCTACTAAGTTGTAATAAGGCGATAGAATGGTATCAAAGCAATATAATGGGATATATATATATATATATATATATATATATATATATATATATATATATATATATAAAAGTTATTGAAGCAAACATTTCCCTCATAAAACAAGGGTGTTTTTGGAATTTTAAATTATAATATTAATTTAATTTATTAGCTGAACGTATAATTAATTGAATAGTTGTAGTTCTCCAATGGTTCATATTATTAGAAATAGTAGAGGCACTTAATTATAATAACTTTCGAAAAACGAATAATTTGGGTTGTGGTACAAATAATAGTATTGATGATAAAATATCTTTTAACATGTAGTAGATTTTTTTTAAAATATAGAAATTTGTATATTGGGTTCAATTTATTTATAATCCTTGTATGTAATTGTAACCGATCAAGATTTAATTATGTAATATGTGTGCAATTAAGTTTAAGCAAGCATAAATCATTCAAGAATAAACACAAAATCATTCAGATTTAATGGATTTAGATTCTTTTTATTTTTACATAAGATTTAATGGATTTAGATTCTTTTTATTTTTTAAAGTTCTTTTTATATAAATTAGTTGCTTTGAAATTTGGTGTTACAAATTTTAAAATAGTAAAAACATTACTTTCTATATATTATATTTTTCTATGCGTCTCACGGATTCAAAATTTAGTATATTATAAGTTTTATTTTAAAAAAGCTATCACATAATTTATTTTAATTGGATATCTGTATAAAATTAGTTTACAATAATTATGTATATAATTTCTCTAAAAAAGATTCAATAGGTAAAATATTTATATAGAGGAGCGATCAAATTACATTTAAAAAATTGTATTTGTTTAATAACACATGTAAGATAAATATTTTTTAAAATCAGTTGTTAAATTAAAAACTAATATCATACTTATAAATTTCCACATTAATTTATGTGAATAAATCACTTTAAAGAATAAAGTGAATCATATCAACCATTATTATTATATGTAACTCTTAATTTTATTAAATGAACATAACTCTTTAACTTTTTACGTAACTATTTAAATATAAAACGAGTGTAATTCATAATATATATATTATATCAAATGAGAAAAGTTTTAAATAACACAGTAAAATACATCAATAGTCATAATTAAAAGTGATATATGATAATTACTTTTTATATTATATATATATATATTTATTTATTTATAAGTAAAAACTTTTTGTTAGTGAAACAGAAACTTGTTGGGGGAGAGAAGTTTATTTTGAGCGGGAAACTAAAAAGCAAGTTCGAGCATATATAGTGACTACTTATTCTTGTTTCTTAAAAAATATAAGAGAAAGTAAAAGAAGAAAAAAGGAAAGGTAAGCAATTAAGTACGCAGTGAGAAGACAAGAACAAAGCGTAAACAAGAAAATAGATATACTACTTATTTAGGGCATAACCATGGCGGAGGAAGGTACCTATCCCATGGACATCGACCAAACTAACTCTTTCTCTTCTAATTTCGATAAGGGCAAAACTGTCATTTACGCAGGCAACCCTTCAATCGGCGGCAAGGCCACTCTCTGGGTCGAAAAGTACCGTCCTCAGTCCCTCGACGACGTCGCTGCTCACCGTGACATTGTCGACACCAGTAACTCTCTCTCTCTCACTCTCACTTCTAGGGTTTATCGTTCCTCTTATTCCTCATTGGCGCGTTATTAATTGTTTGTTCATTTCTGTGTGTGTAGTTGATAGATTAACCACTGAAAACAGATTACCCCATCTTCTGTTGTACGGTCCTCCTGGAACGGGAAAAACATCAACTATTCTCGCCGTGGCACGCAAACTTTACGGCGCTCAAGACCACAATATGATTTTGGAACTCAATGCTTCAGATGATAGAGGAATTGATGTTGTTAGACAGCAGATTCAAGATTTTGCTAGCACTCAAAGCTTATCATTTGGGTTGTCTTCTCTGCCTAATTTATTTGTTTTTTTGTGACTGCAATATACACTGCTTTGTACTTTGTATCATTGAATTGCTTTTGTGGATGTCAATCTGATATTCTTTGAGTTGCTTTGTTGTTATGTGGTGGTTATGTTAGTTAATAGCCATAGGGTGTAATGTGCATCGATATAGTTCACTTCAATTTAACTTGAAAGCTTCACAACTTTCTGTTGATTAAGGAGGCAATTAGCATAGTTCTCAACTTCTCATTGCTTTCCCTGTTTATCTTTAGGGTATGTTTGGGAGTTGTGCCTTGGAGAGTTTTAAGGGAGAGCTTTGGAGGACTAATTCTATATTTTGGTATATATTTAAGATTTTAAATTTTTTGAAAGAAAAACTTGAAAATGATAATATTACATTTCACTCACACTTGATTTGTTTTTAGAAACATTTTATAGCTTCTTTAATTAAAGTAATGAAAATAAGTCATCTCTTCCCCCCCCCCAAAAAAACCTCAATCCAAACATACCCTCACTGAATTTTCAGGGTTCAGCAGTAAATATTGTAGTGAGTTCCAATTTCCTGTATCAGTCCATTGGTCCACTTGGAGGTTCTATATTTATCTCCTTTCCGAATCTTGGATAGCTGTGGCATTCATATTGTAAACTATTTATCCTCCTTAAGCTGATATCAAGCTTAAAAGTAAAACTTTAAAGACAATACAAGGATATTCAAATATTTCCTCTTGTCCATGTCAATTTTTAGTCAAGAATCACGATGGTTTTTATTTTTAAGGGCATTGTTATTTTTTTTTTGTTTTTTTGTCCATTTGTTTTTTATATTGGGAAGCTAAATGGATAAAAGTGTAACCAAAATTTGGGGTTTCTGTTGTTTTTGCAAGTGTAATGGAATTGCAACCTTAACTTATCTAATATTCAAAGATTTTTTGTTCAGCATCAAGCCCTCTGTAAAACTGGTCTTGTTAGATGAAGCTGATGCCATGACTAAGGATGCCCAATTTGCATTACGTAGAGGTGTGCACCAAAATTTATATGCCATCTAACTTATGTATATAGCTTCAATCCAATCTAATTTATGTATATATATAGCTTCAATCCATTTTTTTGAGCAATAATACCCTTCACCTTCTTTTGTTACAGTTATTGAGAAATATACCAAGAGCACTAGGTTTGCACTTATCTGTAATCATGTAAACAAGATTATCCCAGCACTGCAATCAAGATGCACTCGATTTCGGTTTGCCCCTCTTGATGCTGTCCATGTCACTGAAAGGCTGAAACATGTTATTAAGGCTGAAGGGTATGTTTCCTTCTCTGTTATAAAGTCTGCTTGTGTTAGATTCAGTCAGAATATGTCTTTTGCTGCGCGAGAATTTCTTATTATTCTATTCTCTTAATGGGGGATGTGCATATTGAGTGCCATTTTTGCAATAATGGGAAGAATGAAGCTTTCATTACTTATATCAAGAGCATGAATTAGTTATGTTAATGTTTTAACGCCTATCAAATGTTTATCTTCCACAAGCTTGGAGATTGGCCTTTTCTGACATTAACTTGTTTAAATGCAACTAATTAAGAGGCCCTTGCAAGATAGCAAAGTAAAGGAATCAAATAGTATGTAAGAGAGCAAAGTAAATCAGAAAAAGAAAGTTATTAATCAGCTTATCAAACTCATCCTGTCTTTCTTCTAACTCCATCATCTTAGCATATATATCCTTTTTGCTTTCAGTTCATCTTAGAAGATTATTATTAAGTGTCCTTATATGATGGTAGTTGTACTACTTGATAGAGCTTCATTTTTTTAAATAGATATGAATATATATAGCAGAACTCTATTGTTGAATGCCAACCATTGTATGAGCAGTTTTGGTTGAATTTTCGTTTTGCATTTTAAAATATAAACTGATTTTTACGTTCATTCACATGTATATGAACAGAAATACTCCATGAAAAGGGTTATTATATGCTCTTGTTATACTGATACATGAATCATAAGATCAGGGTCCTCTACTGTGGAACTGCAAGTGCAGTCTGAGAGATGCAAGGATGACATACAGGTCCTTTATTTTTAAAAGTTGTAAAACCCAACTTGCATGTCTATCGCTCTATAACTGCCTGTGCGTTTCAACTGCAGGCATTCCTTCCAGACCATTGAATCATATTTATTCCTTTTGGGAAATCTGATTGAATTCTTAATACTAAAACACATATTACTTCGAGTTATGGATTACTAAGAGGAGTCTTGTAAATTTTCTAAAATATTTCGTGAGGAATCATTAAGTGATAGTGTGTTATGACCAATAAAACATAGAATCACATAGTCTGTCTTTTAATGTCAAATGTAATCATAATCATGGTAATCCCTGCTGGTCTGGTTCCGTTGAAATGTATCACTTCTTTGCCGTTGCTACTAGATAACTACTCCACTACATTTTTATAACAGTCAAAGCATTGTTATTCTTTTGGGCTTGGTAAATTGCAATATGTTGATTACTAACATTTTGGAGTTTGACTAGGCTTGATGTTCAAGACAGTGGATTATCTGCTCTTGTTCGGCTTAGCAATGGAGATATGAGAAAGGCATTGAATATTCTTCAGGTAGTTCTTTGAAGCCTTAAGTTTTCTTATACACAAACTACAAAGCTAGTACAGCTTGTTCTTTTATTTTTTGTTAATATCTTCATACAAGGGAGTAGTTGTATGTGTGTTGCAGAATCAAATTATTTTATGGGAATGAGTAGTAGTTCTACAGTTTTAGTATCAGGACCCCTGTCACTTACATTGACACACGTGAGTATCTTGACTGAAATTAAAAGTAGGCAAGCTATAGTTATACATGGTGAAGTCTTGAGATGATGAGTGCTAATTTCAATATTTTCACTCAGATGAAATACATGATTTGAGACTATTTAATTCTTGAATAACTTCTGTACTAAAGATTACTTTGAGGGATCAACTTCAATAATCAGCAACATACATTACTATTAAATTATATATCCTGGATAAATGGTCAAATGATCCATTTTTTATTTTTTAAATATGCACATGCCTGATGATCTGTATGTATATGCCATGTAAATTTATGTCTATTCTGATGTAAGTTAAACCAAAATGATAAATGCTTCTATAAGAAAAAAACATCTTTCTGGGGTAGTTTTCCATTTATTATTCTTATAATTTTAGCTGGTTCCAAATGCGCAAGTATTCTTTCTTGAAGTTTGATTTTGGCATGCATGATTCTATATTATGCAAGTTTCCAGGACAACTACCAATTTATAGATTGTATGTATGAAATAAGTATTGTGAATTACTATATCCGTAATTATTGTGTCTTTTTTTTCAGTGGATCCTAGATGACATATTTTGTTGCTTTGATATTTGTGCAGTCAACACATATGGCCTCTCAGCAGATAACAGAAGAAGCCGTTTACCTATGCACTGGAAATCCATTGCCCAAAGACATTGAGCAAATATCTTACTGGCTTCTAAATGAACAATATTCAGAGAGCTATAAAAGTATTCAGGATTGTCTTTAATCTTTTAGAAATGGATTTTAATATTTATAAGCATTTTATGATTTTATTTGCATTGATTTTAAATAGGAATACATGATATTAAGACAAGGAAAGGACTGGCCCTGGTTGATATTGTAAGAGAAGTGACAATGTGAGTCTTATATATAATATTAACGTCCAACTTCCTGGCAATTCATTTTAGTATTCGTATTTATACTGTATTGTCGTTGCAGGTTTGTTTTTAAGATTAAGATGCCTGCAGCTGTTCGAGTGCAGTTGGTGAATGATTTGGCCGACATAGAGTATGTATTGCTGCCTACACTTTTACTTGCTATTCTCCTTATGTTTGAAGTATAATTATTTGTAAGGCTGATAGAGATTGTTATCGTTTTGCTGGGAGTGGGGAAGAATCCCCGTTGATTACAAATAATGGCAACACCTCAAGGTCTGCCTACCTCCAAATGCCAAAAGGCCCTAATTTGCTCAATTAACAAGATATATCACTCTCCACGAGTCCTCTCTTATTTGTAGCAACATGTCTTACGTTCTAAATTTGTAATTATTTAACTAATAAACTCTTATTAGGCTATGAAAAGAACATAGGCTCCTCAGGCCTATACCTGTCAAAGGCCTTTAAATAAGTTTTTAGGTCAAGTCAAGCTTCTTTTTATGCATTTGCAAAATGAATAGGCTGGAAAGCACATAAAACCCTGCCTTAGGTAACAAATCAGGCTACGGCTGACATTCGAATCCCAAAATAAAAACATGAGCTTATTTAGGCAAAGTCTAAATTGGCATAGCCTATTTTCTTCTTGAACAAGCACAAATTGCACAACTATGAAAACAAAATAAAAATTTGGCTTAGCTTATCTTGATGGTGCTAGGACATAGATAAAGGAGAATTAGTTAGTAGAAGTAGTCTATTGGTTGAGGTTGTTATAAGTAGTTAGACTATTATGTTTGTTAGTAGAGTTAGTTTGTGATCCTTTCCCTCTTGTATCCTAAGTGCACATAGAACCTATAAATAAAGGTTTCATCCCATATGAAAGTATCTTTTAACAACTTTAGAAATTGAGCGGTGCAAATCTTTATAGGAGCGTATCCGCTCGTGTATCATTTTCTTGGAGAGGTTCTCTCCTATTATTTCTTTTCTTTTCTTTTTTTTATAAATATTAGTGTTCTTTTTTGAAATCTTTGGAATCCACCAGAGCCGCCAGACACTGATTAATGGGTTGTGGCTCCTCCAACGCCGCCGCCACCGAAACCACCGGACCTACAAACCCCCTGTGTCGCTGCCCCCATATTTATCCCAGGGCCTTGAACTTTTCCTAAGAGGAGAGCACCAATCTGCAACAAAGCTTGCTGCTTTCTGTGCTATGTTAACTTTGGAAGTGCTTATACATCCTAGGGCACTTCCGCAGGTTGATTATATCTATGCAAACAGCCGTGCTGTTGATAAAGCTCAGTCCAATTTCCGAGATGAATATGGTATCCGGAACAACACTACTCCATTTGGTTGGCCTCAGGAAGAACCTTTCGACTGTGATAATAATCTGGTTGCTGAATCTTTGACAAATGGCGATCATGAGATGAGTGGGTCTTTGTCCTTTGGCCAGTGGGAATGGGATCCAGGTGGCAACAATGCAAATGAGAGTAATAGCTCCTTACTTTGGTGGGATACAAGTGTCAATAGTCTAAATGAGAGCATGTTGCAGGAAGACGCCAGCACCTTAATTTTAATAAGTCTGTGGAAGGGAAAAGGAAGCCAAAGCATGTTATCAAATATTACACCTACAAGATTATAATAGATGTCACCCTTGAGGATAAGGTTGTTTTGAAGAGGGGGTGTTTTGTTAGGACATATACGTAGTTAGTAGAAGTAGTTAATTGGTTGAGATTGTTATAAGTAGTTAGACTATTATGTTTGTTAGTATTGTTTGCTAGTGATCCTTTCCCTCTCTTATCCAGAGTGTACATGGAACCTATAAATAAAGGTTCTATCCCTTATGAAAGTATCTTTTAGCAACTTTAGAAATTGAGTGTTGTAAACCATTGTAGTAGTGTATTTGCCTATTATGATTGTTAGTAGAGTTAGTTAGTGATCCTTTCCTTCTCTTATCTTGAGTGTACATGGAACCTATAAATAAAGGTTACATCTCTTGTGAAAGTATCTTTTAGCAACTTTAAAAATTGAGTGGTGTATCTGCTTTGTGTATCATTTTCTTGGAGAGATTCTCTCCTATGATTTCATTTCTTTTTTCTAAATATTAGTGTTCTTTCTCAAAATCCTTGGAATCTAATTCTTGGGTTCCTAACAGACAGTGATAGAAGATAAAATACAGTTTTCTTTGTTTTCTTGTCCATGTTTTGTGCAACTGGATATCAGATTCTTTTACTGGTGAATGATATGTAGCTGTACTCCGCAGAGACTATATATATGCATACATCACTTGTCTTAAGTTTGCAGAGTAAGTAGAGCTACTTATAGTTTTACTGCATGCAAATCACTTATCTTATATTCCTGGTATTATGTATACCAGACATCATCACATGATCTTGCAACACAAATCTGTGAATATAGTATGAAAATTTAATGATAAACATGGATCTAACATGGTATCTTTTCTTTTTGGTTTTTAAAAATACACGTGTGCACATGATAATGGGAATGAAATTTCATCTCTTGCAGGTACAGATTAAGTTTTGGGTGCAATGATAAGCTTCAGCTTGGATCAGTTATTGCTTCATTCACACGAGCTAGATCTGCACTGGTTGCAGCTGCTGCATAACCTTCACCTGACTATGATGCAATGGGTGTTACATTCTTAAAAGTAGTTAGATATATTCCAAATTCCCGTGCATCAAAATATTTCCCTTGTACATCGCAAGTGACATCAGGATAGTGCTATGCTGGTGTATCTTCGTTGGCCCTGGCGCCTACTCTGATAGTGTATGTTTTGTTTTCTTTTGAAGTTATGATTAAATTTTATGAAAAATCAACAAAGCCTATTGGGATTAAATGAACCAATTTAACAAAATGTTGCTAATGAGAGTTGGGATATAACCTTCAACTTCTTTATCACTTGGGTTATGAGATTAAATTAGTTCAGTCGAATATTTTTAATCAATAACTTTTTCTGGAAAAATAAAATTATCAGTATATAGATTCGCATCTTCCTTTCTAACTCGCAAAACCTAGTGTAAGACATCCAGCTACAGAAGAGCTGAAACCCAAAAAGCAGTATTTTTTGTTTCAATTCTATATTCTAATATCTAAAAAGTATGAGGATTGATTATCACTTTCAACTACATCGGTACAACTTTCTAATCTATGGTGTATTCAGTCTGGAGAATTCTTCTTACTTCCGTTAAAATTTGAACACATTTTGAACCAATCCAAAGTTGTCCTAACAAATATAATGACCATGTTTAGAAACCTTTGTAACTTTGAATTTTCGTGTAAAAACTAAATTAACTTGCCGCATGATTCTGCACTTTCTGTCCAAGACAACATCTGAAATACGTCAAAAACGTGTTTTATATGTGTTTTTTATCGGCAAGAAAAATAGAAATGATCTAATGTTATTATTATTTTTAGTTGAAATTGAGAAAATTGAAAGTTATCCATTGTTTAGAATTATAAAGAAAAAAATATATTTTAATTTTTTTATTATAATTTGTATTAGTTTAAAATATTTTAAATATGTATTTGATACTATTTCTTTAATATTCTTGTGTTAAAGTGTTTGGAGATGTAATTCAAATATTTATTTTGAAAATTGTGAATGTATTAAGAGACTTGCAAAATTTGAGAAAAATTAATGTATTTTAATAATTTTTATATTATTATCTAGTTTTTATTAGATAAAGGTGGTAATTTTTTCTTCAACTTTAAAATTTCCATGTATTTTGATTGTTACTTGAACTTATCTGTTCACACAAGATGCCTTATCCTAGCGGCAGAATGTCAAAAACAAGGAGCCGATTAAAGAGAAAACATTTGAATGGAATACAATATTGGAAAAAAACATTTATATTGGTCAAGAATCAAGATGCCTAATTCCGGCGGCAATATGTCAAAAACAAAGAGCAAGCAGAAACATATTAATAACATATGAAATTTCAATAAATATTAATTTTTAGATTTTTTTTAATCAAATTAAAATTCATTAAAATCCTAACTATGTTAAAACCTTAAATTAATTACATATATTTGTAGACAATAATAATAAATAAAATTCAGAAAAATTTATACATAATAGAAAAATTAATCAAAAGTTCTAAGAAAAAAATAAACGAAGATAACTACTTGAATTATAAAACTACAAAAATTCTTCTGTGCACACATAAATAATTCAACTACATCAGCAAGAGCTTAATTTAACTATGGGCATGTTAAGAATCAAAGAAAAGAAAAGAAAAGTAAAAAGACCATTTTTTTAAAAATTTTGAAGTATTGATTACACGTCTCAAAATTTATTTTCTTTTTTAATTAAATATATAATAAATGTCATTGTCTGAAACATTTGTTAGTATTTTTCATTTTAATTGCCTTTAATATCATTTTAGTATTTTTCATTTTAATTGCCTTTAATATCATTTTAGACTATTAAACGCATTGTATTATATTATTATCAAAACAAAATATAATAAAACACTTAAATAAAACAAATAAAATTGACAAGTACACATAATAGGTGTCGCAACAAAAAAAAAACATCCTACTAATACTAAATAAGGTGGGGCAGTCCTCCTATACTAATAGTGAATATATAGAATAGAAGCATAAAGTGACTGTATTAATTTAGGTTGTCGTAAATGACATTCTATTCTATCATCACATGAAACATGTTTTGTACCTTATCTATCTACATCCTACAATAACTATGCACATGCTAATCCTAGAGATGGGTAAAAGATGCACCCTTGGTTCAATAGGGGTGGTACCAAAAACACTGCATATTAGTAGGCCCAACACATGCATTTTTTTTAAATGTTCCTTTCCCAAATTTGTATCGGCTCATGCTTAGGAAATTTAATCAAATAATATTGTAAGCATTGGCACAGGCACACTCATAGACTCTCGTCTCGTGCTACCGTGCGATGCGTTACAGGGATTGATTGTGTCACATGTTTTTCAGTTTCATCTTTCAAATGCTCAAAAGGTTTTTGGCAAGTACATGAACATATCCTGCAACGGCGACATCTGATTATTGCTCTGGAATTGAGACCCGAAACCACTGTTCAGAGTGGCATCCACGTAATTATAAGGAAATTCAAGGTTCTTTTCCCATTCGTTCCACTTAGGCTCGCTCTGCACCTCGCTTGCAAACTCCGGCGACACCACGTGTTCTGAACAGCTCGAGTCCGTGTGCAGTTTCGGGATTGAATCTGATGTGTCGAAATACATGTAATCCCTCATTCCCGCCGTCGCTTGTGGCGGAGGGTGTGGCGGAAGACCGATTACACGTGTCAGAATATCTGGCTTCTTGTCTTCGATTTCCGAGGGCTCAGTTTTCCTGTTTATTACACCGTTGTTCGGTTGTTTCTCGATTGTACCTTTCTTATTGTAAATACGACAAAGAACCCAGTCATCCAGCTGCAAAATTAGAACCGTTGGATCAATTTCATTTCCTTTTGTTTGTAAGGATTAGTCCAAATATTTTATAATACGCAGGTCAAGAGATAAGTACGAATAAATAAATAAATTCTGTAAGTGGAAAAGTAATCATCCGTGGTGGTTGGCAGATGAATTTCAATATTATTTGAATTAATTAATTTAATATTATTTGAATTAATTAATTTAGCTAGAACCGTAAAGTACTTTAATCGTCTGATTTAATGAGATGTTAAATTTTATGATCCGAAAATCAGCCACCACATGAAAATATCAAGTGGACAACTAGTAAAGGTTCCTTAATGTTATTATCAAAAAGAAAAAGCCTTACATTATCACAAGTATTTAAAGGCATAATTTAGAAACATATATTTACTTCTTTGGTTTCATAATTCCTGTTACTTTACCGGATATAAATTTGTCTTAAAATAAATATTATTTATAATTTTAATTTTTTTAGATTATTTATTATTTAATATATTTTTAAAATAAATAATATGTATTTTTATGTTTATGTGTCCGAATGATATTTTTAACCAATTATTTTCCTATCAAATCACATGGGACATAAAATAATCATAATTCAACTGATTTAAATGACTCAGACTAATTATACGGTAGACAATATTAATTGAATTGTCTAGTTAGGTTTAATTTTAAAAACTTTATATCCACATTTGTTTTCACCAAACTTGGTTCAATGATCAAAATCGTAATTTCATAAAAGATATCCCTAAACTAGATCTAAATTTAAAAAAATTGAAAAGTTACGTATGTATACCCTTAAGCTGTTCTTTCTGCGAATGGAGCGATCCACGTCAGCCAAACGATACTCGTGCATAATCCAATTTGTTTTATCACCTTTGGGTGCTTTCCCGGCGTAAAACACCAAAGCTTTCTTAATCCCAACCGGTTTCGGGTTACCTATGGGTTTATCTGCCCCGGTTGCCTTCCAATATCCAGACCCAGCCGCCCGGTTCGGCCTGGAACCGTTGGGATATTTCCTGTCTCGTGGCGAGAAAAAATACCACTCTTTTTCTCCATAAGATGCCATGCCTATAAAATAACAATATTGATAAATTAAAGTGAAGAATAATGAATTAATAGTTATATAAAAATATGAAGAGAAAAAAGATTAGACAAAATTACCAGGAAGATCCCAAGGATCGTACTTATAGAGGTCAATTTCGGCGATGATGGGAACAGAGATGGGTTCCGAAGTGCATTTACGGCAGAGATAGTGCATCACGAGCTCCTCATCCGTTGGATGGAATCTGAAGCCTGGTGGCAATTGAAGCTCTGATGCCATGTCTATGTCTGTGTGTGATTGCTACTATAAGATCTGAATTTCTAATTAATTAATTAATTAAATAATTAATCTAAACTAGTTGTGATACTTTCTCCGTCAACCAAGAATACTAGAAACAACTACGGTGGCGGCGTTTGAAACTTATCTCATAAGGGAGAGACGTCTATTTATAAGGGCCAATAGAGGTGACACGTGCTACAGGACCAAGTTGTTTCTAGAATACACGTGAACGATACCATTTTGCTAGTGCTCATAAGCGTGAAAGATGTAGGGCCAAACCCAAGGTTTTTTTCTTTTTTTGAAAAACAAAAAACTAACTAGTCGATGCTAATTTGAGTGCGACACAATTTACTCTCTCACACAACATAATATGCAGGTTACTCCATTACTATTATATGCATTTTTTTTTTTAAACAATTCAATAATTTCTCCATTTCAAAAAGTTTCATATAAAATCAAACACACATAAAATATTGTAATTTTTTTTAATAAAATGTCAAAATATTGTTTAAATATTATTTTGTGTTAAACTTTATATAATAATAATATTATTTATAAATATTTTTAAGTCCTAACTCAACTAACAAATGTCGATATCGTTAATTTTAATATCTTAAATTCGACACATTATAGTAGTGTGAGTTAGTTATAGTAAAATTTATTATTTTTTATAAGACAAAAAAAATATTATTCATAGTATCATAAATATATAGTAAAAAAAATATTATTTTAAAAAAATATCAATAATATTAATTAAATAATACAATTAAAAATATATATATAAGAAATTAAAAAGATAAATTGTTTTGAAACAGTTTTGTTTTACACGTAGTAAATTATATGGAGACAACAAATGTAATTAATTGTTATAATTTTTTGTCTTCACTTGTGTTTGGACTTTAGTCCTCTTAGTTTTTTTTTAATTTTTAACTCAAACGAGTTACTATCCATCCACTCCATTATTATATGAGTTATACATTAGCCGTGCCTTAAAATGTCTATATATCTTATATCAGCATACAAATATTGTTTTCCAATTTGATTACTTAATTGATGACAATACTTATACTATTTGTTTTTAATTAGTATATGGTGTAAATTGTTCAAGAACAAGGGATCCACCGGAAGATGGGTGGTCAAGAAGTTTGAGAAAAAAATAATGAAATAAAATTTAACGTATAAGGTTAATGTGTTCCTTTTATGAAATTGTAGAATATCTTGAGTGTTAATTTTTACGAGGACTAATACGTTTATTATATGTAATAGTTAGAGCTTAATTTAGATATCATATTTAAATGGTCAAGGATTATTTATATATATAAACAAGGACTAATCTAGTCATTTTGTAAAAATAAAATATTACATAATGTTGCGGAAATCACTCCAAAAACTATTTAAATATTTAGAATTGGAATCTTATTACCGCAGGAGTTCGTAGTTAAAGGTAAACATAAATGTCACTTTATTTCGGCACTATATTCCCATTCCGATTCCTTCTACATTTCCTTTTCTCGTTTTGTTTAGCGTTTAAAATTCATTTTAAAAAGTCTATTTTGAATTCCATTAATTCAATTATTCATTTTATATACATTAAAAAAGTATATAAAATCGAAGTGACTAAAATTTGAAAAAAATAATTAATATGATATTATAAATTAAAAATATTATTTATTTTTAAATAAATCATTCACTTATTATAATAAAAACGAAAGAAAATAATTTAGTATTAAGATTATGATGGAAAGAAATAGAATAGTTGGGTGATGAATGAAAAATAGGGAAAAGGTGGGGGGAATGAGAGCGACAAGTGTCACGGTATGAAGTGTGATGCGTGCGTGTCGATGAGTGGGGCCATGGGAGGTGATTTTGTCACTGCTTACGACATTGGTTTTGGACAGTGGTGCGAGGCAGTGACCGGGGCCACCGTTGTTCGCATGTAGTCGGCGCGTTTTTTAGACTTTTTGCCGGATGAATTTGAATTGTGGATTAGACATACACGTGGCTCTGAAAACGTTCACTTTCGTTGGATCCTCTATTGGCTGGATTTATGATCTGTACCTTTTCTTTCCCCAACATCAGACCCCACCTAACCGCGTAAAACTCTTGCGGCTGCCTCATCACCCTTCATCTCTTTTACTTCTATTTTTATAAAATTTCTACCACATGTTTTTCTGTCTTACCTTTCCCATTTTCAGCGTCTTTATAGTAATAACTTCCTTCATTTTTATGTATTTTTAAGACTAAACATAATTTATTTTCAGTTAATATTTTAATTTTTTATTTTATTTGATTTTTTATTTTTATTTTAAGTAATAATTTAATTTTTTATATTTTAAAATATCAACAATGTTATCCTTTTTATTTATAAAAATTCAAAAAATTCATAAAAATTTTCAACCAAAACCTGTAAAATTAATTATATTCTTTAATATAATACAAATTTTATCAAATTCGTAACTCAAATCTTCAAATAAATATTTTCATTCGTTATTTGATATTGTTAGAGATGAAAATATGAGTTTATTTGAATATTTGAGTTTCGAATTTGATAAAATTTGTACTATATTGAAAAATATAATTAATTTATGGGTTTTTGATGAAAATTTTGATGAATTTTTAAATTTTTGTAAAAAAAAGGATAACATTGTTGACATTTTAAAACATACAAGATCAAATTGTCACTTAAAATTAAAATAAATAATCAAATTGAAAGAAAAAAAATAAAAGATTAAAACGTTAACTGAAATTAAGTTAATGAACCACGAATACTATTTAGCCTATTTTTAATATTCTTTTTTTCTTTTGTTTTATAAATATTTATTAAATATTATAAAAAACTGAATGATGAATTACTGTATATATGGTGTCTATAATTATTATTAAATTGTTTATTATTTATAAATATATTTAATATTAATTTTTTTATAATTTTAAATAAGTTAATAGTATTAATAAAGATAAATTTGAAAAATATAATAAATACATATAATAATTTGTATAAAAGTTTATATTTAAAATACCATAAGTACTCTAAATTATAATTAATATAATTATTTTATTAAACTAAACAGTTTTGCACATATGTTTTGTTTTTTTATTATTTTATTTTATGATTTCATTATTCATAAATTATATTATATTGTGTGTCGTCTTAGTGTGATATTTTTATATTTGTCTCGTTGCGATGTTTTAGTTTGTTTTAAGTTTGCACTTTTTATATTTATTAAAGTGTTTGATAATAATTCGTTTTGTCAATAGCTAATTATGAATAATGAATTTATAGATACTATCACCAAATTTAATAATTTCATTGTCTTACAAATGATTTACTAATACATGGTTGAATCAGTTATTTAATATATCACTTATAATAGATATGAGTAAATACTAACAAATATTTTTTTCTCAAAGACCAATAATATTAAAGATCGTAGATCTTATGTTATTTATGATTGTTGAAAATACGTGGAAAAAGTTAATTTGATTATTATAATATTTACATATATCATAATTAAGTGTATTTTGAATTTTTTTTTTATTAATTTTAAAATATAAATGTGAAATATCTTAACTCATAATTAATTTAATTATATTATTTTAATGTAAAGCATTTAAATGGAAGTTATATAACGATAAAAAAAAATCTATTTAGAATTGTTTTGAGGTGGGATATTTGTTTTTGTTTGACAATTCAGTTGTCATAGCATGATATAGTAAATGAAACGAATTTCATAATAATACCGAAAATGTTACATGAAATAAGGTTACGTTATAAGGAAAAACATAATTAGTATTTTTTAGTTAACGATATAAAACGGTAAATGTATATTGTAAATAAAATATTACTTAAATATAATTTTGTTTTTTTTTTATTTTTATTTAATATTCATTTTGATTTTTTTTGTTGTGATGTAATTTAATTTATTTTAAAATAATTTTTTTATAACTATATATTATTATCATAAACTATTAAAATTAAAACATCCAAATAAAAATTAATTAATCGTGTTAATTAGTACTGTCATTCTTGTGGCATTGACTTGGTCTTGATGATAAATACCGTATACGGCCACGTATGACCGTCACGTTGGCTCTAATTTACTCATTAGTTCTAAATGTGGTGAAGGTATCATTAATTAATTTTTACTTCATTTTTTAATTTTAATAAAAAAGTTAGCAAGGCGGTTAAAATTGTGTAATTCTACATATAAAGATTAAAATTCCAAAAATTAAATGGAAGGACTTAAATATCAAATTAAACACAATAAAAAGATTAGAAGTATATAGTTAAACTAAATATTTAATATAAAATAGAGTGAATATTAGTTACTTTGACCGTTAATAAAACACGCAAAAAATACCATGCTACCGCATTATTTTTTTTTACAACTTTTCTAAGCACTCCATCTCAAAATTTTATGAAAAATGGAAAGAATTACACATATTAAGACATAGTGTTGATTAGTTTAATGTTGGCTTGTTATATTGTTTTTTTAAAAATGATTTTGAACGTAATTTATTTTTTTATAACATTTTTAAAATTTTTAAATAAATATTGAGAAATTGGTCTACATAGTTACTCATAAAGAATTATTTATATATTTCATTTTTTATTATAATTTATTTAATCGTAAAATTACACAAAATACTTATAATGAGAAGTCCATTTTAGTAGATTATTATAATAATCATTTTAGTGTTAAATAAGTTTTTAATTTCTGTAAAATTTTATTTTTAGTCCCTACAAAATTATTTTATAAATTACTTTAATTTTTATTGAAACGAAACATTTTTCAACTTTAAAATTTTGAATTATTTTTTACAATTATGTTAGAATACTATTAAAATTTCATCTAAAAAAATTTAGAATTTATTTAACTTATGATAAATTAAATATAAATTTTTTAAATGTTAAATATTTAATATAGAAATCAAATTTTGAGCTAATTTTTTTAGAATAATTTTTTATAGTGTTGTAAACATG
>JBBPBO010000004.1:65475740-65542402 GCA_037974295.1 Cicer cuneatum | reverse complement strand
AAGTAGTTTTTTTTTTTTCATCTATTCTTTTTTTTTAAGTTTTTTCTTTCTTCAATAGGTGCTTTGATCTTTTTTAATGTCTGATTAACTTCTTTTGAAAAAGGTTTAACTACAAATTTATAAATAATATTTATTTTTGTACGAGTCATTTAATTTTTTTTTCTTTTTATATTGATCATTTAATTTTTTGTAAACAGTAGCCTTTAAAGTCTAAAGTAAAAATTTATAGGTTCTTCTTTCAATACTTTATTTTTTTAAAACAACATTATTACCGTTATTTCAACCATAAAATATGAAATTTATCTATTCTCACTTCATCATCTCCCTCTATATCCTTATCCCTTAAACTCAAATAAATTAAAAACTCAAATACATTTTATATTGCATGATCTCATCAAACGCCAAAAAAAAGAAAAAAATAATTGTGACACAAATTTTGATTTGAATTACTTGATCTCAATGAAGAATTGAAATGATACAAAATATAATCAGGAGATGGCATGTATATAGGGACAAATGCAGTTTCATACTCAAGTAGGCTTCCTCTACTGACATTTTTTAATGATTGTTATCACGCATTTTATAAAAAATGTGTCACCTGCGAAAAGCATAGAAAATAAATAACCTTAAAAATTTATTTGCGAAAGGTAATTCGTCTACTCCTATTTTTTTAATTTTTTATATCAAAATTATTATTCATCTACTTACTGAGGCTGGTCTCGCATGTGCATGTGTAAAAAAAGAAATTAAAATTTTATAATTAGTTACGGTTTTTGAAATTTTTTTAATGAGAAAAAAAATTCATTTTGGACAAAAATAACTCAATATTAAGAACAAAAGAATAATGACCAGATAATTACTATCAATCATTTTTTTGGCAACACTTAATCATACTTTTTGGGTCAACTGACCATCTATACCCAGATGGTAAATCAGGCCTAAAGATCTGACATAGTACACTATCTCCATTCTGGAGCTTTTGTCCATCTATTAGTATTGCGTCGGAGGTTCTTTTTGACAAAGTAGACCAAAAATCTTTAGGTGCATACAATTGAAGCTAGAGATGGAGGTAGGATAAGGCCGTCCTATAGGGGTATATCACCTAATTTATTTAAGATTTATATTGGTCCAATTTGTTTAATAAAAAAATATAAGTTTAGATTTTTTAAAAAATTTATTTATTTAAATAAGTCAGACTTCAAATTTTTAAAAAGTCTATTAAATCTAACAAGCGGACCTCTTTAATGTAATAGAGTTTTTTTGTATTTGTTTTGTTATTTTATGGTTAAGAAAAATAACATTTTTTGTTGTCATCGTTTGAAGTGATCTCCCTCAAACCGAAACAATTTGTTGAAATCAGGAGCAGAAGAACATGTCCCAGTAATTTCGTCAGTAGACATGACATAACGAAACGTCTTAAAAATTGTTTTTGAGTTTCGAAAATTGTTTCAAAATAAATTTTCAGTCACCGAATATATTATTGGGTTGAGTCACGAACTAAGTTGCACTACTATCCAAATTGTGCAAGACAACTATCAACCGCGAAGTAATAAACAACCTACACTGTATTGTAGTTCTACTGCAACGTTCTAAAATTACACCATCAATATGATATTTACAGGCTGCTAGCCCAAGCCCAGTCGAGCCGGATGGTGGCGACGCACGTGTGTGGTGGTCAATTTATGCGTTCTCACTTCTTCACAAATTTGGGTACCTTGGAGGACACTCCAATTGATATATCTCCACTTTATAAACACTTCTATTAGTGTGTGTTATCCATCATATGTGGGACTGCCTTATTTTTTCAATTCACACCAACTAACTCTTATTGTTCTCATCATCATTTCCAACATTTAGACGTTTTAAAATACCTATTTATTTAAATAGGTCAGACTTAAAAATTTTAAAAAGCCTATTAAGTCTGACAAATCGATCTCTTTATGTAATGGAGTTTTTATTATTTGCTTTACTATTTCAATTGACTTATGTAATATTTAAAGTGTATTATGGTTGAATTTAACAAGTTGTTTACTTATTTAAAATCTATGATCTTTTTATAATGTTATTGAACTTACTTCTTAACTTAAAGTTTAAAACTTACTTGGTTGTATTATTATTATTTTTTTAATTCCAATTGCCCTATTACATATAGCAAATTAATTAAAGGTTTATATTCAGTATAATTGTAGATTGATAAGCCTCTTGGCCTTTTTAGTATATTTAATTATAACTTGTATTTAAAGGTTTTATCATGAAAAAATATATTTTTAAATAAACTTTCATATCACAATATACTTTTAAAAAGATCAGACCAAACTTCAAAAAATGGTCTATAATAAATAATTAACTGAGACTGAATTATGAAATTTAAAATTTTCAAAATAGACCAAACCTATTTAAACAAAACCTAACTGAGCTCAACCCATTTTAACCCTAATTGAGGCTTTTCATTCCATAAATACCTAAAACATACATTTTTTTCAATCTTCGCCAAAAAAAGGGATATTTCATACACGGTCATTATTTGGCTCAAATCTCTAAACTATTCCACTTCTATTTACATAAAAAATGAGATTCTTATATCCAGACTAAATGGAAAAAAATCAAATCCAAAGGTTGTACATATTGAAGGGTGTTAGAATGATATAATTATAGTCTATTGATGTTAGGAGTGAGAGTAGTATGAGTCGAGCTATACTTTGTTAGGCCTGAATTTAGTCTGTCAAAAAATTCAAGCCTAAGCCTGACATGTAGCATGTCATAGGCTTACTTTTTAGACACAAGTCTGACCTTGATAGAAGTCTCATATATTCTGTTGGTCTACTTAAAAGTCCATTTCATTTTAACATTTTTAAATAAATAATCAAACATATATTTAAATAGATTAACGAGTTAATATGTCAATGAATTTATGTTCTATTTTGATATTTAATATTACATTATGAAGAATATGACTTTATATACATACTATTTAAATTATATTTTTATAATAATACATTTAAATATGTCAAAAATTAAACAAGGTTAATATGCGTAAATTACTAAAAGTTGAATATACAACAAAAAGATTAAAATTTAATATAATAATTATAATTGTAAAAAAATGTTATTGATATTTATTTAAATAAGTGGACCTAATAAGCTTAAAAGACTTATTATGTACTTTGTAGTCTAACATTTTTAACTAAATAGACTTTTTTAAAAGTTTTAATTTTATCTATTTAAAAGAAAATCTGACTTAAGTCTAAAATAAGTTAGACCATATGCCTCTATCAGTCGATTTGTCATATTCCCATATCTAATTAAGGCACAGCGATTGTCTAGGACTACTAACTAAATCTTAAATAATCAAACCTAAGAGTATTAGAGGCATTAAAGGACAATAAAGTTCGTGTTTAATAGAGTGCGCTAGATAGTGGATGGTGGGTGGCTTGACTTTTTAGATTCTTAATTAGGTGAACATATTGAGTTTCTTGAGAGGATAATTGCTTTTTTTTTTTTCCTTAAAAAAAGTAAAAGCCATTGAAAATTGAGATGGAGAGAGCTCGTAGAGTCATATATACAGATGTAAAAAAGGAAAAGCTTATGTCTACATGAATTGAACACGTGTTGTTTATTTTTTATGCCTTATTTAGTGGGAAACTAAATGACAAAAAGAGTCACACGAGGGGCGGCAAGATTTGGAGTCTCATTTGCCGTCAATTCCGTTGAGTTCATTAAACAACATTGAGAGATCTCTAAAGGATTTTCAAATATGCTATCGTCTCATACTCTCGTTCATTTCTTAGACATAAATTCGATAATCTATGCTACAACTTGATAGTTGATACTCACTTCGTCTCATCATCGACCCATTTGAATGTTTTTTTTTTTTTTTTAAATTTTAAATGTATTTTTTTTAATTATATCTTTTAATTAATATTATTTATAATATTTTTAATGTCATAATACTGATATCTTTTATCATACATTTTTTATATTAATAATATATTAATATTTAACAACAATTTGGTAAAATTAATATTATTTTTTATATTTATACACATGTGAAATAATTAATTAAACATCTTATTATGTCATAATTTAATTGACAAATATTGATATTGTTAAATTGAATATTTTAATTTGAATTTGAGACTTCAATATTCTATGTGTTAATTTCTATTGATATTTACCGTATCATAAAAGAAAAATCTAAGTTAACCATTGATAAATAATAATAATATCTTTCGTATATGTTTTGGTTAGTACTTATAGACCTCAGAGTGATTGTGGATCATATATGATTCATAGACGATGTTTGAGTGAAATCCGTGACGTAATTGAGGGTGTATCTACAATCGATTGTGTTAGAACGATTATTTTGATAAGTTATGACGTGAAGTAGCTTGAATGAGTGATATTAGTTTTTCTAAACCTCTCTCTCTCTATATATAAAAGTTTATGCGCCATTTTGCTTTTAATTAAATTCAATTTTTTTTTACTAAACAATTCTAAATCTTTAAAAAATTCACCCGTCTATTTGAGTACATGCATGCTCAAACTCAATCATCATGCTGTCTTTTAAAATTAAAAAGTTACTTTATTTTTGTCGCTTAATGTTTATAAAATTTCTGACTTTCTTCATTGACACTAATAAAGTAGCGTAAAATGTTTCCACTTTATCCTCTCAGCTAATTATAATTATTATAGCTTTTTCGTTATGACAATTTAACCTTTGAAGTGACTCTTGCGGTTGATTTTCTTTTCATTTTGCAACTGCATAATGTGGACGCGTAATATATTGAGAGATCCAAAGGTGGGGTTTCAAGCAATCTGACCTTGTTTTATTTGTTTGTCTCTTTGTTTCTTATGCTCTAAATTTTCTATAATATCTATGTATTTTTAATCTATTAATTAAAGTTCAATGTTCTGTGACTATATATGGCCAACACATCGCATGCAATAAACTACTAAAGTGTGGAATATAATATACCCTTTTGCAAGTTGCATAACCTCACACCCACCAAAGAAATAGTAGTATAACAACCTAGCTTCCCTTCTTCATTCATGTTCCAATTTCCATCACAAATTCATATTTTGGAATTTTACACATAACACTACTATGAGATTACGATTTAGATACTCTTCCCAATCTCTCTGATTATTATTTAATATGTAAAAAAAGGTACATATTATAATCCCATTGTTGTCATTTTAGTGTCATCAAGGAATCTATATTTTGTTTGAACTTACAACAAGCAAATCTTTATTTTTACATTAGAGGAAAAACAAAATATAATGTCAAGGGATAAAAGTAAAAAAAAAAATTATCATTTAAAATTGCACTTGTACTCGTGATTTGGTAAAACGTAGGTAAATGCTACTTCAATAATGTTGTATGAGACATTTAAAATTATATACAACAGATGCAGATGCAGTTACGGTTGTAAACTGCAATTTTAAATAATAGAAAATGACAAATAAAATTTAAAGAATACTTGTATTCAATTTGGATCGAGGAAATTATTCAAACAAGCTTTCGAAAATCTCGAAGATTAAAATGGAAACAAATAGAATTGATAACATTGAGAAATTTCATTTTCTTATTTGTGCTACATAATGTACTATTAGACTTTTAGATGTTAAATAATATGTTAGGGAGCTTTTTTATATTTCTAAGTTAAGGGTCTAGTCTTTTTATGTTTTGCTGTATATTCTTTCGGCAACTCTTGAATTCATAAGATTTGGTATTCAATTAGAACTCTATCCGTCTTTTGTTCTTTCCTTTTATATGTTAGTTTATTTGTTAATAATTTGTAATGATACAAAGCTTCTATATTATTTGTTTTTCAACTATGGTTTTTCATTCAAATGAAGATTACATTAATCTGAATATACACATCAATTTTACAATCCAAATAATTCATCAAGGGTTCTTAGCCTTGTTAGGAGTTGATACTTCATTGCTGCATATTGGACAAACCTTCTTAATTTGAAGCCATTTGCTTATGCAATCTTTATGATAAGGGTGATCACATTGAAGTGCCACCAAGGCTTCACCTTTTTCATATTCAATCTGACAAATCACACAACGATCAATTCCACTTTTGCTTTCAGCAGTTTGGGGAGTGTAAGAGTTTAAGCAGGAAGATATTTCATTTGCTGATAATCCTCTCTTCTCATCTCCTATAAGCTCTCCTAACTCAATCAACTCTTCATAAGATAATTCATCTGGATCAATCTCATCTTCTTCCATTTCCATTTCATCGTAGTCATCATCATCAATATTGCTTCCTTCATCTTCAAGAAACTGAAGATCGGTTTCAAACTCCTGGCTAAATGAAAAATCAGCATCACCAATATCATCATTACTAAAAGAGGAGTCTTCATCATCATTTTCACTTTCAATTGTTGCTAGATTTGTAAATGTTCTCTCTTGTTCTTGCAACCCAATTGCTAGAGTAAAATCTAAGCTAACTTCCTCAAGTTCAGTGTATGGATTTTTTTGGGATGATTGTTTTCCCTCCTCGCGTTCCATTGAACTAAAATTTTTCCCCGAATAAAAATGCAAAATAACTTTCAAATTATTGATATCTCGTGCGCTGCACGAGTGTTTAATATGAGTAGAATACAATTGAGAGATTGAGAATAGAAGAAGGCACTTGAGGTATTTGAGAGGATGAACATGTTTTTTAAGATTTCTTTTGGGATGAAAAAACTTCAATGTCAAGTAATGGAAATCCTTTGTCTTGGATCCCCTATATTCCATATTCTGTCTATTCCAAGGTGTCAAACCTTAGCATTACCAATACAATAATGGTTATAGACTTTGGACTTTCTTTATGGATAAGGTAACCTTTTGTACAAAGCAATATAGCAAAACATTCTCCATAAGTAGCAATATACCTTACTCCACAACAGAGGCTTCATTTTTGTATTACATTATTATATATTATTATATTATATGCTTATATTTGTCAATTTCTTGAGACAGAAAACATATATACTTTAATACTATCTCTTCAATATTCATGTCAAGATCTAGAAAATAAAAAATAGGAAGTGTTTTGTAAGAGCATTGGTCAAAGTCATTTCCTCTCTTCTTCATACTATTGTCCTTGTTATTATCAAAGAATAAGAAGGAAATAAAAATGTGTTTAAATACAAGCAAACATTATATAGCGGTTAATAACATATATAACCTCTGAAATATTCTATTTTCTTTTCAGTCTAATAACCCTTTTCCTATTATTCATACCTTTTCTAGCAAACTTTGATGTACTTGTTAACTTAATATCATGGACTGTGCTTTTGTAATTACCATGCTTAATGACATTACTTGTGTGACTAGGATCTCTACTACTATGATTCCCTTTATTTTTATAACTAAGATGTCTACTAATTTCAACTTGAGCATGACCTCTCCTAGGCTTCAAAGACTTTCTTAAGTGGGAGCCTTTAAAGTCTCTCCTTCGACGTGAAAACGATCTATTAAATTCTGCAGGTGGTTGAAAATGATATGAAAGGCTTTCATCAATGTATTCTTCTCCAGTTGTAGAGTAGAAGTTTTGATTCATTCCCATTCTGACCTTTCTTCTTCTCCTCCTCTTGACATTGTGTAGTTCAACACACAAGAAAGTGCATGAATACTCCCAAAAGTGAAAACAACAAGAGAAACATGCCCATATCATTTTGCAAGATGAATGAAAGAGACATCCACATATGCCCAATTTATGCAGCAAATATAAGAACAACAAAACTGAAACGAAACAGAATACACACATAGCCAATTTCAGATATGTTAAACAAAATTGAACTATGTTTGTATAAAAAAAAAACAAAAAAGATGTTGCAATGTAAAGTAGAAACATATTGTGATGAAATAACAAAACAAGTGAACTCACCAATGTACAATAGAACAAATACCACTCCTAGCTTCAATAGATTAGCAACACAAAAATTTTCAATATAACAAAAGAGATCCCATGTTGGTCCACATACTGAGCTGAAAACAAATGTACCAATTAGCAAGTCAAAAAGTGAATATAGACCCTAAAAAAACACTACACACCAAACAAAACTACTCTTGAACCGGCCAAAAATTGTACATTGAATAAATATAAGATCTAAAATGAGTTTATAAAGAGATTCACACTCCCTTTACAAACTGATTTAATGAGTTATCAATAGCATTATTCAAAATTTAAAACTCACATAGTCACATACCCTTGTAATAGTTGTGTAAATATCATTATTAAAGCATAACATCACATAACACAATCTAATTTCTAAAAAGGCAATGAAGTATATATATTTATTACCTACAAGACTTTCCGGAAAGAAATTCAAGTGGAGAACTGAAAATATTTGCAACAACTTTTCCGAATCCAGAAGCAAACGATTCAATGACGTTGCCCATGTAGGAAATATCCGGTAACAAATATTACTGACCCTAAAACACAGAAAAAAGGTTAATTTTGCATTTCAATTCAATGCAATGCAATCAATAGAACAAAAGTTAGATTCATGAATTGAAGTATGAACTAGTCTACCATACTCTTCTTAAATGGAAAGGGGAATAGCACACATTATGACAAGATTAATAATATCAAATAACCAATGTCCTATCACAATGAGAAGATGAAAAATGGGAAAAATTGTTGAGAACCTTGTAACACATTGCATAGAATAGAACAAAACCGGTAGAGCAACTGCGGCGCCGGAGAAATGTTACTGAGAAGAAAGGGTTGGAAAGTTACTGAGATTAACTGTCTTCTTCTATTTGTTTCTGGGAGT
Source organism: Cicer cuneatum (assembly GCA_037974295.1). Classification (NCBI taxonomy): domain Eukaryota; kingdom Viridiplantae; phylum Streptophyta; class Magnoliopsida; order Fabales; family Fabaceae; genus Cicer; species Cicer cuneatum. The sequence goes on along the minus strand of JBBPBO010000004.1, from coordinate 65,533,624 downwards.
TGAGAGGTTAACAGAGCAATGGTAAAAACTGGTAACCGCTATCTATCTTTTTTTTTTTTTTTTTTCTGTGTTGAATTTTAATCGCTATCTACAACAATAAAATTAAGCCTCGATTTAAGATGTTACTCTCGAATTCTAGAATGTGATTAATGATATGGTAAGTTGCAATTCAATAGTATTTTATAATAGTATTTTATAGGTCACGAAATAATAATTATTTACGAGTATAATTTGATGTATAGTTTTAATAAAAGTTAAATATTTTTAAATATTTAATAGTTGTGAAATTAATTTTTTTTTATACATATTTTGAGTAGAGAGGAATATACAACCACTTATACATTTTAATATTGAGATTCCTTTTCACATACATTTCAAAAATATACCTATAGTAAAAACATAATATTTTATTCTTTAAGTTTGTATTCCCGAACAAGAATATTGTTATTTTTGCCCTCAGAATGTTGTATTTTAGACAGAGATGTGGTTTTATAAAAACATCGAGGGTTAAAATAGAGACAAACTCATATATTTTGAGTAGTTGGGTAAACATATGGGTAAAATTGCATTATTGAACATATATATATTTTTTAAAGCATAAATATACATTATAATTGTTCTATGCTATTTTAATATTCTAAAATATTTGAGTGATTTTCTTATTTCAATGTTAAGAAATATATATTTTTATATAAAAATTAGGGCCAACTATCAACCATAATATTGTTCTAGGGTTTTTAATTAAGGAGATTTCAAATTTTTTTATAGTATATTCTAATCTTTGAAAAATTACATTGATATCTTAAATTTATTTCGCCGAACACTTTAAAAAAATTATATTTACATTTATGGTTAGAATAAATACCTAGCTTTTTACTTGTGAGTGTGTGATAACGGCTGCAACATACCAAGTGTCATCACCTACCACAAAACGTTAAAATATTTGAATATTAATGTTATAGTTCTGTAATTTTAGAGGTCAAATTTTTAAATTCGAATAAAGCCTCTAAAAACATTGAGACGATCATAGAAGTAATTGGATAATTATTTAACCATGATGATCAATCTATCATGCAATGTCATATCCAATTATTGATAATACTTATTTAACAATTATTTGACCATTCAACCTCTCTTTATCTAATTCATAAAAAAAATCTCTTCAACTTAAAAAAATTGCACAAAAATAAAAGGAAGTATATCAATTTTATAAAATAATTATTCAACTACTAAAAGTATTGATCAATCGTTTTATAGAATAAATTGGACTTAAAATTGAGGAAAATTAACAACTTTCTTCATTTTATTGTGAGTTTTGGTTTTAAATGTACAAGTCATATTACCAAACTTTCTATTTATATAGTGTTAAAAAAATTGAAAACATAGTAGGAGTTCCAACTTCTACTATCTACATGCCACTCTCGGTAAATTAAGCTATCTTAAAGTGGATTTGGATGAAGTAATTTCTAAAATTCTAGAGAAATTAAAATTTTAAACAATTCAAATGTTTCAATTGAATTTCTTTTATTTCTAAATTTTGTTGTTTGGATACAAAAATTGTTCTTTAAAAATTGGACTAGTTTTATAAATTTAAAAGGTTTTGAGGCAAAAATGAAATTATATTTGAGTTAAAACTGGAATTTTGTAAAAATTGAGGGATTATTTTGCAAAATTTGAAAAAAAATAATATGGGAACCAATATGCAAAATTTTTGAAACACATAGGTCAAAATTGTAAACTTACAAAAATTATAAAAATTATAAAGACTATTTCATGATTTATATACTATAAAGTAAAGAGAAATTTGAAATTATTAAATTTTAGTTGATATTTGAAATTATCTAATTATAACTTTGATAAAATACCTCATAAAATATCTTTATTTTGAAAATTCTCTAAACTTATTATAAAAAAATAATTTACGAAAAGATTTAGTGTTGGGTTAATTGGGATTTACGATAGACCAGCACAAAATTTATTTATTATTTTTCACACAATTTTTTGTCGATTTTATTTCCCATTTCCTCGGCCACAATATTTTTTTTTAATAATACCTCACAATATTGAAAAAGGATGAAGGCCCAAAATAGCCCAAATCAGTAAAATACACAGGAACCAAGCTGAAGCATTGAACGTTGCATCCTTTCCTAATGGGAAACTATGTTTAGTTCTCTTTTTACAAACTCAACATATATTTTCACCTAATTGGGACAACAACCGTCTTATGAAACAAAGAACAAAGGTCATTCTATAGATGATTTTAGAAAGGCAACTTTTATAGAGAAGGTATCTAGTAATTAGCCATGTCAATATATATATTAATTACCAGTAAATCACAATCATTTTATCAACATGATTTTAGAAGTGTTACAGTAAAAGTCAAATATTTCTAATAATATAATAATTGTGGTTGACTAATAGTATAGATAATGTATGGATATGATTAAGGATTTCAATTCAAATAATTAATGTGTTTTAAGTATTGACAAATTGTTTGAGAACACTTGAGTTCAAATTTTAACTAAAATTATATTTAACTATAGTTCATTTACCTCTTGGTATAACTCAAATAATCAGAGTTTATTTTTTCAGAAATTTAGTGGGTTGAAGAAAAAAAACCTACCTATATATATATATATATATAGATGGTTCATACATAGAAAAAATTGAATTAAAATTAATGATAAGAGTGCAATTAATAAATGAAGCTATAATCACGGTAGAAGTATAAAATATTCATGCATATATAGTTTTTGTAGGCTATTCAGGTATAGTTAAAACTTATATATACAGATATCTTTGAGTCATAGCTCAAAGGTTGAACGTCTTATCTTATGTTCGAATCCATACTTTTGCACTTGTGTGAATTAATTATAATAGAATTTATTATCTCTTGTTTGCACAACAGCAAACTAAATGTTAGTTTTTGCTGTCTATTTTAAGTGGTATGGATGAAAATGTCATATTTCAAATTGATTTTAGAAAGCCATTTGAACAAAGTAATATATGTAGGGTAAAACAAGCGAATAAATTAACCAATTCTCTATCCAGCTTAGTTGTGTGGGTATTGGTCTCTGCCTTTGAGATTTGTTTGGTTTGAGATGGATGCCAAGTGGGTGGTGGATGAATCTAAGCATCCTTTCAGGAGGATGTCATTAAGGTTGTTAATTATTGAATCAAGACACTTATTTCTAACGCATGTTCTCAACTTTTTATTGATGTTTTTGTTTGTACTGAGCACTTGATTTTTAATAGAATGCATTAAACTTATTTGTGCTAAACAAAGCTGTGTTAAACATGTCTTTAATCCTTTCTAAGACACTTTTTAAGTTAGGTTTGTAGGTTAAGAATGGTTTTAAAACTCTACTTTATAATCGGTTGAAATTAACAATTGAGTTAAAAGTATTCATTCTTTTTAATTTTATTCAACAACCGGAAGGCAGTATATATATATATATATAAATAATCCCACACGTCTAATTGCATACAGAAGTTTATAAATACGACATATATAATCTTTACATAAAGTCTATTTATATAAAAAGAAATTGATTGTACAAAAGTCTATCTGTATAATATTTTGAGTTATAACTTTTTAAGATCTTCATGTATTTTTTATTTGTGTTTATCTGTAGAATTTATCAGATCTGAACTTTAATATATATATATATATATATATATATATATATATATATATATATATATATATATATATATATATATATATATATATATATATAAAAGGTTGTGGTTGATTACCAAACAATGATCCTTAATTTAATCCTTTTGAAAATGGATGAAGAAACAAGTGTTAATAAGAGCGATAATCACATCATACGACAGAGAATTTCATGCATCCCCTACCTTATCAGAAATTTTTGAAAAAAATCATTTGAATGGTACATATCATTGAAATTTTATCTTAACCAAATCTACCGAGTTATTGTACATATTATAAAATAAAGGTGAACACTTTCACAACCTTGTGTTTTGTGTTTTGTTGGGTATGCCACCTAACATCAAATAATTTAATCTGACACCACTTTTTTACATTTAATTCATTTTAACTAAATTTAATTTTGAATTATTTTTGTTTTTAGGTACTGGTAAAAAGTATATATAAAAAATATAAATAATTACTTATTAAAATTAACTATTATCAATTTATTTTTTAATTTAATTACATATAATTTATACTCCTTCCGTTTGATAATTGATGATTTATTTAATCATTTTATCCATATTAAAAAATATATATAAATAAAATAATAAAAAACAATTACTTTTTTTTATCTTAGAATAGATAGTAAATTCTACCATAATTAACTAACACAATTGTGATAATTAACTAACACAATTGTGAGGTTTTAAGTTCAAACTCAAGACAAGATATTCAACTTAACAACATTTGTTCAGTTGAGATAAGATTTAAGAACAAAAAATTTTACTTTTAATAAAGAGAGATGTTAATAAATGCCACATAAACATTTATTAATAGAACAAAAGAAAAATATACATTTTTAGAAGTTGTGTATTTGTTGCATTAATATTTTAAAAACTAATATTTTGTACATAAATTTTTTTGTTTGTTTCCTTTTTTTTTACCGACCCTTTATCAATTGTTTGCTTATTTATCATTATCTTTCATGCAAATTGAACATAGTGAATTGTACTCAAACTAATACCACACGCATCACCTTCAAGTTTGGTTCTTAATATAATATACTCTCTTGGTTTTTATTTTGATCTATTCAACATAGTAAATTAAGTGTGATGTGTATAATATTAATTATCCATCACAATTGAGAAAAAATAATTAATTAAATTAAAAATTACAAAAATAATTTATTTTGAATAATTTTTTTTAATAGGTCAGTTATTATGGAATGTAGATCCAAGAGAGTATCTTCAAATATATATTGTTTTGTTGAAAACATGATATCTGTAAAATAATGTCATTAAAGTATTCTTACATTTAAAGAAATCATTTCAATAACTTATATATTTCTTTTTAAAATCAATGTTTCAATTATTTTAGTATTATATTTGTCAAAAGCAATAAATATTTTAGTATTATAATATATATACAGTCCAAAAATAAAGTATTGCATTTAATTCATTAGATTTTATTTATTAAATTTTGAAATTTATATTATATATTTATTCCTTTTATAGTCAAACATAGTCATTTCATTTATAAGAAGAATGAGTATTTTTAAAATGATGAACTACCTGTATTGAATACTTATTTAGTATTAGAACTTGTGAATACTCTATTTTTCTTCGTCATGTTATTGTGAGTAAAAATAATCATTTTTTTATATATTAATATAATATTATTTGTATAATGAAATTTATTTGTTGTTATAATTGAGCACATGTAACTTTTAAATTTTTTATTGTAACTTTGTATTGTTAATTGAACAATTTAATTCTCTTAATTAAATTATATTTAAAAATTTATATTTTTTATTGACATATTCATACTTTAATTCTTTTAAATATCATCTTTTATACCCATATCAATATCAGATACGGTACCCGTCCCTATATATCATACATGGGTTTTGATGGTAAATACAAAGAAATTTATATATAAATATAGAGTTAAAGCAATTCAGTTCACCATCTACTGTTTGTTGAGCCCCTTATGTGGGTTCACAATTGTTATATTATATAGTTCCCCATTCGTTACCAAGCACACAAACAATCGATTTCTTGATTAAAAAAATAATTCGATCATGTCTTCCATGCCTCTTAATATTGCTTGGGATACATTTAGTGCCCCTCTAACTGAAGCTGAGAGAAGGTATTATGAAACTCTTGAAGGGAATAATGGGGATTATGTTCACATTAAGGTTCGTATTAACCATGAAATTTGTCGTAGTCACCCACAACAACCTTCTTTAATAATACCTTTTGATGGGTTTTCATATGAGCGACCGTTATGTGCACCTTTTCATGAATTTATACAAAATGGTCTATTATTCATGCAAATATATTTTCCTATCACAATTATTCCTTCTGAAATGTTGTACTCAATTATGCCACATATAATATCATATGTTGAGACTGTGCGAAGTAATTATACTTCAATTTTCCATTACGAATTTAGTCCAAACTATCGTTTGTTCCCTTTGGTTTTGGAGATTTTAGTTCAAACTTTATCTGAGAGTCAAATTGATGATACCACAAACGTGCTTGTGTGGGAGCCCATGATGGTAGAGGCCCAATTTGTTCCTGCATCAAAGGCTGCAATTGAATCTCTTGAGAAAGTGAAGGTAGAAGATTGTGCTACTAATGAAAATGAAAAGTGTAGTATTTGTCTAATTGAGTTCAATGTTGGCATTGAGGTTTCAAAAATGCCTTGCAACCATGTGTATCACCAAGAATGTATTGTTGAGTGGCTGGAAACGAGTCACATGTGCCCAATGTGTCACTATGCCATGCCTACTTCAACCAGCGACTGACTAATTAAGTGTATGTTTGGATTAACAATGATTTTGGCTAAATCACAATGACATCATAATTTTGTTGGAGTGTAATTTTTAGCTGTGATTTGTCAAACTCACATTCAATTCAAAGATAAGACATTAAGGTTATTGGATCAGATATAAGTTAGTGCATTTTGTGTGGAAAACTGTCTATTGGAATTCAAGTACATTTAATTTTTTAGATTCTCTTATAATTATCTTCTTTATTAGTAAATTGATAAAAAAAATTTACAAATTTATCATAAGTTGTTAGATTTTTAGTTCTTATTTGGGTGAATCTATATTCATGTCCCTAGTATATAAGCAATCGGATATATTTGCCTGAGTAAATTCAACCGAAAAGTTTTAAAGAAAGAATCTAGTAAATTGTTTTTGCATCTTTGTCCGATACATGCAAACGAGTAAATAGTAATTTTGATCTTAAATGTACAGGACTTTGTTGTAATAGTTTTTGTTTGTTGTTTTGTTCCTCCAATATATATTTAGTTAATCAATTTAATTTTTATTACGTTAATCAATTTGGTCTATAAAATTACTAATAAAAAATATCAAGAGATATTTACAATTTTAATACATTCAAATACTATACTAAAAACGTCTCTCTATTCAAGAATCAAAATAGTTCTATACTCGCATCGAAACATTGAACCAATAATTTTGGATGATTGAAGCTATCAAATATTAATTTAGAGTCCAATTCAAAAATAACATTACATGTATGACATTCCACGACATGTTGAACTAAATTTGTTTTTATTTATTTTGATTTCATAATTTGCATTAGATATGTATTTTATTTATAAAGAATTTAATTTAGATACACAATCAATGTAAAAAGTTTTTATATTATTAATCAATCACAACCGTTAGATTATTAAAAATATTTAACTTTTTAATAATTATTATTAAAGTTACACACATAATTGATCATGATGTGCTGAATCTATAAGTATTTTACACTATCAGTATATGAAAATTAAATTCAGCCAGAGCTGCTCCTGTATAAGGGGCAAGGTATTGTAATGTAGTTGGAGAATTTGCGTTTTCAGCCACTATAATAGTGTATTCCATTGCTCCTCTTTCTTGTAAAGTAGTTACCACTTGAGCCACAGAAGATGCTTTTTGACCAATAGCTACATAAACACATATTACATTTTGTCCCTGTTGATTGAGAATCGTATCTGTGGCTACTGCTGTTTTACTTGTTTGTCTGTCGCCAATAATTAATTCTCGCTGGCCACGCCCTATAGGAATCATAGAATCAATAGCAATAAGTCCCGTTTGAAGAGGCTCATACACGGAACGTCTAGAAATAATACCAGGAGCGGGAGATTCGATTAACCGAGATTCCGAAGATGAAATTTCTCCTCGACCATCAATAGGATTAGCTAGGGCATTTACAACACGACCCAAATAACCCTCACTTACAGGTATCTGAGCAATTCTTCCTGTTGCTTTTACCGAGCTTCCCTACAATTATGATCTCTCTTCCTGTGTGTAGGGACAAAAATGTCAATGGACTTTGAAAGAAAATAATTCAACCTTTATCATTGTTTATTTAAAATTATTATGCTTTAAGATTATTTGCACAAACAAATATAATTATTATATTTTACTTTATATTTTTGATAGTGAGAAACATACGAGTTGTTAATAAAAAAAAGTTTGATAAAATTATTATTCTATCTTTTATTTATAATCTATTTTTAAAATGTGTAGAATGAACAAAAATATACTCGCCATAAGACAAATAGTGTATTAGATATCACATTAAATTGCTAGCCATTTTCTTAAGCAAACTAAAAGTTTATTAAGAAGAAAAGGAAAAGAACAACTAGAGGAACATAAACCTAACCCATTAAAAGAAAAGAAGAAAAGAAAAAAAAAAAAGGAAAACAAGGTTTCTCAAATTAAGAAGATTTGTCGATGCCCCTTGAATGAGTATTGTATAGTGTGGATTCCATTTGCATTTTTTTTTGTCTTAGTGCATCTATGTAAAAAGACCCATCACTGATAGAAGAACGATTCTACAAATATTTAATAGCAATTGCATTCTCCTCCTCAATAGTATATGTCATACAATGTGTTTAGTATTTCTATCTTTCAAAAAATTCTACATGCAAAATCTCCAAGTCATACGCAGCCATCAGATTTAAATAATCATATATAACGATAACATTTAGGTATGTCAAACTTGACACTATAGCCTTTGAGTGTAAATTGACTTTCAAATCATAAGAGATTTGATGATCTTGAACATTGATCTCCTCTGACATTGTATCACTCCAAAAGCCTACAATACACATATCTGAATATTGATGAACGAATCTCTCGTAGATATTTTGTGTTAGCTGAATTAGATAAGTTGAAACCAAATACCTCATTAATTACATTTTTAGGACTTTTTCCCGTCGGTGTAGCCTAGACCTCAAAATCCTCAGTGTCTTTTCTAATTTTCCAAAATTAATTGAATCTAAGTAAGAAGCTTCATCATGATTCTTGTCAATTTTTTTTTTTTTTGATAAAAGGGAGAAAAATCTTGAATAACAGTGGTGCATCCTAGTTTCACATTGGAAATATGATAAAAAAAAAAGGAGAATTAACAATATAGTGAATATTACTAACCCAAGTATCTTTATTAGTACCTTCACTTTCGACCTTGCCTTACACAACATTATATTTTTGGACATACTTATTTATTAACTTATTTTCCACTGCAATATCTTAAACATAGTGACTTATTCCATGACAATTAAAATATTTTCGACAATTATTTATAGAATGTCCTAAAACCTTCGTATAATATCCAACTTCATGTGACACACCCTAATAACTCATGTGGATGTACAAGTATTTTGCTAGCATATATATAATTATAAAAGTACATGGCTAACAAATAAATCATTATAACAACCAACTGATTGGACTTAAGTGGTTAAAGAACTGCAATTAATGTCAAATCGTTCGGGAGAGTCCGAGTTCGAATCCTGAATGAAACAATTATTGGTCAAACTTTACTTATCTCTCGGTCAAACTTTGAATTACCAGAGTTTTATTCCTTTGAATACCAAAAGGTGTCAGCAAAAAAAAAATAATTCTAACATTCATTGATCTCGTCAAAATTGCGGACAACTTTATCTTGTAAACTTTGTTCTCTTCGCAAGACATTACTTACCTCTCGGTCGAAATTTGAATTACTAGGGTTTCATTCTCATGAAAACCAAAGGGTGTTAGCAAAAAAGAAAACATTCTAACATTTATTGATCTCATCAAAATCGAGGACAACTTTGTTTAGTAAATATTTTCTATTTCTATTGGACCGTTAATCGTTTATCGAATTCTCTCTCACTCATGTCATGTGAGTTTCTATCTTCACTCTTTTTCATTATTCTCATTCATCGTTTATGTCATCTTCTCTCTCTTACTACTTTTCATCATTATGACTAATTTTTTGCATTTATATATCTTCTAAAAAAATGAGAAAAAAATATAATACATTAATTAGAATAAATGCGTACGACAAAATGTTTGTCATTGATCTACTAATTTAGACATAAATGTGTATGAGTCATGTTAATATAACTTTGGAACATTGTCTAAATACTATATAAAAGGAAATTTTGTCTTGTAAAATAAAAGTCAAACCTTTATCAAAATAATAAATGCATCATTTATATTATTTTTTTCTCTCTCCCCAACTCTCTTTCGTGGTTTATCATTATTTTTCTTTCTATCTCTTTCCTCATCTATGTTAATGTATATTTTATTAGTAGGGAGTATTAAATATCTTCTACAAAAGTTGAAAAAAATAATATACTAATCATAATATATTTTATAGACTATATAATATAATAAATGATTATCACTGATTAATTAATTCATGGAGAAATATTTATTTGATTATTAGTATGTGTATTGAATTATTTTAGAAAATTATCATAACTAATAATTTACTGTATCAGTTATACACGACACAAATGTTACTTATTGATCAATGATAAAGAAAATAATACTAACATTAGAAATAAATTAAACGTGACATGTACACACTCACACATTAGTATATATCATATGAGTTTTTATTGTGAGAGATGAGATGATAAAATGTATACAATAAATCTTAAAACCCTAAATCCCAAAGGTATTTATGCTTACCACAAAATTCCTACTACCCCAAAATTTTCTTCCTCTGTTCGGACCTCATTTTGTCACTATGCGAATTACAGGTTTCAGACCACAAGCACAATTTGGCAGCTCACGAGTTCCATTGGAATCAAAAGAACCATAGTTGTATGATGTTGAGTTGTACGAGGTGGTTGACTTTGACCAATTTGTGAAAGAGGCAGCCATAGATTTAGAGTTTTGTGAACCATGAATATGATTTTCCATGGAAGGGAGATGAGAAGGGAGAAGACGATGAAGGAAAGAGATGACAGGGGAGAAGAGAAGAAAGAAGATGAAGGGAGAAAGTGAATGGGAGAAGAAAGGTAACCCTAAACCAAACAAAAGAAACATAAACGTGAGAGAAAACCCAGGGAAAAGGAAACAGAGGGATTACTTTTTAACTTTTTTTGTAACGGAATCCCACTTAAAGGTTAAGGTTGAAATTATTTAAAAACATAAAAGATCAAAATGGGGAAAAAAAAAACATAAAGGACCAAATCGTTACCAAAAATTAAGTTAAGGGACCACGGGTGCTATTTAGCCCAAAAACTATAGAAGGTCACAAATTTTTTTTTTATCAAATTATTCTTATTGAACATTAAAATGTTTACACTACATAAATTCAAATTGAAATATAATGACTTGAGAATTATACAATATTATTAATTAATATATTAATAAAAAGATACAATTAGAAAAATAATTAATTCTTTTTTTGAAATATAATTAATATTATATTAAAAATTAATAATGATATTTATTTTAATTTTTTTAAAGACTAAATTATACTTTTGAATCTTTAACTTATTTTTAAATTTCATTTTAGTTTATTAAATTACAAACATTAAACGTTTTGATCACTTATGTTATTTTCGTTTTATTTTAATCTCATAAATTTTAAACATGAAATATTTTAGTCTTTTAAGTTGTAGACTTCATATACTCTAATTCTTTTAATAGTCTATAAAATGGTAACTTAAGAAATTAAAATAATTAATTTTTGTAATTTAAAGGACTAAAATGCTTTATATTTAAAACTCAAAGAAATAAAAAAAATGAAAATTATTTGATGAACCAAGATAGACAAAATATAATAAATAAAAAATAAAAAATAAAATTTAGTTTTTTAAAAAATGTAATACCGTTGTATAACTAACTAATGACCTTGTTTTGACTAAATAGAAATATTTATTTTTTTAGGGTTGAAAAAGAAAAACTTATATGATAAAGGATCCGGCTTTTGAATTTAGGGGTTTATGTTGGTTAGAATCCAGACGGTGCACGTTAGAGTAAGTTGTTAGATAGAGTGAAGGATTCCTTCCGGTTTAATTGGAATTGGAATGGCGTAAAAGATATAGCATAATCGAACGAATATGGATGAGAACAAGCGGAGCAAGGTTGAGCTATTTTTCTTTGCTACTCTCCTTCTCTGGCTTGCCTCCATTTCTTTCCAGATATTTCTCATACACCGTACGGAACTTTTCTACGTCATCGCCGGTTCTTTCTTCTACCAAACTTCTAACTCTCTTATCCGATTCTTTTTCTCCAATTCCACACCTACTGACCCTCTCTTCGTTAACACTTCCGTTTCCCTTATCCACTCCATCGTTACCTCCGCTTCAGGTTCTCTCTTTTCTCTTTTCTCTTTCACTTCAATTCTCATTTTTCGGTTATTTTTATTTTGTAAAATTAAATTACTGTTTTATTTATCTTTTGGAGACTTTTCCAAGTAAATTTATAGGAAAAATTGGATCAAAATTTCAATGTGCCCAGAGATAGGGACATGGTGTATAGAAACTATAGCTGATTATTCAGTGATACCAACTTCAATGATTTTGCATTTTTGTGAAGTGAAACCTGTTTCTTTCATAAGTTAATGTACGCTGCTAGATTATTGTGGTTGATGACCAAATTGGTCAGTTCATCCTATTTGCTTGTTAGCCTGTAACTCACTCCCATCGAAATCAGGGTTTTAAAAAGAGGTCTGCAACTGTGCAATATCATGCTTGATCGCAATTGAGGCTGCAATGAATTGCAATTCTCCAAAGCAGCATTTTATCTGCAATACTAAAGAGAACCGCGGGGCATTTCAATAATTTCCTTTTGTCATGGATATCCATTAAGGCCTCATAAAGTTTGGAGTGGATTAGGATGAGGAAATGCTTACATTTGAGGAGGGTAGTAATAAAAGGCCACGAGTATAGCGTTCTATATAAATGTTCATAAATTTTAATAGAGTATTACTTGGTTAATGTATGTTAAAGAGAGGAAGACTCCAAAATTTAATATGAATCTTTAAATTCCTGTCATTTTTTTTTGTCAAAACTAATTAGTTGTCCTAGATACTCGTTTGCTTCCTCTTCTCATTGGGATCTTGCCATGGTCTATCTTTTGCAGTGATCTTCATCTTGTCCAAGCAGTGGTTAAGCAATGGGTCGAGCGGAATGTTCAATCACTCGCAGTTGGTTGAAGGCACTTGGCCGTGGGCATTTGAAGCATTGTGTTTTTCATGTGGTTACTTTGCATATGATCAGTGGGATATGCTTCATTACCGCTTATATAATGGTTGGATCCCTTCTATCCTTGTGCATCATCTGGTTCTCCTAATTTGCTTCACTCTTGCTTTGTATCGAAATGTCACCATCAACTACCTTATTCTCACTCTCATCTGTGAGGTAAGCACAAAGTCTTCTTCCTCCCTTTATGTAATCTGTCCTATATCTATGACATGTTTGCTCAAAACAAACTAGAATATCAGAACTAAAGGTCCCTTCCCCCTTTGAACATATGTATGTATATGTATTCTCAAATTATTACCAGTGTTGACATGTCCATGACTCTATGCTAGTTCAAATGTCAGTGCCAGGGCTCGTGCTTCATAGAGCACTTCTACATAATGCTTAGTAATTGTTGTTCAAAGTTTAAACTAAGGAGGATTTTTTTTTATGGTACAGCTGCATTCAATATTTCTGCATGTGAGAAAGCTGAGACGAATGACCGGTATTCGCGATGCAAGGAGCGTTATTGTCAAGTTAGAATGGGTTCTGAATTGGGTCACCTTCTTTGTGGCAAGGTGTGCATCTCACGTACTCATCACAGTCAAACTCATCAGGGATGCTCACAAATTTGGAAAGGGTGTGGAATTACCACTGGCTCTATTTGGCATGGCTGGAATGAATTTTCTGAACGTTGGGCTTGGCATTGATCTCTTAAAAGCTTTTAAAAGAGAATGGAAGCCCCAGCAAGCTAATTATCATCAACATCATGAATGATATAGAAGAGAAAAGCGTACTAAGCTTCACATACTATTCTTTCTGCACTAGTTACTAGCACAAAGCCTCGCCACTTCCTCTTTATTGGAAGAAAAAAATTGTAAAAATGATGTAATATACCTTCTGCAGTGCTTGGTTTGGACATGTCCATTATATATATCTGCAAATTGCTACTTAAAAACACTGTTTTTCGCCGTTTTGTTTTTATAAGTATTAGATTTAATGTACGGATTGATAAAAAATACTTCAAAATTTAAATTTCAATTAAAATTTTAAATTCTATCTTTTTTAATTAGTTCTAATGTTAAAGGAAAATTCTTAATAAAAATCAGTTCAACTCTTTTCAAGCCAAAGTCTAAGGATCATAGCTTCTCAATTGTTGCCAAAAAATATGGATATTTTCAATCAAAATATTTCAATATTAATATTAAAAAAAGACTTTAATGGATATGTACTATTAATGTAAAATAGTTTTATATTAACAATCAAGAACTATTGATTGTATGGTTATTTTATTATGCAATTACAATAATATCACGGTATAGCAAAACCAATAGCACTTATTAGTTGTCAGTATAATGAGCACTTATTAGTTGTCGGTATAAAATCAGTTTACACTTACAATACATAGTCCATTTTCTCTTTAAAATACTAGATTTTATATTTTTATCACTTACTATCCATCTATATCTTGAAACACCTTCATTAAGAATTAATATCAAATTATGAAAATACGATATTTACATTTTGTAATAATTCGTAACAACAACGGGGTGGTGGCGCAGTTGGCTAGCGCGTAGGTCTCATAGCTTCTGAGTTATCCTGAGGTCGAGAGTTCGAGCCTCTCTCACCCCATCCTTTTTTATTTTCATTCTAAAATAAAAAATACATATATATTTTTCATCCTAAAATATTATTATATTTTTTTGCATTTGGAATATCCACAGCAGTTGGAGGACGTGTCAAATCAGGATTTGTGGACATGAGATTTCCCTATCGAATCCTCCTATCAACTGGGAGCCCAATTTATATACTACTACGATAGTAAAAGGCGTGTGATATCCTTTGTCCTAACTCCCAAGCACCGTCGCTTTTCCATGCTACAAACAAAAAATATGTATTCACGCAAATAGAAAAAAAAAATTATAGAATTAAATTTTATTTATCTTTTGACACAAGAATAATGCTTCTACACTCTTATGCTAAAATTATGAAAATAAAAAAAATTAATTGTTTTATTAAATTTATTAATAATTTAAATCGTTTTATTAGTTTTTTTTTAAAAAAAAAGAGATAGTTGATTTATATTTTTATTGTAATAATTTATTATATTACAGAAAAATATGTAAGATAATTAATAGTAGATAAGTAAACAAATAATTAATATAGTAGAAAAATGAAAATAAATCTTATAAAATATAAAAAAATATCAAGAGTTATCTATCTAAGGAGTATTTTATTACGGAATGCTTAGACAATAATTTATTGAAATTGGCAACATATTTGTTTTTTCTTTTTTATTTAACTTTTTTTTTCTCTTAATCTTCTGATTTTTATGAAAAAAGAGATTTTGAAAACTTAAAATTTGATGGAGAAATAAAAACTAATCAGTAATTATTTTAATTAGAATTCAAATTTAGATTCTTGTAAATAATTCATTCTTAACTAAATCTCGTTAACCACATTTTTATCTACCTTTAATGGTGATTATTTGTTTGAGTAATAATCAATTTAATTTCTAAAATTGTAAGTTTTTTTTTTAGTAAGCAAAATTGTAAGCTGATTAAAGTAAGTATGATATTTAAATTTAATAATTATCAGTTATATTGTGTCAAAAAAATACTCAATTATATTAGTCCATTTATACAATTTCACGCATTAGATTAATGAGATGCAAAAAGTTAATATGTTCGGATTTTTTATTTTTTATTTTTGAGACTATTTTAAAATATTGCCAATTGTATCTCTAAATATATAACATTTTAAGAATTTTCTTTGTCTATTTTTAAAGAACATCTTTCAATTTTTCTACCACATTAATTATTTTTTACAGAAATATTCTTAATTATTATTATATTATAATTAGCAATAAATACTATGATAGAAAAATAAATGAATTCTCTTTCAAAGCACAAACTTAAAAAATAATATTAATGATTTAATCTCTATAATTTAGAGATATATTGAGAGAATGTTTGATTAACTTATGAAAAATTGTTTACTTTTAAGAGCAAAAAAGTGTTTTTAAAAAGTAGAATAAAATGGGCCATAATCTATGAGCATTCTCCAATTTAATGAAGTAATTTGATTATATACTCAATTTTTTATGTATGTAATAATTGGGTGATTTGTGTATTATCTCTTGACTTGAGGCAGAGAAGAAAAGGAGTGAAAAAATGATGTTCATAATTAATAAATGAAAATATACCACAAAAAACACATATAGTACTATAGTTGAGACGTGGGCACGCTATTTGCCTGTCATTGAGCGTTTCTTACACATCCACACCCTTTATTAAAGATAAGTGTTTCAATTCTACACAATGTTTTAATAAAAGATATTTGATACCACAAAACAAAACACAACTCAATTCAGAAGAGCTAGCTAGCATTAGCAATGGCTCAAACCATGTTGCTCATGTCTAGTGTCTCCAGTACTTATTCCGTGGATTTGAAGAAAGACCCTTTGCTCCAATTACAGTGTCAAAGATTGAGGCCTAAATTCTCTGATATTTCTTTCAACCCACTTACTTCAAATTCTAAGTCTTTTTCGTCACGCACATTCACAACTCTCGCTCTCTTTAAATCAAAGGCCAAAGCCCCACCTAAGGTACTTATTTTCTATATATATATATATATATATATTTTAATTTCAAATAAAACATTTGTCTAATCTAAAGCTTCATTAATTAGGTTGTAAAGCCAAAACCAAAGGTTGAAGATGGTGTGTTTGGAACTTCTGGAGGATTTGGTTTCACTAAGCAGAACGAACTCTTTGTGGGTCGTGTTGCTATGATCGGTTTTGCGGTGAGTAAATCTTATCTGACGTTTATTTCATAGATGAGATGATATAATTACTATAAAAAATTTACATAATCTGAATTTGGATTCAACGTAATGTTCGACTTAACAATATCGGGTTGTTACATTTTGCAGGCATCAATTTTGGGAGAAGCAGTTACTGGGAAAGGAATTCTAGCACAATTGAATCTGGAAACTGGAATTCCCATTTATGAAGCTGAGCCACTTCTTCTATTTTTCATTATTTTCACCTTGTTAGGAGCCATTGGAGCTCTAGGTGATCGTGGTAAATTTGTTGATGATGAGCCTCCTACTACTGGAGGTATTATTCCTCCGGGTAAAGGCTTTAGATCAGCTCTTGGTCTCAGTGAAGGAGGTAACTCTTACAATTTAATTTATTAAATATTTCATTTATACGTACTTTTATTTAAAAATTGAAATATAAGTTAGAATTTATAGTAACCTAAGGCCTAGAGTAAATAAAATTGGTTACAATTCTAATGAAAATATATTTTTGGGTTGGTTTATTTGTTTTGTGAATAAATAATCAGGTCCTTTATTTGGATTCACAAAATCGAACGAGTTGTTCGTTGGAAGATTGGCTCAATTGGGATTTGCTTTCTCATTGATTGGAGAAATTATTACTGGAAAGGGAGCTCTAGCACAACTCAACATTGAGACAGGTGTACCAATAAATGAAATTGAACCATTAGTGTTGTTCAATGTTGCTTTCTTCTTCGTTGCTGCTTTGAATCCTGGAACTGGCCAATTTGTAAAAGATGAAGACGAAGATTAGATTAGAAGATACTAACCACTTTGTTTGTACTTAAACAAAACTTGTACTAGTATGTTTCTTCATCTATAATTAATGCATTCACTTCATCATCTCCATTTCTTACACATTGGTTATTGGTTATTAGTTTATTGTCCCTTCATTTTATTTTATCATCATATCATACTTCCACCAGATCTACATGGCGGGTTAGGTTATTTATTAATTATTATCATTCCAATTGGATCTTATATTACATATTATTCCATCAAAACCCACACTACTCACAGACTAGAGAATTTAAGATCACAGAGTAAAAATGTATGGTGATAAGATTCTATATGGTTTTCATGTAGAAAATACTTTAAAACTCGATAAACAATTTTAAAGAATTTACAATTTATATTGCGAGGACTTGAATATGCAACCTACATGTTCAAGGAACATTTTCATAATATATGTTGCAATTTTTATTTGATTTAATTGGGATTTTCTTCGAGTGTAATTTTTGTTGTTGTTAGATTAGACAATTTAATTCAATTGTTTAGTATTCATCTAATTTATCCAACTATAAATCCATAAATTATTTAATATAAATTTCAATGAATGAGATTCAATCCATACATTTAAAAATACGAATAGATCTAATCTATAAAATTATTTTTAAAAATCCAATAAATCACATAGTTTATTTAATAAAATTCAATGTAACATTTAAATATATATATATATAATTTTAATAAAATATTATATATTTATTTCAAATAAATATTTTTTATTATAAAACTATTTTATTTTTTTTAAATTATATTAAAACTAATTAATTATAAAAATGGTTTAAAATTTATTATTTTAAAAACTGTTTTTAGAAAAATCATAATTTTTAAATATTATTTTTATTACTAATATCATTATTATATTTTAAAATAGAATCTAAATAATGATTTATTTTTATTATAAAACATAATTTTATTAAAAAAATATATATTGTTAATAAGAAAAAGGATGTTTTTTGTGAAATTGCAAACATAATTTAATTTTTTTTTATTTTAAAAATAATAATTTAAAAGTAAAAATTCCCTAATTATTAATTTAAGTAGGGTGATATTTTGTGGTGGCCGACTGTCAGAGCACCACCGTTGGCTTTTGGACCACCACATACTGCGATCGAACCACCTCCACTGGCCATCGGAATGCCGAACACCACCTCTCTTATTATTTAATTAATAAATTAATCACCTATTTAAAAATAATAATAAATTATTTTTTAAATAAATTTTTTAAAACAGTGATTTTTAGTATTTTAAAATAATATAAACAAAATTTTTATTAATATTTTTAAGAAATTAGTTTTTAAAATAATAAATATATTAATTTTAGGAATAATAAAACACGTCATTTTTTTTTCTACAATAAATAAAAACCATTATTATTATATAATTTATTATAATATAAAAAAATTATTAAGTGGATCCATTAAAATATAATAATTGATGAATTGAATTTTTTTTAATAAATTTTTAGTGGATTGTAAATGGATTAATGAATTATTTTATCCATCCATTACAATCCAAATCCACGTTCATTCACTTCATTCATTTTACCAACTCTAGTTATATGTGAAAAAATTAATTGAGTGTGTAAATCAATTAAAATTACAATTAAATATATTAAATACATTTCATTTTTTTCTTATTTTTATAGTTTTCTTCTATTTAAGATAACTTTATTCGAGACGCGTCAGATAGATACCTCTTACAGCGAAGACTCAAATCTGAATTCACTATATTACGAGAGTCTAATTTCTTCCATTAGACTCAACCTCATTTAACTCGTTAAATAATTTTTTTAATCAATTAAAAACATTAAATACTATATAAAAGAAGATTCAGCTAAATCAATATAAAAGGAAATTTGTCACATTAAAAAATAATAATAATGAATGACTAGAATTGATAGTTTTCAGTTATTAATTTTTTATAAATATTAAATTGTATCGATATACCTTCTGGCATACCAAAACTTTTTTAAAAATTGAATATGTCTATTTGTAGAATCTTTTAGTGAAAATTTTATTTTTTGTATTTTAAAAAGTATATCATACTTTGAATTCAATTTACTTGATAAAGTATCAAATATTAATTATTCTTTCAAACTCAATATTGATGGTTTTTATCAACCACAACATGGACAGCTTCACTTCGAAATCTTATTAGAAAGCATAAACGAGTTTATATTTGCGGTTCTCCTGTAATTTTGGTCGAACTACCTCTGTACTAGTTGAGGTTTTGAGGCTGGTTTATTGTCTCATAATAGCATGTAATTTGAGTTTTACTATTATGTTAGTGGAAAATAACTTTTTTATCGTGTTCAACATAATTGTCAAAGAAAGTATAATCTCTATCTCATATATCATCAAAAAGCTATCTTTTTTATAGATTGCAGGAAATTGAGATGTGAAATTAATCGTATATATTGTAAGAAAAATGGGTGTGCGGACTAATTTTAACGTTAGTAAAGATTTTAGTATTATCCAATTAGTACACATTTGAGTATATTTGAATCTATGTTAAGTGGTAATTTAGTGATGGATTAGGTGGAGTCAAAGTCGTCGTCCTGTGATGTCATGGGCTAAGTTGGTTCGTTACCACACAACACCACAATAATAACTCGGCAGTTTCTTTTACTTGTTCGATCACTCGCTCGCTCCCTGTAACAATAATTTATGTTTGTGTGTGGTTCTTTCTCATTCTCATTCTCATTCTCATCACACACTCAAAATGGTGAATTCGGTGCTTCCCAATCTCAACGTTGATGATGTTCACCACACTTCAGCATCCTCTTTTTCTTCTTCTTCTTCTACTCGTAGTCAAAGGGATGTCCGCTACAGGTTCTCTCTCTCTCTCTCTACACAGCAATTATGAATGAATATATGCAAATTCTATATTTTTAATGTTTCAATAATTAATTATAACAATAAGTGCTTACTTTCTTCGATCGATATTATTTCCATCCAATTTAAGATATTGTTTATTTTTTGTTGCCAGACCCTTTGAAATAGGAATAGAATCTTCATTCTTTAGTGTGTCTAAGACAAGTATGTTGAAGGGTAAGTAATACAGTAATATGCTATCTAATTCCTGTCAAAAACATCGCCATGGAAAAAAATTGTGAAAGTAAGTGAAGTAAGAAAACACCTTTAAGTTAATGAAACGATTACTTTTCAGTATTTGATGATGATTTTGATCTATGAACCACCAAAAAATACATGAATACCAAATATGTGACACATAAACACCAGAAATGGACTAGGAAATAAATAGAAGTAATTGAAGATAATAGCATTTGTCGATATCGTGTTATCTTTGCTAGACTGATACTTTTGATTGAAGATGTGTTTCACAGTATGACACAGACTCTTCGATTATATTCAATTAATTTATTTCTCAAATTACTGGCGTCGATACATTAATGTCATGTCTGTGTCAGGATTCGAATTCTAATGTTGCATTATATATCTTAGTCTCATATTCTGTTTCCAATTGTATACTCTAGTACTTATGTAATCACGGTTGTTCATGTCATCACATCATATAATTTACATTCAATAGTTAGTTTGTTCTTCTAAAATTACAATATCAAAACATGTACTATGTTTTTTTGCAGCTGTGGTGCGTGTGGGTATGACCTTAACCTCTCCTCATCCAACCGAAACACATCATTGATAGATTCAAAATACAAAAAATCAATAAAGCGAGGTATCATATCATTCTCCAACATTGATGACACAAGATTCACCCAAGCTGATGAAATTGATTGTACTCCTCATTTTTCTAAGAAATCATGGAGTTTATTCCGTCGAAAAACGAAGCTCCTTTGTCGCAAGTGTTGCAATCATATCGGTTATTCATACAATGGTTACAATTCATCATCACCATCATTTATTCTAGTATCAAATGGAGCAGAACCATCTCCTTCCACTGAAAAGAAATACAACATTCGCATTTGTGCCTTGCAGCCTACATTTTCCCAAGAATATGGAAATGGAATCTCTGTGTTCGCTTGAAAATTTACTTACATGGTAGATATTGCATTGTTTCTTCCTTTATATATTCATAATTATAAGAATCACTACCAACAAGGATTTTTTTTTTACCAAAGTAAGATGTTTCCACTGTTTTACAATATTTGTGTGGGCATAACTTATGCCATTTAATAATTAGTTGAATAAGATGTTAGAGTTCATTATATATACATAAACCTCTGTTTTTGCCAGGATTTTTGTGTTTCTCCTTCTCTATTCTCATGTCTCTCTCAAATTCAATCAACTAGTTTTATTTAATTGTTTGTTTGTTTTGAATTCGATGTTCCTAATATTCAATCTAAGATTAAAATTCTTGTACTAATAATTAAAATTGCCAATTATATGAAGAATTTAAAACTCAATCCTAGTCAATAAGAGATTATGTTTTGGTATCAAGTCAGAAATAATGATACATTTTTCTTTGTCAACTGAGAAATAATGAAACATAAATAATGAGGTTGCTTTAGTAACACTGGGACTTACAATGACGAAATTGTTAGATTAAATGTATTTTGAATTCAAAATCTCAGGTGAAAATTTCTTTACTATTTCATCTAGGTACAAAAATAAAAAAAAGAGATTGGTTTACTTACTTTGGGCTGATTTCCACTTTTTGGACCTTGGTCAAATTAAAATCATAATCTGATGGACATTTACAACCAAAAAAGAATACCACTAGTTTGGCAAAAAATAAATCCACTGGAACCCAAGCAATATAAGAGTCCATTTACTTCCGTTGTTTCCGTTTTCTATTTTTATTTCTAAAATTAATATTGAAGAAAGTATCATGAAAGTTTTTTAAATTGCATTTTAAAAATATAGTGAATATTTCTGAAAATTCTAAAAAAATGTCAAAAATATTATTTTAAGTGTTTTAAGAAATGCATTCTCTCTAGTTATAGCTTTTATCTACTCTCTCACAATTAAAAAGAAAAATCCATGATAAAATGTTGTTCCAATCACCCACATTTACAAAGTAAAATTTGAAAATGTGTCTATATTTGGTGGTTTACTCTTTCTTTGCTTTAATGGAAATGCTTTATTTTTGGTAACTTATTTTCCTACCCTCTATGTCCTCAAGAGTCTCTAAATGGACCAATCCAGAGAGCATTAGAGGTGAAAAAAGAAACTATCTTTTTTTTTTTTTATGAATTGAATGGAAATAGTTTTTCGGTTGCAAGTATCTAAGTCCAACCTTATTTAAAAAAAAATTTGGAGTATCTAAGCCCAATTTTGGATAAAGCTACTCATTCCAGGCTTGAACCGGGACCATTTATATATTTCTTTGGGAGTTTTTGAGAAAATTTGAAGGTGAGAAAAGAAGTTTTTTTTTTAATCAGACCCATGTATATTTTTTTGGGTACAAAATGGTGGTAATAGGCCGATGTAAATTCTAAACGTAGTCATAAAGCAGAATATATATTGTACTAATTCAATCATATAATTTCTTATGATCCAAATGATGCCACATTTTCTCCATATCCCTAATTTGATGCACTTGTTGATTTTAGTTGGTTAGAGATTCGATTATATCTATGTCATTTTCGTCTGCTACAAATAAAACTTTTCTCTATCTCAGCATCTTTCCCTGTGGTCCTGATGATGGTGGTAACCTCTATGTCCTACCCCTAATGCCATCCATAACTTAGTGACAAAATGCCCATGTGTAGGACACCAATCAAACAATTAACCAAATTACAAACCTCTAATCGGACAACCTGCAGCAAATATATAACTTGTGTTTCATCATTATTGAACAAATAATTAGCAAACTATTTTTTTTCCCTTAAATTTGTTAGCAACATTTTTTATTATATTTAAAAAAGAAGAAACATAAAATCCAATTGAGTGTTAATTTGAAAATTTGAAACTAGACATTCTCCACTAAGACAACTATAAGACAAGTCTTGTAGCATTATTCAATAGGGTCCCTTTTGCTTCATTGTTTCCCACTACTAGTAGTACCTAACATGGGCAGTTTTGGCAGTGCCTTCATTCTTCACTATGAAAATGAATACTCTCATATGCTCAATTTATTTATAACTATTTTTCTATAAACCCTTTTACAGCCTGTAATGTCTATAACGATGGAGAAATCTTAAAAATAAAATTACAAAAAGAACCCCATTCTCCCAAGTTCTCAAAGCATGTAAAGCACTACCATTTTCTTTTTGCAATCTAAAGCACATTTTTAAGATAGTAACCAAGTTTTCTATTTATTTATATAAAAGTAACAAAGCTATATTTGACTGTACCATATAAATAGTATTTTTATAATAACTTTAGTCACAATGTAAAGTAATTACGACCAAAGGCACAAACAAGTTCTCATAATAATTATCTTCATTTTCATTCACTCACAGCATAAAAAAACTAACTTTTACACAATACGGTGAATCAATGTTTAAATTTTGAACGAAAGATATTCCTCTTTAATATTCAATAAATCTCGAATAGAATTACTTTTAATAAACAAAAACCAAAAGAAAAAAAAAATATTTGTTGTGAATTCCAAAACCAAATTATAATGTGACTTTTTCTTTAAGGCTAGTACTACTTTTATTATTCCATGGTCGTCGACTTCCTCTTTGTCAGAGTCCTCATCCAACCTTTTCTGACTTTCACTGCTCCTCCTTCAACCTTGTTGCCTACGTGGCATACACCAACATTTTTCTTCCAACGGATGAGTTGGAACATGTGACCAATCCTCTTTCGCCACCTGAATGGGTCACGTGACTTTCCATGCTCTATCACACTCTTGGTCTCTTTGTTGTCTTTGATGTTTGAGATCATGCTTTGATGTTTCCATGACACATTGTTGTTGTTTTTGCAATTCTCTAGGGACACCTTTGAGACCGTGCTCTTTTCCCACGAGGCTACCCCATTTTCTTCAAACTTGATTGATATGAATGAGTCTTCTGCAAAGTTTAAATTAAAAGTTGTTCTCATTTCTCATTCCTAGGTAAAAAAATAATCAAACGAAAATGTAATGAAATTTCTTGGTAAAGGTAGAGAAAAGAAGAAAATACTTTTAATTTTACTTTTTGCTTTTTACTTAATCTCTACTTTAATTTAATTTATGTACCCTTTTAATTATTTCCTTTTAGGACTTAAAACTACTAATTTAATTTGTATATATTGAAGAATAAATTATGTTTTATTTTTACACTAAATTAAGCTTATGAATTAATTTTTTTGGAAAATTAATTTATTAATTAATATACACACCTCATTTTTCTGGGTAGCTACTATACTGCCGACGGATTAAATAAAATTTGAGACTTTTTTTTAATCGATATTGTATATTAGACGCTGACACAGGGACATATAAGTAAAAAAATGATAAATGTGTTTATAATAATGGCATCATATAACTTTGATAAACACGAACGACGTTTTGCCGAATTAGTTGTGTACCCTAATTCCCTACCAAATCCTAAGACCATATATATAATCTTGCAAAATAATTTTCCAGTGTCATAATAATAATGCTCTTGGCGTTTGCATCTGACACTCATAGGTCACGCCAAGAAGAATAGAATGACACAACCGAAAGCTTTACTCTTTTTTGACCTTAATTTCGTCATCATCACAACTTAATCTTCCACATGAAGACACACAAACATGCACTCGTAATTCATAATTCTTCTCCAATAATGAAACAAATTAATGGACACACCAACCCCCTACCCAACCTAACCATCAAAATACCCCAACTAATTCTAACAATTATAATCACACGCAAAAAAGGAAATCTCCCCTTTCCCCCTTTTTTCTTAATAATTCATTTTTATTAAATTGGGAAAAGAAATATAAGTATTTTTTTCATAAATAATAATTTTTTTCAACAGTCAATATTAGTAAATTTTTTTTTTGGAAGTCAATATTAATAGTTAATAAATTTAATAGTATTATTAATATTATAGTATTTTGTTGAAAATAGACATCGAATATACCATATTTTTATCACTAACTTTTTAATTTTCCAATCTTCAACTTTCAAACTAAACCTTAAATCCTGTTCATTAACAATAATTATGAGTATTAAAAATATATTATTTGTATGTATTTTTTTTCGTCAGAAATAATTATGAGTGTTTAACCTTCTCCAAATTAAGGATTAGCTTAATTAGTATTTAGGTTGGAAAAAAAAATTCTATTATGTAAAGGTTTATGATTGGATCACTGCTCTCAACATTTTCCTTGTTGTACAACAAATTAATCAATAATATTTGTCTATTAAAAAAATAATATTTAACACTATAGTATTAGGTAGTTATAAGTAAAATAAGATTAATAATACTAATTATTTTACCTTCTGGACTAGGAGAGACATCATCATAGTCATAGTTGTAATGAGATTTGCATTGGCGAGATTCAAGGCGAGTGAAGAGAGAGCCAAAAGCAAAGATCTTGTGAATAGAAGAAGAAGAAAAAGAAGATGAAGAAGTGGGTGGCTTTCTGTTTATGGAACTTTGAAGCTTGTGTGAATTAGCAGCTTTTTTGGTGGAAGAATTAGAACGGTGGTTGTGGTGGTGGCGCCGCCCTTGTTTTGGAGCCAATAGGAGGAGTCTCTCATTCAAACACAAAGGGCATACCCCAACAACTACTTGTTTTGGGTGGAAATAGCAACATGATTTTTCATCCTTGTATCCATTTCTATTCATTTTTTTAAGGCTTTTTTGTTTTGGTACTATGAGCAAGGTGAGATGAAAAGGGGAAAGGAAGGGAAGTTTTTAAAATTAACCAAATGTGAAGTGAACTAGTTTAAATGAATGGAAAGTATATTATTGAGAATGTGTATATATATATATGGTGGAAAAGTGAAACTAAATGGAAGATTATGGGTGTGGCCCCACCAGCTCAAGATGTATGAGTCAGAAGAATTTGTAAGTTTTGTGTTGTGTAGTGCAATTTACTTTGTGGGTTGTGGATTTATACATCACAACATGTTCCTAGGTTTTACCTCGTAATAAATACAATAAATTTAACCCATTTTATTTTATCATAGTATATGTCTCGTTTGAAATCAACACTTCTTTTTTTTAAGATTAATAAATTAAAGCAAAGTAGTGATCGATAAAAACATTAGGATTGAACGATAAATGATGCTGCCCTTTGTTAAGAGTGAGTTACGAATTATATAATAAAACTATGTCCATAGTGCATATACGAACTGAAAAAGAGTTTATAAGATCTCACAATAACACAAAACTCAAAGATGATTAAGATATTTGTATAAACAATTAACAATTTCATGATTATCTAACTCAAAAAATATATTTTAGACACTCAAATCTCTCATTCGTTAGAGAGCATGAACAAGACACGTAGTTTCTCTTCCAAGAGTAAATAACCAATAAAAATTTCACATCATTTTAGTTTGAACAAAATTTTCGTAGTGATCACAATAGACATACCAAAACAGGTTTTACCCAACTATTGGAAGAAACATGCACCAACATTACATTAACAAAAATCAATGGGATGAGATTGTCAACTATCCAAATAATCATTTTGAGCCAATAACAAAAGAAACTATAACCTATTCCCACAATTTAATAAGAAGACAAAATATTACGTTTTTGATATGTTTCATTTCTAGGACGTCAACTACTCCAAAGAGTTACGGAAAAATGAGCTATAATATTTAATTCATTACTGTCTATTAAGGCAAATCAAAGATGTTTAAAAGAATCCATTGTATAAATAAGGGGATGGATACGATCCCACGAGCCTGGGCTTTGTCAACACTCTTCACTAAATGAACACATAATAATGAGGTGTCGCAGATTTGCTAGTTTATTATCACCATTGACACAAGTAGTGAGATAAAGAATACCTTTACATTGAAACTGGACCCTTGAAGGTAAGCAATCTCAGCCGTCCCTCCAAATGAAAACCTTTAGTATTGGTGGAGTTTTCAACTTCCAGATAAGCACTCGGTTACCCTCCTTATTATGAGTGACCTCTTCGTAAAAGTTGATATTGATAAAAAATTTAGGCTATATTTGAGAGGAAAATCATAACAATCAATTTTTCATTTCATTGCTTCAATTTAGTTTCAACGAATTTCTCATTTTTAAATTTCCCATGATAGAGTTCATATTCAATGGACAAGAAAGAATAATATCATATATATCCAAGTTTCATCCCATATTGAAGTGTGACATTATTATTAATGGTTCATGTACCACATGCCTCCAACATAGCTTGTGTGGAACACAAGCTTCTCCAAGAGTAATAGGGATTATGATTAATGGAGACACTAAAAAAGTCACACTTGGGAAAATACTTAGCGTTGAACAACTTTGTCTCCAGAACATGTGGTTGAGTAATGGATTTCAAACTTTGTTTACCAAACATCTTTATATTGAACGCATATACGTTCCAAAAATCCATGACACTGAACTTCTTTGGCCTGGATAGTTTATCCCAATTCAACCATTTGATTTTCTATTATTAAAACCCCACCCGAAAGAGTTGAGCATTTTTTGAATCTCATCATCCAAAGAGTCATAGATTAAGTACATACTCATGTAATAGATGGGACGGATTGAGCAACATATTTTAGTAGTACTTCACCTTCAATCATAGAATTGGATCTCCTATGCTAAGACTTGAATTTAAAATTGAGACCACTAAAGACTCATTTGGTATATAGGATATGATAGAGACAAAATAATATAAAAAGCTTAATAAGAATATGATATTATATAACAAGATACACTTATTATAACATGTGTTTGATACGCACATGATAATAAATATGATAACATTATTTAATAATTACATGATAATATATATATATATATATATATAATATTTTAAAAAATTAAATAATTTAAAAATATCATTAACACTATTAAATAAACAAATTCAATTTAAAAAAAATTCACAAAATAATTCTATTATATATGCTAGATAAGCTACATAAAGATATGATATATAATATATATAAATGACAAAATTATCCTTGCAAGAAAATTATATTTATTGCTATCAAATTTAAAATCAATATTCAGAATTTTATACTTTTTATTTTTTAATAATAATTTTATTGTTATATACTCTATATCAATTGGGTTTTTAATATTTTAGATTATATAATATATGTAAATGACAAAATTATTTTTGCAAGAAAATTGTATTTATTGCCATCAAATTTAAATAAATATTCATAATTTTATACTTTTTATTTTTTAATAATAATTTTATTTTTATATATTCTATATCAATTGATTTTTTCAATATTTTAGATTATATAATTAAAAAACTACCTTTGTGATAAAATAATACATATTTTTTAAAATAATTGTTAATATTTTTTAATTTAATGGAAATTTTAACTGAAAAAATAAAATATGATAAATTTTAAAATTAATTTATCATTTTCTATTATTTCATCAAATATTAAATTTAAATATAATATAATAAAAAACCAACTAATATATTAAAAAAAAAAAAAACTCTCATCGAAACAATTTTGGATTGAGTATCTATTCGGTTATTATTTTCAAGTTGAACTCTCTCTATTTTTTTTTTTTGGTACAAAAAATCTGTATTGTTTTTAATAAGCCGTATTATCCAAAAGTGAAAGGAATGTTTAACTATAATCTATTGCGTGTAGTTTGTGTGTTCGTTTTTAAGCAGAGGAATGCATATCAATATCAAGAAGACAAAAGCAGCTACCTGCGGGAGGTTAAACACTTGTTTAATAGGCTAACTTTTTTTAACTTTATTTTATTTTAAATATACTCATTTACAAACACACAATTAAGGGTTTAATGACCATAAATGTCAGTATAAAGAATATTATATTAATAATCATTTGAGTATAGTAAGTTCATAATTGATTGAATAACTAGCGTATTTGAAAAGACTTTTTTTTTTGAATGGTTAGAGTTAGATCTGAGCAAATTACAGGGTTATTTTACATCTATATCTCTTTTTATTTAAAATTTTTCATTGAAATTTATATATCAAAATATTTTTTTTTTACCTTCAAAAGTTCGCATATTATTTTAACAACTCTCTCCTATTTTGCAGATAAATTAGCAACTAGATTCTATTTTGTTAACAACTCTTTCCAATTTTTTCTCCGAATCTAATAAATAAAAAATAATAATAATAAAGTAAATTATATTAATAAAATTAAAAAAATACATTAAATTGAAGAAAAAATACATCAAATTTAAATTAACAATGTCCACCTAAATATCCTCTAGTTCCACATATAGGTTGTCGTCAAACTCGTCTAGCTCTTTGAACGAGTTGAGGTTGTTCTGGTTGATTCTCATTTTGATCATTCTCCTCATCGTAATTTGTATGTGTAACACCCCGAGCTTAAAACACAGCGCGAGTGTATTTTTTTTTTCAAAATAAATAATTAAAAAAAATGATTTTCCAATTTAATTACTTCAAAAGAATTGAAATAAAATTTCCTTTAATTCATTTCATAAAATAGTACGTCGTAGATTAATCGATGAACGTAATTAAATAACTTCATCGTAATATCACTAAGTACTTAATTCTGGAAATTTAACAGTAAACATCAATACATTTCAAAAGAAAATATCAGAGTGCGGAATAGTTTAGCGGAAAAGTAGTACAATAATTTCCAAAATAAAACAAATTACATTTTCCAGCTCAAAATCCTATACATCAAATCTAACCGATCATGCACTAAGGCTACAATAGCACGGATTTCCTCCGCATCCCAAACAAGTCTCATCCGACTCCACCGCTCGCCTCGATGTGACCTCCTCCTCCTCCTCATCATACAGAGAGGGATCAGTCTCCTCCGAAGTCAGATCAATGCACAGTCTCGGTCGCTTCGGCGGTGCCGGAATCTCATAACAATCATCGGATATCCTAGACGGACCCGGTATATCAGCTGCTACTGGCTTCGGCTCTTCGTTCTTCTCTTCCGCCTCAGAATCACGTACATCCCCACCAATCACCGGGTTAGGAGTCACCACTCCTACGATGGCCTCCGTCTCAACCCCTCTAGCTGGTTCTTCCGCGTCATCAAAAATTCCGTGCGCCTCTAGTACCAAACGGGAAGGCACAGGAAAGTCAATCCTCGCATAGCTGTGCTCCACGTAGTGCACTGCTCCCTTGGTCCTACAGATTCTCTTCAATCTCCCCGTGTACGTAGCCCTGCTTGAGGTGGGGTCGTATACCCAAGCAGTAGGCACGGAGCGATAAATGAAATCGAGCGACGTTTCCGTCGTCTCGGGACCCATTGGCGGCATGTGTTTGGGGGGCATCTGAGGGCAAAGCCCAAGTTCAACATATAATAGTAAAGGGTCACCGACCGAAATTAACCAATAATCACATAGCATTTATATCATAGAACAAATACATCCATGGCATATTATACAATAATGATGAAAAATAAAGATGCTCATTTTGAAATTTCATGACATATATGCCTTTTCAAAACAACAACCTATTAATATGAAAAAATATGTGGTAAGTACAACCATCACTTCAGCAATGACAATCATTTATCAAAAATTTAGGTTTCCTAAAGTACTCACACACATCAATTTCCAACCATCATCATGTAACGAAATCGTGACCCATCGGTCAATTACCCCGATGCAATATGTATATGCTCATGTATACAATTTCTTGGAATTACCAAGGTGCAGTCGCTCAACAGACCAGCACATTTTAAATATGTTTGACTTTAACGGCCCTCAAGACCAGGGTGCAATCGCTCAACAGATCAGCACCAGTGCAGTCGCTCAACAGAACAGCACTCGTGCAGTCGCTCAACAGACCAACACGTTTGACATATACTCAGGTAGAATCGCTCAACAGATCAGTACCAGTGCAGT
Organism: Cicer cuneatum; assembly: GCA_037974295.1. Taxonomy (NCBI): domain Eukaryota; kingdom Viridiplantae; phylum Streptophyta; class Magnoliopsida; order Fabales; family Fabaceae; genus Cicer; species Cicer cuneatum. Next base: position 65,501,969 of record JBBPBO010000004.1, on the reverse strand, counting down.
CGCTCAACAGACCAGCACTCGTGCAATCGCTCAACAGATCAGCACGTTTTTGCGCATTTCAGGGTACAATCGCTCAATAGATCAATACCAGTGCAGTCGCTCAACAGACCAGCACTCGTGCAATCGCTCAACAGATCAGCACGTTTACGCATTACTCTGTGGCCCATCGCGGGTACCACTTGACTATGCAATGCATGAATATGAATGTTTTCTCTTCACTGAAACAATATGCATTATCAGGAAATTTCAACCTTTCCATCGTTTTTCAAACATCTCAACACAATCAATATCATCATCATCACAACCATGATTAAACAGTCAAGCAATCATTAACACTTTACATTATATCAAAATTTCATTCTTAATTATCATAAGTCTTTTTCCCCAACTCTTAAAATTCATAAAACAGTGTTTAAAACTGAGATTTCTGGAAAATACGAATCTGTATTCGAATACAGCTTCTCTGTATTGTATTCGAATATAGAAGCCAAAACAGTGCAGAATCAACACTCTGTATTCGAATATAGCCTTGTATTCGAATACAGAGGCTGTCACAGTGTAAAAATCAGTATTTTCACAACTTCAGTGGAAGTCTCAAAAACTTCATCATTACCACTTCAAACTATCACAAAAATTCCATTTCAATTCATCACAAACCTTCCCAACATTCCGCAACACTTAGGGTTTATAACACAATGTTTAAAACTCTGGAATTTTGAAAAACACGAATCTGTATTCGAATACGACCCCCTTGTATTCAAATACAGAAGCATGAAGCTGCAAATTCAACATTCTATATTCGAATACAGCATGCCTGTAGTCGAATACAGAAGACAAAACATTGTAAATTCAGCATTTTCTCTCAGGTCATTGAAGGTTTCCAAAACATCATCATCTCCTCTTCAAAACTATTCAAAAACTCCATTTTAAATCGTTTCAAACCTTCCCCAACACTTTAAGATTCACATGACAGTGTTTAAAACTTGATTTTCTGGAAAAACACGAATCTGTATTCGAATACAACTTCCTTGTATTTGAATACATAAGCTAAAACTTGAGTTTCTGGAAAAACCTGAATATGTATTCGTATACAGCTCCCTTGTATTCGAATACATAAGCAAAAATTATGAAAGTCAGCATCTTGTATTTGAATACGAGACTGTCGTAGTCGAATACAGTTGCGAAGACAGTATTAAAACTTCACTTCTGTATTCGAATACGACAGAGTCGTAGTCGAATACAGATGCTAAGTCAGAAGCAAAAATCTTTCCTCTGTATTCGAATACAGCGGCCCGTATTCGAATACAAGTTTGAAAAACTTGAGTAAAACAGAAGCTTGGCAGGTTGTATTCGAATACACTCATGTTGTATTCGAATACACCTTCGAATTCAGTGAACTTTTCCTGAAAAACTACAACACATTTTCAATCTCTTTCCTTTGAAAAACCAGCACAACCCCAAAGCAGATTCTGTACTCTCTTGAACCATAAAACTCAGGCATTTTCATCAATAACAATCTTTCCAGAAAAACACTTTCATCATTTAAAATCCCTTTTCTTTTGAAAACATCAACAACACCAGAATCACTCTAAACCAGAATCTCAACCACACAGAACAGACATTTTTCAACATTACATTGTTGATCATTTCTCAAAACAACATGCAAGGTATTTCCAGCATTCTTACACAACCAATCACAACATACAAAGCATTTTCAGCTTTCTCACACAAGCATAACAACAGTAATACATTCAGCCAAACAGCAACCACCACATAGCAGCAAAACACCAATAGAATGTATTTTTTTTGCATTTTATACAACCAACACAACAGTTTTGAAAATATGCATTTTAATCATCTTCAAAATAACATGCAAGACATTTTTCCACTTTCCCACATAAACAAAACAGCATTGAAGCAACAACCAGAACAACACACATCACAGATTATTAAAAACACCAACAAAATGCGTTTTCTTCATTTCTTTCAAAATGTCATTGCAAAACAGTTTTACTTCAATCAATGATGAAAACATCAGTAATATCATGGCAGTTATGCATTTACAGCCCTAATGCAACTAAAAAGTGGAAGGTGCCCTTACCCTTGTTGCGTTTTCTGCTACTGCTCACGTTTCTGCGTCAAAATTCGGCGAAACTCCCGCTTGCGTTTGCTGCTACGAAAATATGTTCTCTAGCTCCGGAATGATGAGGGGAACAACTTTTGTACTGAGGGTTTTCTGGTTTGGTGCTTAGATTTCCAATTAATGTCACTTTTGAGGAACTCCCTCCTTTCTTTTTTTGTTCGTAACGTGCAACAGATTTCAGAATGGGAGGAGGGAAGGGAGAAGGTGATACTGTTACATGCAGTATGGGCAGTAAGGGAGGAGGAATGGTGTTCTGATTTACCCATCCTTCTCACTCCTATTTATAGGCTTGTGTGGGTGCCACCTCACCCGACACTTGTCTGATCCTCAGTACTTAACCAATCTCGTCGCAATTATCCGATAATCCCTTCATTAACTGTCCGTTAATTTAATTACTCGTAATTAATTTAATTTATTTTTCTTCCAATAATCTTAATTCGTCTTCCAAAATAAATATTTATATATATATATATATATATATATATTTACTCAAAACATACATATATTAAATATTTTACAAATATCCCCAAAATACACTTAATATTAATTCCATAATTTTAATTTAAAAATTAAGGGTCTTACAGTATGTATATGTGGTGATGGTGATGGACCATAATATGGAACTTCTGTAGGGACATGTATGTGAGGTTATGATAAAGACGATTTTGTTGTTTGGTGCATGATTTGTTCTTGTGGGGTTGATTGGGGGTTGTGTGCATGTGAGGATATGATGATGGTTGCAAATGTCGATCACGCAAATATTGTTCGAAAAACACAAATAATTTGGGTCGCATCCCCAGGCCACGATATGTTGAAGGGGTCGTATCCCCAGACCACGATCTCTTATGTTTATCTCCAGCTTTGATCTAACCCATTGAATATAATTTATCAACGACTGTGGATGGCGCAATATGAATCCTTGTGATTTGGTTAGGACCAATCAAATTGGTCTATTAAATATTCAATATTGTCATTTCAATGTAATTTATCAACGGTTGTAGATGATGCAGTACTAATCCTTGTGATTTGGTTTGGACTAATCAAATTGTTTTATTAAAGATTCAATCTTTTTCCTTCAATCTAATTTATCAACGACTACGGATAGTGCATTACTGATCCTTGTGAATTGATTTCAACCATTATGATTGTTTTAATAACATAATACATACACCTTACTACCTTCTATAAATAGAAAACTAAATCATACTATCTCATCATACCTTCTAGCATTTCATACTTAATCATGGCTGCTCAACAAGTAATTTTTATTGTTCATTACAATGGTTCAATTCTCGACGGAATTGAAGGTAAAACATTTGTAAGTGATTATGAAAAGGCATTCAAAGTACACTCTGGAAGAAAACTTGCTCGTCTAAAGAATGTCATTGAAAAAAGTTGCAACTCGACGACAAAGTCATTGTAACTGATATAGTTTATCGACACTTTGTGTTCTTTGGTAAAAATACAACAAGGTTTGAACTAATGAAGGATTGCGATGACGAAGATGTTAAACTGATGTTTGATGTTTATGCAAAGTGGTCACAACTCGACACCATCGAGTTATATGTTACATTTCAGGATGGTCCTACATCAACAAACATTGATCAACCATCGACCTCAAATATGCCTCATCCTGACTACACCCCATCTTTTGATCAAAACAACCCTTATCCACCTGACTTATATTCTCTTTCACAACACTATGAACCATACTCTGCATGTATTCAATCCACCATTTCACATGAAGAACATAAATTTAGAGAATGTAGAGCAATCAACTAAATTTGATCACATGTTTTTTATCAAAGTCTCAACATTAGACGAAACTCTTGCAAGTGGAATGAAGTTTGAAAACAAGGATGAATGCGTACTTGCAATTAAACATTACCATTTAAAACAATCATTGAATTTTGCGATACAAAAATCAGATTCGAAAAGGTATGTTATTAATTGTTTAAGTCCAAATTGTTTGTTTAGATGCAGAGCTTCAAAATACAAAATGAGTGAATGGTGGTTGATTGGTAAATTGAATGTGCCTCATACATGCACAAATTCCACATTGTCACAAGATCATCATAAGCTTGATTCAGACATGATATGTACAAGTATTATGCAAATTCTGAAAGTGGACCCTTGAATCAAAGTGAATGTCATTATTGCCTAGATTTAAGCTTTGCACAACTACACATTAAGTTATAGAAATGCATGAATAGCAAAAAATAAAGCGATCGAACAAATTTATGGCAATTGAGAAGAGTCTTACAATCAACTCCCACAATGATTGTTGTTTATGCGAACGTTTGCTCCAAGAACCAAAATAGAAAGGGAAACCATTTCATCTTATCATGAGAATAGTTTTATATGTGGGACAAGGATCTTTCATTATTTTGGGCTTTTGTTTCGTGCATATCTGCATTTAAATTCTGCAAACCAGTTGTACAAGTTGACAGGACTTGGTTTTACGTCATTTGCACAAGATGGGAACAACAATGTTGTTCCTACTGCTTATGCTCTTGAGAAACATGAGACAAGAGAGGGTTGAAGTTTCTTTTTGAGAAATTTGAGAAAATATGTCACTCCACAAGCCAACCTTTGTTTGATTTTAGATAGACATGAATCCATTAAAAGTGCTTATTATAATCTAAATAATGGGTGGCAAAATCCTCAGTCAAAGCATGTGTTCTGCATCCAACATATTTCACAAAATTTCACGAGGGAATTTAAGGAGAATGCATTGAAGAAAAAAGTTGTTGCTATGGGTAATAATTTCATTCTTACTTTTTAATTAGTATAACTTTTAATAATTTTTTGACACATTGTTTATTGTATCAATACAAGTTACTCAATTAATGAGCCTACATATATATACTACCACAGTGAAATCGACATAGTAAATCGAGAGACTATAAAATGGTTAAACAACATACCGTGATAAAATTGTATTAAAGCATTTGATGGAGGTAGCCGTTGGAATCACATGACAACCAACTTTGTGGAGTCGATCAATGGAGTATTAAATGGCACGTGCAACCTTCCCATCATTTCATTGGTGTTATCAACTTATTAAAAGACGGGGACACTATTTCGAACAATGGAAAAACTACCCACATCAATTTTAGCTTTTGTTGAGGTATACACTGAAAAATGCATAAATTTTATGAAATCCGAAATACATAAATCCAATAGTCATAAATTCGATAGTTTTGATCAGAGCAATCATACTTTCATGGTCATTTCACTATCAACCTTCTTAACAAGTAGTGCAATTTTGAAAAATATCAAACTATACATATACTTTGTTCATATGTGATAGCAGTATCTTCTAACATAAAATATTATTATCGGAGGCTTATACATGATGTGTACAAGGTGAAAACGTTACTAAAAGTCTCAACTAAACGTTCAAACTTATACCAAACAAATAATATTGGCCAGAATATGAAGGTTTTATGGTGCGTCATAATCCTCAAATGCAGAGAGTCAGGAAAGGTCGCCCAAAGAGTAAACACATTAGAACATAAATGGACACTACAAAAAAAGTACAAAGAAAGTGTGGGTTATGTTGGGTCTCTGTGTTGGAACCAAGTCTGTTATATACTTAGAATTTTGATGTTTACAAAAGTACTTTTATGTAATCTTATTTTTGACTTAGAATAATAATGAAAAATGCCACCAGAAGATGACGTCACCGAAGGCAGAAGATGATGTCACCAGAAGATAAAATCAGAAGTAGAAGATGAGGACACCAGAGGATAAAATCAGAGAATGACACCAGAGGATACACCTCTATAAGATATCAGAGTATGTCATCAAAGGCAAAACATCAAAGGACAAAGAACATCATCAGAGGATATCTTTCTTGGTCCAGATAAGAAGGAAGCAGAGTCCAGAAGGGGACCTGGTCCAGACCAGAAGGAAGCTTGTCAGAGGGAGACTTGGTCCAGACCAGAAGGAAACATAAGTCAAACTTGGCCCAGACTTAATCATGACCAGAAGATAGCTTGGTCGTGAATATAAGATTTAATCTAGACTTAATCCATACTTGGTCCATAGCAGAAGATAACTGGTCCAGAGCAAATGACTTGGTCCAGACCAGAAGATAGCATGGTCCAGAACATAAAACTCAGTCCAGATCAGAAGATTTGATTGTTCAGAACATAAGTTTTAGTCCAGATTTAATCCAAACTTAGTTCAAACTTAATTCAGATTTAATCCAGATCAGAGGATAAATATCCAGATTAAAAGATCAATGGTCCAGATTAAAATATCATAAGTCCAAATTTAATTCAGATTCAATCCAGACTCAGTCCAGACTTGGTCCAGATCAGAGGGTAAATGTTCAGATTAAAATATCAATGGTCCAGATTAAAGTATCATGATCTAGTGTTGGCCGAGATCAGAGGATCACATAATTGGCACAGATCAGATTACATGGTCCAGAGTTGGTCGAGATCAGAGGATCATACGGTCCAGATTTTAATCATGATGAAAATCAGTGAAGACTTGATTAAAATTCGAAAAAGACTTGATTAAATTTTGATAGAAATTTGATCAAAGTATTAAGGGGATTTGATACAAAAATAAATTGAAGTCTTGTAGGGAATTTAAAAGCAATTGGAGGGAAGAAAGATACAGTCCAGAATTAAACAAGAACAAGATTGGCCAAAGTTATTTTCAGAACAAATCTGAAACAAAAAAGGTTCAGATCAAGCATAAAGCTCAAACCCGATTGGCCAAGTTATTTTTGCAAGAGAGTTTGGACAGATACAACTCGTATATGATCATGGAAGAAACCCTAATTTTCATCTATAAAAGGAGGCTCAAGGTAGAAGACTTAGCGATCGAAAATCAGTAAAAGAGTCATAAACTTCCAGAGGCAAACACTCGAGTTTTCAGTGAGGTTAATTGTGAGTATTAGTTTTCGTTCCCTTGTGTCAGATCTATATTGTTGAAGTAGAGTCTACAATCTAAAGAGTCAGAAGAAGTAGCAGGTGACTTAGCAATTAGATTCAAGGTGTTGAAATCCCTTCTGCAATCTAGGGTTGTCAGATTGGTAGGAGAAGACTTGACTTGTGAAGTCAAGGTGTTGTGTTCCTCAAAAGTCTAGGATTGTTAGACTGTTTAGGAAGACTGACTTGGAGGGTCAGTAGTGCTATTGTAATTCAGAGGTTTTGAATTAGTGGAAAAATCCTTCAAGGTGAAGGGACTGGATGTAGCATAGTTAATGGTGAACCAGGATAAATCTTTGTGTTGATTATTTTACTTTATCTGCTGCTAATTCTGCTTGCTTATATTTCAGATTTTAAATAATCATCAAAAACAAAAAAAGAATTCAAGCATTACAAACACAATTCAACCCCCCCTTCTCGTGTTTGCACCTTCACTCTGGTCATACAAGGAAACATGGTCCAAACGGTACTAACACATCTACTCAAATTTGATGTATTTTTCCCCTTCAATTTAATGTATTTTGTTTCAATATTTTGTTTGATTTTACTAAAATAAATTATTTTTTTATTATTATTTTTATTTATTAGATCCGAAGAAAAAATAGGAGGGAGTTGTTAAAATAATATAGCACATTATTTGTTTTGGCACATCTACTTGACTGCATTAACTTTGATGTATTTTTTTCCTATTAAAAGTTTTTTGTTTGATTTTATTAATATAATTTTATTTTTTAATTAGTTTTATTATTTTTTATTTATTAAATTAACAATTATTCATTTGTTTAAAAAAAGAGTGATAAATGATCGCATTTTGGGGATGCGACCTCCTACTGTAGGAAAAAAATTATATTTCATGTGATCGTAGGGCAGGGATGCATAAAGCTGTCAAAATGGACTAGTCCGAATAGGTTAGTCCGCTAAAACACAGAGCTTAAGCTTAATAATTTCAACTTGAATTTTTTCATGGCTTTTTAGCCTGGTTCAAATAAACCTATTATCCATTTGGGTTAGCCCATATGGGTACCAGGTAGCCTACAACCCGCATAACTAATTTATAAAAAATAAAAATAGTTAAATTGTCTCACATAAAAAAAATGTCCAAAAGAAATTTAACTCGCTTAGCTATATATATATATATATATATATATATATATATATATATATATATATATATATATATAGTATCTCTTGTGATAAATATTATCTTTAGTTGGTTATATATTTTTAACAATCAATTTTTTTTATTTTGTAGAATGCGACAATGTTAATGATACAAATCAAAATGATTTAAGCGGACAATCATCCAACACTTTGAAAAATATGAACATTGTTCAAGGAGTCTAAAAGACTTGTTTCAGAGTCACATTAGAACTATTTAACAGTTTATTTGAATTTGGTTTGAGTTTGGGTTATGTTAGACAAATCTAAATTCATTTGTGTTATGCTAGATAATATCTCTAAGTTGTTTTGGACAATTTGAACTTATTTTGTGTGTTGTTTTGAAAATTTTGAATTGAGTTTGTGTTAATTGAAAAATCCAAACTTAATTTGTGTATAAAGAGTAAACCATAAGGATTTTTAAATGGGCATGAAAGAAAATGGACATTCAAATTGATTTATATTTAATACTTGTCTAGCCCGCAACTCGTCTAGGGTCGGGCTCAAATAATATTTAATCGGCCTATATTAAAACAATCACTACAACATTTTTGAGTTGTGGCAACAATAACAAAGTGTAGTGTAAACCAAATAAACCGTGGCCTAAAGGTTAGGCAACAGTTTCGCAATGGTTTACAAAGTGTGGTGTAGGTGGTCATGGCCTATTAGCAAAGATGAATGAAGCATATTCTTGCATGTGCATAACCTTCTAGTGAGGGTTAAGGCAAACACGACCTTCTGTAAAGACGACGGCGAGAGGCTGAGACACGACCTTTTGTAAAGATTGAACATTGCGATATGCAATAAGACAGCGACGAGTGGCTGAGACACGAACTTCTGTAAAGACGATGGCGAGAGGATGTAAAGAGACGACAACGATAGGCATTTGTAAAGAGACGAACACGAGAGGCGTCGTGCAAGCACCGGTGAGAGTCGCCGTTCAAGCGAAAGGCACGGTTTTTGTAACATCCTACAAATTTATTATTTAAAATAATTAAGACCTATAAATATATATATTTTTCAATATTAATTTAGATGTGATAATTATTTGCCTTGTTCGACTTATTGTAGTTGATAAAATTATTAGTAAGAATTATTTAATCAATGGAGTAGTTTTATATATATATATATATAGATGTTTTTTTAGTACAAGAAGAATTTAAGCTAAGGGTTTGTGGTTTGGTGTGACCCAACTCATAATAGAAATTTGGGCTGAGAGTTTGTGACTTGGTTTTTGTATGATCAAGGTTAAGAAAAAAATAAAAATAAAATAAAATATTTTCTAACGTCTATTCTTTATTTGGGTCCAACACTATCTACCCAATATATTCCACTTTAAATTTTCCCTAAAGCCCACAATACTTCCATACTTAGTAATAATAAGCAGAAAGCAATACCAAAACCCTAGCTGCATCACCTTCACACCTCCTCTTCTTCGTGCATCAAAAGCGTGGAATTTATTTTCTTGTGAACAACTTCGTGGGAGTTTAGAGTTTTGTACTAGCAAGAAAAGCGGCCAAGGTAAGGGCTTTTCTCCACACAAATTATAGTTAGACCGTTGGTTGGTTGGATGACATGGAATTAGTAATTGTGATCACTTGCCTTTTGAAAGAAATAAAATGTAGACTAATGAATTAAAATAACGAAACCTCAATCCCTTGCGTTGAATCAATATATAATATACGATTTTTTTAAAGAAGTAAAGCATGGATTTTTTTATGTTATATATGATAAAGTTTTAATTTTTATGAAAGATATGAAGTAAAATATGAATTTTTATGTTATATATATGAGGTTTTAATCTTGATGATGTATATGAGTTGGAGTTTGAATTTTCTTGTTATATATGTTAAATGCTAATTTTTATGGTGTGTGTGATATCAAGTTTTCGATTTTTATGTGTATGTAGTGAAAATTATAAATTTTTATGATTATTTTTTCATGAATATATACTCATGATATGGATGTGTGGTATGTGATCTTAGTGATATGTGAATAAGATGATGATTTTTAAAAAGTGATTTTGAATGCATATGACATGATTCTTAGTGGGTTGTGTGGGAATATATCTCTTTGATAATATATCATCATGTCATGGCATATGCATCTTCGTGGGAGTTGCCTTAGTGGCAGATTTATTTTCCCCATTGGTATGGTTGATCTTCTTGTGGAAGTTGCCTTAGTGGCAGGTTTATTTTCTCCATTGGTATGAGTGATTTTTCGGTGTGGAAGTTGCCTTAGTGGCAAGTTTATATCCAGATCATATAGTTTCAGAAGCATGCATTATACAAATGTTTTTGATATACAATTTACTAGTTTGCGCATTTTTTTCTTTTAAATTGGAAGTTTTTACTTTTATATGTTTTGTGTTATTTTTCTATATGTTTAGTTTTGGTTTCATGCGGATGATGGAAAAAAACTGACCCTTACAACAACATTTTAGGTACTAATGACTTCGAGGAGATTCAAGAGTAGTTGATGAGTATTAACGTGCGATATTTCTTTTCAACATTTTCCAAGACAATTTTGTAATAATAGATTTGTCGCGATATTTCTAAGTCTATTTTTTAAAATCTTTTGTCACCAAACATTAAAATGCACTCGAATTCTAGAAATATGGAAGTGGGTTCCCTTCCATTAGGAATAATTGTTTTTTCTTTGTTTTAACTTTGAATAAACATTTTTTTAATAATATTAAATAAACGAGTTTTTTACTAATTATTTAAATGGACAAATGTTAGATATTCTTACCAAAAAAATTTGTCGTAAATTTTTCTAAAAGTATTTTTAAGTAACGTTTTGGATTCAAAAATTCGAGGCGTTACAGTTTTGGTGTGGGGAAGCGTCGTTCAAGCAGCGTCGAGCAAGATGGAAGAAGGATTTTGGTTCAGGCGAGAGATAGGTTGTGGTTCACGGGTACATGCGGGTACATGGTTAAGGGATTTTGGGTGACCTCAAGTAATTTGGGGAAATATTATTTGAAAAAGTAGATTGTAGCTGTAACACCCCGAATTTAAAACACAACGCGAGTGTATTTTTTTTTTTAACGGAATAAATAAATAAAAGAGTTTTCAGAATTAATTTCAAAGGAATTAAAATAAGATTACGTCATTTCTTAAAATAATTTGTTATAATCCAAAACGACCAAAAAGTAGTTAAACAACTACAGTACGATTAATCAAGTAAATTAATTTTGGGAATTTAATTCTTTAAAATATATCAAAATAAAGATACATCAATAAGCTGTCCTGGACCCACCAAATTTTTTATCAGAGTGCAGAAGAAAACAGCGGAAAAAGTTATACAATAATTCCCAAAATAACCAATTACATTTTCCCAAACTCAAGATCCTATACAAAAAGTCTAGTCTGATCATGCACTAAGCTACAGTAGCACGGTTTACATCGCATCCTCTGTCAGTCTCGTCTTCACCCAGCTGTCTGCCCCTCCGTGTTGTCTACAAATACGCCGTGCGTAAAGATCAAGGAAAACTAACGACGTCTCCGTCGTTAGTGTAACCGTCGGTAGGAAGGGTTCGGGTAACATCTGAGGGCAAAGCCCAATTTCCACAATAATAGTAAAGGGTCACCGACCGAAATTAACACATAAATTATATCACAACAACAGATACATCCATGACATATCATATAATAATGATGAAAATTTAAGGATGTTCATTTGAAATTTCATGACATGTATGCCTTTTCAAACAACAACCAATTAATATGGAAAACATGATGTAAGTACACTAACACTTCAGCAATCACAATCATTCATCAGAAATTCAGATTTCATGAAGTACTTACACACACCAATTTCCAAATCATAAACATATATTCCAATCGTGACCCACCGGTCAACCACCCCGATGCAATATGTATATGCTCATGTATTCAAGTTCTTGGAATTTCCAAGGTGCAGTCGCTCACAGACCAACACAATTTAAATATGTTTGACTTTAACGGCCCTCAAGACCAGGATGCAATTGCGCAACATATCAGCATCAGTGCAGTCGCTCAATAGACCAGCACTCGTGCAGTCGCTCAATAGACCAAAACGTTTTACATATTTGAATGGACCACCACGAACACGCGGCCATTCCGTAGCCCGGATAGAATGGACCACCACGAACACGCGGCCACTCTACAACCCATCACAGTTACTACTTTCACGTGTATTAGCCTCTCAAAGGCCAAATACACAGAAGTTAAATCCTCGCACGGATAGAATGGACCACCACGAACACGCGGCCATTATGTAGCCCACTACTGTGGTTACTACTTAACTTCGCGGACCATCACGGTTACCGCATTACTCTGTGGCCCATCGTGGTCACCACCTGACTATGAAATGCATGGACATGAAATGTTTTCTCTTCACTGAAAACAGTATGCAATATCAGAAAAACTCAGCCTTTCCAGCATTTTCCAAAACCTCTCAACACGAATAATTTCATCATCAACACATCAATGATTAAACATTCAAGCAATCATTATCACTTTACATTATCTCAAAATTCCATTCTTAATTATCATAAGTCTTTCCCCCAACTCTTAAAATTCATAAAACAATGTTTAAAACTGAGATTTCTGGAAAATACGAATATGTACTCGAATACAACTTCCTTGTATTCGAATACAGAAGCCAAATCAGTGCAGAATCAACACTCTGTATTCGAATACAGCCTTCTTGTATTCGAATACAGAGGCTGTCACAGTGTAAAAATAAATTAGTATTTTCACAACTTCCGTAGAAGTCTCAAAAGCTTCATCATTACCATTTCAAACTATCACAAAAACCCCATTTTAATTTGTCACAAACCTTCTCAATGTTCCCCAACACTTAAAGTTTATAAAATAATGTTTAAAACTTTGAATTTCTGAAAAACACGAATCTGTATTCGAATACAGATCCCTTGTATTCGAATACAGAAACTAAAAACTACAAATTTAACACTCTGTATCCGAATACAACATACCTGTATTCGAATACAGAAGACAAAAATAGTGTAACTCAGCGTTTTCTCAAAAATCATTAAAGGTTTCAAGAACCTCATCACCTCATCTCCAAAACTATTTAAAAACTCCATTTTAAATCATCTCAAACCTTTTCAATGTTTCCCAACATTTTAAAATTCACATGACAATGTTTAAAACTTGATTTTCTGTAAAACACGAATCTGTATTCGAATACAGCTCCCTTGTATTCGAATACAGAAGCTAAAAATTGAATTTCTGGAAAAACAGGAATATGTATTCGAATACAGCTCCCTTGTATTCGAATACAGAAGCAAAAATTGTGAAAGTCAGCATCCTGTAATCGACTACAAGACTGTCATAGTCGAATACAAATGCGAATACAGTGTTAAAATTTCACTTCTGTATTCGAATACGACAGAGTTGTAGTCGAATACAGATGCTAAGTCAGAAGCAAAACCCTTCCTCTGTATTCGAATACAGGGGCCCGTATTCGAATACAAGTTCGAAAACTTGAGAAAAACCGAAGCTTGGCAGGTTGTATTCGAATACACTCATTTGTATTCGAATACACTTTCGAAATCAGTGAAATTTTTCCTGAGACTTCAACACATTTTCAAACTGTTTCCTTTGAAAAATCAACAAAACACCAAAACAGATTCAGCACTCTTTTGAACCACAAAACTCAGGCATTTTTCATCAATAACAACTTTTCCAGAAAAACACTTTCAGCATTTAAAATCCCTTTTCTTTTGAAAACATCAACAACACCAGAACCACTCAAAAACAGAATGTCAACCACATAGAACAGACCTTTTTCAACGTCTACATTGTTGACCATTTCTCAAAACAACATGCAAGGTATTTCCAGCATTCTTACACAACCAATCACAACTTGCAAAGCATTTTCAGCTTTCTCACACAAGCATAACAACATTAGTTCATTCAGCCAAACAGCAACCATCACATAGCAGCAAAACACCAACAGAATGCATTTCTGCATTTTATAACAACCAGCACAACAGTTTTAAAAATATGCATTTTAATCATCTTCAAAATAACATGCAAGACATTTTTCAACTTTCCCACATAAACAAAACAGCATTAATGCATTCAACCAAACAACAACCATCACAGAATCATTACACATCAACAGAATGCATTTTCTTCATTTTTCAAAATGTCACTGCAAAAACAGTTTTTCTTCAACAATGATGAAACATTATTAAGACCATGACAGTATGCATTTACAGCCCTAATGCAATTAGAAAGTGGAAGGTGCCCTTACCCTTGTTGCGTTTCTGCTACTGCTCACGTTTCTGTTTTCGTTCCCGTTTACGCGTCAAAAATCGGCGAAACTTCTGTTTGCGTTTGCTGCTACGAAAATGGGTTCTTTAGCTCCGCAATGATGAGTGGAACAACTTTTGTACTGGGGGTTTTCTGGTTTGGTGCTTGGATTTCCAAGTAATATCAGTTTTGAGGAACTCCTTTTTTTTTGTACTATTACATGCAGTAAGGGCAGTAAGGGAGGAGGAATGGTGTTCTGATTTTACCCATCCTTCTCACTCCTATATATAGGCTTGTGTGGGTGTCAACTCACCCGACACTTGTCTGATCCTCAGCACTTAACCAGTCTCGTCGCAATTAGCCGATAATCCCTTAATTAACTGTCCGTTAATTTAATTACTCGTAATTAAATTAATTTATTCTTCATCCAATAATCTTAATTCATCTTCCAAAATAAATATTCATATATATATATATATTCACTCAAAACATACATATATTAAATATTTTACAATATCCCCAAAATACACTTATTATTAATTCCATAATTTTAATTTAAAAAATTAAGGGTCTTACAGTAGCAAATAAGAACAAATAAAATAAATTTGAGTTCTGTTATTTGGGAAAGTAGATTTTGGAGGAATAAGAGTTTTGTTTCTTCAATAAAGAGAAACAAATAAAACAAATTAATTAATTAATTTTACATTTTCTGTTAATTCAAAACAATATTGAAGCCGATTAGAAACCTATTAAAAAATAAACACCAAAACATGTTTATTATTATTTGAGTTAAATGCCACAATTTTTATATCTTTAGACCACACTTAAAATGTGTACTTGTTAAATTTTATTAGCCAACAGTTTTTCACCGTAGTAAAGCAACAACACTTTTAAAATTGTGGCTTAATCGGTGACAATAACAAAATAGACAACGGTTTTTCATTAAAAGTCAAGAAATTGTACTTTATAAATAAATTATAGGCAACACCTAAAAAACCGTTTTGGCTATTTCCGTTTCTTGCCACACTTTTATAGTCGTGGCTAAGTGAAGCGTGACTTAAAATAAAAAATATTGTAGTGAATGTTTTTTTGGCCGATTCAAAGAAGCCCCTAATCTATTAAAACCGCCCTAGTACGTTTTAAGAGCTCTAGGGATGCAACCACCTAAAAGTTAAAATAGTAAAATATTTTAATATATAAATTTTAATATAAGATATAATAAAAATTTAAATAAAAAGAAATTTAGATAAAAAAATTTGGAGCATCGTAGCTTCCAAATCTATACCTGTTTTTTTTCTTTTTTAACAGACTTTTCTTTAGTTATTAATACCTATTGGCTAAGGTCAATATTTGCAACTGCCACTTGATGGGTATTCAAAAGAATCAGAAATTTGAAAATATCAACTAGAGAGATAATATGATATGGTATATTATTTATGTATATATATTATGTCTTCTAAGTTATAATTTTTATTTTGAATATGAGTTGAATTATAGTATAACATAATATGATAAAAATAATAATTTATTTGACTACTCTTATAAAATATAATTTAAATATATAATGTTAAACTATAATAAAATATAAATATAAATTAAGAAAAAATTGATTTTAATATTAAATTTAAAAATAAAATAGTAATAATTAATTTTGAAAAATTTGTATGATTTCATAATTTTTTTTTAGTTAAATATGTATGACTGTATGACAAAGATATTTTTATCATTTTATATAATCTAATAAATTATTATCTAAAATTTTAAAAACTATGAATATCAAACTAAATGTTAGAAATAAATGTATTATAAGGGTAGTTTTTATATTTACACATAACATATATTATATCTTTATTTTGTTTATCTTGCAAATAAATAAAAAAATTTTGATTACTCCTAATTTTTAAAAAGTTTGAAATTTCTGATTTAGTAGCTGCAATGGATTTTTTAAATATTAAAATATTTTATTTTTTATTTATGTTTTTAAATATTTATTTGATTTATAATATTTTAAAGTATTGTACACTAATTTTAGAAATAATATATCAATATGTACTAAATACAAAAGAGAATAAAATAACATTATCATATTTATTATTACATCAAATACTGTTTATTTTTGTTACTATGCTATTATATTATTATTATATTTTTATCTGTCAATGTGATATATGCTCTCACCATAAAAGGAACCAAAATATCTACTAATACTAATACTAACCGATTTGGTTTCTTTTGCTTGCTTGTTTTCTCTTTTCTGTACAAACTTATATCCTTTCATCAAATCAATGACACTAACCAGTGATGTTAACAAGATATATGTGAGATTCATGGATACAACCCACAATAATCAAATTCACAAACAAGAAAGTATTAAAGAAGAAAGTTCCTTCAATTATAAGAAGAAAGTTGCTTGTCAGAATGCATTTGATATTATTATAAATTATGGAATGACAATTAGTTTTATCAAGCCCTATACTCTAGTCTAGAAACTAATATAGGCAAGCTATTTTATAACGTGATGACTCTAGAAGTTTGAAAAACTATTATAAGTAGACCCAATTTTTGCCTCACTTAAAGGTGGGAGGTACGGACAGCAGTCAAATGGTAGATGGAATTAACAAGTATTAGTACTTTTTTTTTTTTATTATACAAAATTACTATATATTAGTACTACTTGTCAAAGAGTAGGAATATCATCTATCTTCAATTCTTCTTCATCCCAAAAGGTTTAAGAAATGCTAGTAGTCAAGCTAATACTTCCTGGGACTATTAATATTTCATTTAATTTAGTTATTTTTAAATAAGTAGCGTACGTCACTTATTATTCAATGGTTATATAACTAGCATGTTCTCTAAAAAATTAATTCATCTATATTATTAATTTATATTTGTCAATTAATCACAACAGTTAAATTATTAAAAAAAATTGATTTACCATAATTATTATTGTTAAATTCATATGAGTAACGTATGTAAATTTTTTTACAACCAAGAGATCATAGCAATTAAAAAAAATAGCATGTCGATTGTTATCATATAAATATATATACCTCATATAGTTTTGGAAAATTCTTTCATCCAATAGCGTGTCTTCCGGGTGAACATATGATGTGCGATAAGTCAACAAAACATTGAAGGTCTTAGGAAATAAATAGCACGAACATCACCGTAGACCATTTGCTTCCTCTAACACCACATATTATGTACTCTCTTTTTCATATATATGTTTCATTTAAAATAATATATCTGTCTAAAATTATTATATGTCGTATTGAATGTTATTTTCGATTATTACACCTAAATTAAAAAAATTGTAAATAAATTATAATTTTATTTTTATTTTTATTAACTATTTGAAAATGTGGCATATAATATTAATTTGAGAGAACATTGAAATAAAATAATTAAAACAACACTTGTTTAAGATATTTTTTCTTTTATTAATGTAACACTTATTATCGAAGAGTGAGACTATTTCTATAATGTTATTAGTGTATTATTTCGGAAATGCGGTTCAAATGATAAATACAATTGCAGAGAAATTTGATATATTTACGCGTGAGTTTGAATTCGTAATATTTCAGTTCTTTGTATTTAGTGTGTGTGAGAGTTTTCTTGATAGATTATTTAGAAAAACATATACTCTTTTAAAAAAAAAAAACATATATTCTTATTTTTCATTCCTCAAATAAAATAGTATGTAAGAAATAATGCAACATGTAGTGGATAAACAACGTAACCCTTTTTTTCTCAGTACTTTGTGGAAAGAAAAGAAAAGTATAGGCATAAAATTTCATTGAAGAAAAAGGAAAGTAGCATTGGATAGACACTATTTGGAGTGTCTCCATGAAACGTCCGAAAAGGCTTAAAGGTGATGGAAACAAACAAACTAAAGGGCACATGGGAAGAGGTGGGGACTTTTTCTGATTTGGTTGGCTTCAAGTTCAAGTCATGCTCGCATCATGGACCAAAGTTAGATGTGGGTCTCATTCATTCTACATTGCCTCATTCATTTTAAGTCATATCCTACTTAAACTAGTGTTTCATAAGTCACAACTAATTATAAAGTATAAACACTTGGAATTCAAACACTAGTATGTAAAAAGATACTTATCCTAATTCATAGCCTTTATTAATGGATTACTTATCCATAATTATTCCACTTTTTGAAGGCTTGAAGAAATAAATAGCTATACCTAAATATTTGCCCAATTAAATCCGAATATGCAACTTAGATTTTAAGCACCCGTGATTGTTTCTTAGATAGATGTTGATACTCCCCAAAGTACAAAAAGAATAGAGAAAACTAATATAGTGGGTGATGAATACCACAGCTAATTAGCTTCCATTCATTCATATAACCAGAGTCAAGAGAATTGAGCTAACTAAGAAAAGTTAATTATGCATTGGCAGTCAAAGTTGTGGATGATATATATGTTTGAGAGACACATCCAAGTGTAGCCTATTTGTTAATTTGTTAAAATGAATTGTTTATAACTGGGATTGGCAAACGAGTAAAGTTTTTATTTGAGATAAATTTATTAAAATAGTAAAAAGGTTTGATAAATTTCACCGATATGCATAAGCAAACTCAAATTATTATTATTCAATAATTTGGTAACCTACTAAACTGGCGTCACTATGCATTATAAATAAAAACTCTAATGGAAAAAATCAAACAAAAATACAGAACCCTCCCAGAGGAAAAATTAAAAAGAACTACAGAAGTAGCTTCTTTCACTAGGATGAGTAACCATTCCACATTTGGTCTTTGTCTATAAGGCATATAACTTTGAGAGCTCTTCTTGAAAAGTTTTTCTAATGATTTCTCTCTTGATCTTAAGAGCTGCAGTGACTAAGCCAGTCTCAGGAGTCCATGGATCAGAAAGCAATTTAACTTTTGCAGGAATCTCAAATTTTTCCAGACGTTTCTTTGCTTCCTGCAATTTCATAAAATTATCATAGTATGAATAGTAAGAAAAGTAATAGTACATATATCATTCGCAGTAGAAAAGCTTTTCTTAAGTTTAGATTTACAAGGCAATGAACCAAAGTTATCATACTAACATGCAAAAGAATTACTTCCCTACTCCACCTCCAGCCTCCAGGTAAGTTGTGAATTTAAATTCATTATATTAAGCTACTTAATGATACGATGTGAAAAACGGAAAATGGGGATAATTTTTTAAAAAAAAAGATGGGATAGAAACTAAGATTCTGAATGAAAAATCACTTTCAACATTGATTGATATTTCATAATTCATACAATAGAAGTAACCAAAATTTGAGGGGTGAATTGCCAATGAGTTGAAGTAGGCTTTCCATCATCCCACATTTTGTTGTATACAAGCAAATATCAAATGATTTTCATTCCAAATTTTTCCACCTCCCCATTTTTCTTACTGTCAACCAAGTATATTCCAGTGTAATTTAGATGAAAAACCGCTAAGAATTACAAAATTTGACTAAGTACGCCTCAAGTTTAAATTCTACTTTGATTTAGACAAATATACCTTCTAATAACAAAAAAAAAATTAATTCCAAAAGATTACAACAAAGTTCTTTATTGACTTCAATAGAAAAGGCATACCTTTACAAGTGATGCATGCACCTCCTTCAATGTTTCTTCTTTTCTGCAAAGTTCTGAAAGATCAGAATAAGCAATTCCTTGCTTTGAAGCCCATTCATCCAACGCTGGATGAGAAACAACCACAAGTGCAACACAGTAAGTCTGAAAAGGATCAGCATGCAACATAATGTTGTCCACAAAGGGGCTGCTAAGAAGTGCTGCCTCAACCTGTATTTAATTTAATTAATTAATTAGTCTTCAGTCATTGAGAATGGGAAATATCACAAAACGTTATACCTTTCCCAAAGACACATATTCTCCATGCTGCAGTTTAACTATGTCCTTTTTCCTATCAATGATCTCAAGGCAACCGTCTGCATGAAATCTCCCTACGTCACCGGTGTAGAACCACCTCACTCCCCGTTCATCAACCTTCATAGAAAAAGATGCAAAAGTAAATATCAGTAAATAGAATTTGATGTAGAATCATCCGGCTCTAATACCAAACCCCTTTGGAAGGGTAAATCCTTATAAACAAAGCAAGAACAATCTTCTTTTGGCACAGTACTCCCTTTAATGAATTGTAGGATGCTTCTCTTAACTCAAGTTTCAGATACTCTCTAAAAAGAGAAAATTGCAATATTATAATCCAAAAGTCTAAATTACATAAGGCACCTAAAGACTGTTTATAACTCAAATACATTATACTCATCCAGAGAGCTTGTGCAAGAAGACTATTAATTTTCTCATTTTCAATTTGAGAAAAAGCATCAAAGAAACTTTGGAATTTGTAGCAGGTATAAAAGTTAATGTGGTGAATAGTGCACAGTAGTGAGATTGAATTTTGAAAGCTGAAAAAAGGGATGGAACGTGTAAGTAAATCAAAATGAATTTTTTATATCAAATTTGGGGTGCGTTCAGAAGATCTTATTTACAATTTTATTTGGACTTATCTTATGACACGACCACTTGTTTAAGTGTTTGGGATGGGAGTGTTTACGAAAATAGCTTATTTCAATAAGCTCTCTAAGATAGTTTACAAAAACACCTTACATTACAGCTTATATAAAAATACTTAACCATAGTCCTTCTTTGATTATAGAAATGCTTGTACACAAGCACTAAAGTTGTATAACCAAATGCACCCTTGATATAAAGCATCTAATGGTACTTCTCTCAACAAGGCACTGATAAACCTAGAATACTCATCTACGGTGAAGTACTCCTAACATTCAAATATTCAATACTCTCTTAATGAAGAAAGCTCAATATCATATAGTAATCATAATTATTAACTCATAAGCACCTCAAATATTCACACTAAAGGTCTATACATAGACGTAAAAAAAACAAAACACCCTAATAGCTATTTCTGTTCAAAGTTGGAATAACATAATCCAAAATAGAATAAAATCTCTAAATAACAAAATAAAATAATCCCAAATAAAATACCATAATTACCAAATTAAAAGCCTAAATAAAATAAACAATCCAATCTACATCAAGAACTGTAAAACTCCATCTGCTCTAACAGATAAACATGTTAAAATAAGGTTCATGAATGGTTTATATTTAACAACCCTCCTCAGCATGGATAATGCACAATCCCATCTAATGTTGTGTTAAAATTTGACTTTTGTTTCAAAGAATGGAGTTGGTGCAAGAGCAAACTCTCCTGACTATTTGGTTAAAGAGGCTTTGATACCACATCAAGGGCCAACTCTCCTAAAAGCTTAAGTTATTAGGTGAAGATTCATGAACGAATTTACATCTAACAAGAACTATCAAATCATTGAAAGAATATCAGAAGAGATATCTTATTGCACATTGCCTTTTGCTACACAAGAAAAAGAAGAAAAAAAAGGGATGTAGCTATACCTTGTAAGATTCTTTTGTCTTTTCTTCATTTTTGAAGTACCCGAGAGTGACATTTGGACCACCAATTACAATTTCACCACGAGGCATTGGTGTGTCGGTAGTTGAATATCCACCTTCGGGCCAGTCGATTAGCTGAGAAAAGAGTGCCAAATCCTTGCATAAGAAATCTTTTTTCCAAATGCAGATATGGAAAGTAAATCACCATTATAAGATAGGCACAGTAGAGTTTATGACTTGATCTTGAGGTTTTTATTACATTGCTCTATTATATAAGGAAACAAGATAGCAATAATTATCTGTACCAAGCATAATTCTGAAGGATCAAGAAGAAGAGGCACAATGTTTATGCACAAAACCAAATTACAACAAATAAATTTAGAGATCGGGACTACAAAACTATTAATGATACTAGTAGCTACTTCAAAAGCCTAAATAAAAAGAGAGCAATGCATTTTTATAATTAATCAGGTGTAAGTTTGTGGAATGTTTTTAGTGGGGAATTGCATATTAATGGTGCCTATAAATGAGATGATATAAACTGCATGGAGTAATTGCTCCATATCAATTGAAGTACAGTAATTCCATTAAACAGCAAAATATAATAATAGAAAAAAAAATAGATAAAATAATAGCACTTGTGTTTGAAAAATAATCCTTAAATTTAAAATCTATGAAGGTGAAATAGATCAATCACTACCTTAATATATGAGCAAGGAAGAGGTGGTCCAACACGGCCAACAGATGGATCGTCAAAATCAGAGAATGTCCCACCAGCACACGTTTCTGTGAGACCATATCCTTGACCTATTGGAGCACTGAAAATGACAACCAGATATTAATGTAAAAGAAAAAAAATAATACACGGCATCTGAAAGCAAAATAGAAAAATAAGTACATCAGTAAAGCTAGAAGGCTGTAGCCTATTAATATTTCCTTTAGCAGAGACCATTCTAGAGTGAATCTAGTATTGTTATTCAGAAGGCCAATCTACCGGCAACAGGTATCGGAGTTGAATTTTTTAAGAGAAGTTAGCAAACCTATAGAAAGTAATATTTATTGTTTTTTTTTTTTGGAAAGGTAAATATTAGTAAATTGATAGATGTTATGTTGTGAGTGGGGATAGAGCCCTCAGCCTCCTTATCACCCAACTCCTTAACTCCTCCACTTCAACCACCAAGCCAACCTTATATCCCCTAAGTGAGATTTGTTGTTAATATCAACTGTCGAGGTCAATTGAACTATTGAAGCATATTATTCACAAGTTTATAATTGAACGACACAAATTCTCTGTCTTGAATTACACTGGACTGCTATTATGAAATTGTAAGAAATTTAATTCCCTAGGAATCTGCCAACTTATATTACCACCTATTCATCATCAAAAGAACAGTTGTTGTTAATTTCTCGTGTCACTCTTATGCTTGTCCTGCCTTCGCGAAACGGACTCATTTGTATAACTTACAAATCATAAAGGACTAAAATAAATCTTTATAAAACATAAAGGATCAAAATGAATATTACATAAAAGATAAGTGACCAAAAACATATTTTAGCCTTTTTTTTTATAAAAAAAGGATTTACAGTACTTACCCAAGACAAATATTGATAAATCTTTGTGAGTCACCAGAAAGGGGTGCACCACCACATAGTATAAAACGAATACGACCACCCAAAACTGCTTGGACCTTTTTGAACACAAGAAAATTCCATAGAGCTTTTTCCAAGCCCCAAGCACCAAACCAGCTACCATTGATTGCCTGCAATCTTCGTGAATAGGCTATACCAAACAACTTCTTTGATAATCCTCCCTTTGCATTTACCTGTACGACCATCAGAAGGTTCATTCAGCAAGCTCACTCACAGTCACACACTAACATGCATAATATGTATGTGCGTTTTTTTCTCAAATGTGTCAAAAATAAGATACCTTCTTGAAAACTCCATCCCGTACACGATCAAGAATTGCTGGTACAGCTGCCATCACAGTTGGCATCAATGCAGTGGAGTCCCCCTTTGTCCCCTTTTTTACCTTGTTTGATGAATCGGTTAGAGTCAAAGGAGTTCCATATCCTATACAGCCTCCAACAGATGCAATCAAATTCTAAAACAAGTAGTTGAGTTTGTCAAAACACGCCAGATAGGAAAATAAAATGCAAACAAAGCGCTTTTTAAGCTGAAATATTTATTCAATTTATTTGTGGCACCGAATACCCATACCTCAGCTACTAATTCCAGGATATGAGCCATTGGTAAGTATGCTAGATATACATCCTTTGTCCCAAGGTTAGGAACAATTGTCATTACAGCAGAGACAGTTGCTAAGATATTGCCATGTGTCAACATCACACCCTGTTGGAAAGAAAGAGATTCAAATTACAGTAAAATGAAAAAATAAACGAAAAAATGAAGAAAATGGGATCAGGAAAAGGAAGAAAAAGTATCACAGTCCCATCTAGACTCTAGACTGCTATTTAGGAAAAGTCAATCCAGTGAAAGGATAGAAAAGTTGCCACTGGAAAAACTGCATATCCCAAAGATGCTTCTAACCTTAGGCAGGCCTGTACTTCCACTGGTGTACATTATAACTGCAACATCAGCTGAAAGGGGTAAATCAGCCTCAACAGGATTTTCTCTACCAAGCTTCTCAACATCAGAGAAGGAAGTGATTGTCCATCCATGCTGAGAAGATGAGGCATCAGACGGGATATCATTGTCGATACATATCACACGTTTCACAGAGTCAAGTTGTCCAGCAATATGTGTAAGTGATTTCAATTCTTTGCGCCCACAAATCACAGTTGCAGCCTCCGTCTGGCACAGATTTCCCAAGTGAGGAGGCAACCAAAAAAATAAATGAATAACAAGAGCACGGGAATTAAAACAATGGTAAAGAAAAAACACTGACACAATTAAACTGTTTCAAACCATAAACACAAATTGGAAAGTAAATCTCAATACTGCTAGCATACATGTAAATTAAAAACCATATAATACTAAATTGATTTTTTTGCCAGCAAAAAAAACTTTAAATACCAGAAATTGCATGTTGAGCAGTTAAGTGATGCTCCACATACAAATAAATTATAAAAATGAAGAGAAAGGAAATGAGATTTTGACTAAAATCAAGAACTTGTTGCAGAGAAAATGGAAAAGAAATAATGCCTTTGCGTGCCTATAAGTCAACCCCCAAATTATTGTATCTTTTTTGTTTTCAATAAATGGATAATAAAATATTGAGAATTTGAGAATCGAGCACTTGTGCTCCCCTCTAATGGCTTCCTACCCCATTCCACCTATCCTTCCTTTCACATCATGACCTGATTAAGTTCATATGAGCTTACAGATAACTACTGCAGTGTTGTTAAATGGCATCCATGGCGCCACAATGGAAGAATTGTGTGGCAGATTCTTGGACAACAGCCATAGGCAATTTGTGAAGGAATGCTCACCATGGCGGCGCCATTGGCTGCAATGACATGTTTATATGGCGGATTTTAAGCCTTCCGTCATATTTCGCCATTGACAACACTGGCACCCATATATTCCATTTCTATTTAAGGTTTTTTTGAAGATGCATTCCTATTTAAAATTATAAAAATATCACTGTTGTTTTTCCTCCACAAAATTTGCATACTCAGTACGGTATTAATTCTACACTCAAGAGATTTGTGCTAGTCATTCATATTATGCTATCATAAGAGGTGCCAATAACATTTACTTTCAAAATACATGAAAGGAAAATGTACAACATTAGAATCTAAATTTCATTTTCTTCCTCTTTTTTTCATCATACCAGTAGGATGTGTATTATATTCACATTCAAGGTTTTCAATTTCTAGTTTCTTCTCCCTTTTGTGTTAAAGTTGTTCACATAACAGCTCTGTGTTTGGGATGAGTGACATGAACATATGAAACACTGATAAAAGACATCGACACGACATTGACACTAGTTGTAATTTAAGAAAATATAAGTGACTGAATGTAGATGTGTCGGTATTAGTTTGGTTTCAGACACCAAACACAACTTGGATCTCAAATGTCGGTGCTACATGGACATAAACAGATAGCAAACCTCATTCAATGAGTGACACAAAGCTTCCTCTCCCAACGAAGCATATATTGTCACAACAGTCACATTTCTCCTGAAGCAAGCCTGAAGAACAAAAAAAAAAAAAAACACAAACAAAAGTAAAATACCTGCAATGCACAAATAAAATCATTCACTTCCATCTAAGTTCAAAATTCAAAACTAAACGAGACACAGAAACA
>JBBPBO010000004.1:65393148-65475656 GCA_037974295.1 Cicer cuneatum | reverse complement strand
AAAAAAAAAAAAAAAAAAAAACACAAACAAAAGTAAAATACCTGCAATGCACAAATAAAATCATTCACTTCCATCTAAGTTCAAAATTCAAAACTAAACGAGACACAGAAACAAGTTTTGTTTGAAGCATAAAGACAAATACCTGCAATGCAATAAACCATTCTTCTCTAGTTTCAGCGAAAATAGCGACACGTTCTTCCCTAACATGACCAATATTAGCCAAACCAGAAGCAAAACTAGAAACAGATTCAAAAACTGTCCCATACGTAACCCATTGATACTCTCCAAGATGAAGCTTCTCGAAGCTTCTTCCATCGGAGGAAGCTTCCATCTCTCTAGAGATCAATTCACGCGTTCCGAGCAACAATCTGTCATGGTGTTCTCTGCATGCACGCTCAAACAGCTCCGCGAGAGTCGTAATGCCTTCCCACGCCGAAGTAATCGGCGAAGTGACACGTTGGTTGCGGACCGCAAAACCGGGATCGCCGCCGACGTCAGCCGGTAAGCCACGGCGCTTGCGGTTGTTGGAATTCCGGAAGAGGAGTATGACGAGAGGAACGACGAGACCGACAATATAGGCATTCATCGTTGATCTGAATTATTCAGATCAAAGCAATGTACTACGTAACGTTGTTTTTTTTTATATATACTGTAACAACAACAACAAAAACAAAGGAGAAAACGAGGAGGGTGTTTGGTTTTTGTTTAAATTATGTTTAATTTTTGAGATTGAGATTGAGATTGTGAAGATGTGAACCGAGTTGCATTAGATGAAAGCAATGTAGGAAGACGAGGAGTGTTATGCTGTTAATTGGCCTATCACAGTGGGGCGGAAAGAACAATAGAATCAGGTTTGGAAGTTCAGAACCCCAAACCAATCAAACCCATTAATGATTATTTTAATATCGAGAATATTATATTTATATTAATATTATTTATAAACTAATTTTACACCTATATATGAGAATTATGTATTTTGTCAAATTTTCTTATTTTTAAAAAAATATTTTGAAATTTGTGATAAAACATGACAAAATGATAATTTTTAATAGGATGACAAGATAAAACACATTTTTTTTACATAAAAGCTAATCAATTAAGCGGCAAATTTTATTGCATCAGATAAAACAGCACATGGAGGCAATTCTAAATCCAAATGGAATCAACAGTGCAAAATGAATTTAGTTAGAGTGTGAGTAAAAGTATTTTCACTTCTTTTCAAATGCAAGCCTAACAACATTGAGCAAATCCGCTTCCATAATAATTCTGCAAAATCCAAAATCTAGGAAAAATGGTAGAGATAGTCTGAAACTCAACGCTTCAGTCACGTCCACATTCGATAAAAGCAACAATCCTCCAAGTAGCTGCACCTAAAACGATTCCCCTCATACTTCTTAATACATTGGCCAAAATGCCAACACCCATTCATTTTGAACTGGTCCCACAACAATATCAACATTGATCTTGCAGACATTAGTAGATAGTATTTGTTTAACTAATTTTGAAATCAATATAATATATTAAAATAAATATTTAAAATAATTCGTTTGCACGTCAATTTTATATGTCATATAACACTAATTTTACCACATTATTTAATAGTATGGTTTAATATTTCTACAATTCATTTATTTATTTTTTCTTCATTCTACTAATTCTTTGTCTATATTTTTATAATTAAAAAACCAACAATCAAAAATATAACTCTCATTACAAATTTGATTTAATTGTTAATTACTTTTTTAATTCACTGCATATAAATACATCACAATATTTTAATAACATTTTAATAATTAAAATGTAGCAACCATAAATTACCACAAAATATATAAAAATATAATAATCACATATTACAAATCAATAATCAAACTTATGCACAAACAATCCAATGAAAATTAAATTAAAATAAATAATAAAAATATTTAAATTAGTAAGTCTTTGCAAAAAATAATCAAAAAATAATATTTTTTTAAAAATAAAAATGTTAAGTTATACATAAATATTTTCAAAATAATATACAATTTGTGTTCATTTTTCTCTTATTATTGTTCATATACATATTTTATTCCTCTAATACAAAGAAAATATTTGTCTATTATATAAACTATTCATGAAATTAAAAACACTCATTCCAAAATATTAAACTTATGGATTGGATGAAGCATAAATCAGAGCATAGTTTCAATTAACGAAAAAAATAATCAAAATCAAGTAGTGATTTTTTATCATTCACAACATTGTTTCTTGTTTTTGTTGTAAAAAATAACATTTTGAGTTTGTTCATTATATACACTCTCCAAAAATGATAATTAAATCAAAATATTTTTAAAAGAAATATGTGACATAACACTTCTAATTAAAAATTAGTTATTTAAAGTTTAAGTATAAATGAGACATAAAACGTAAAATATAAGAAATAGTAGTTCATTCAATTAGTCAAAAAAAGAATAAAGAAATAATAATACTCAAGATAAAAAGTAAAACAAAAATAAAAATAATGTTCATGTACAAACCAATACTTACAAATATATCTCGAATTAATGCTTGCAAAATGTATATTCTATTTTTTATAAGAAGAAATTATTTTATAATAATTGAATGTTTAAAACAAAACAAAATGTACAAATAATCACTCATATTTTTTTAATAGTATTTTTAAAGTAAAAATCACTTATTTATTTTAATTATTTATATAAATAATAACTTATCTTTTATCATATTTTTTAGAATAAAAATTACTAATTTTATTATAAACTTTTCAAATTATTTATATTCCGTTTATTCCTATGCGGCTTCCGAGCCTTTTGAAGGATGCTATCCACGCCTATAATTTTTCCTCCAAACAAACTTTATTTATAGTGATCCATATACCATAAATAATTTTATGTACACGAGTAATTCAGCAATATCAAAATGAGTATTATAAATGTTTTCTTCAAGCCAATAAGAGATAAAGGAAATGAAGAGAAGTAGAATCAAGCTTCACTCTTAGGGGTGTAACTACACATGTTGAGTCTAAGTGCATCTAGTGAAAATGTTGTCGTGGTCTTCCTCCTCTAAATTATACGAGACAAAAAGGATCAACCAATGCACCTATTTTAATAAAGATTAAAATGTATTTTTGATATTTAAGTTTTAAAAGTTGATAATTTTGACATTTTATATTTTAAAAATAGCATTTTTAATCTCTTATCTTTAATTTATTTTGTAAAAGTCAAACTCTTTAATTTTAATTTGGTCAACACTTACATGTGTTGGAAACTGAAAACCGTTTCTGTGTTATAAAACAAGTGTAAAACAATGTATTGTAATTTTGTGTAATTCAAATTTTAACAATAAATGTATGTTATAACTAACTAATTAATTTTTTAATTAGTTAGTTATAGAGTTAGATAATAATTAGTTAGTTAGAATAAATTATACATATATTAATGTATTTACATTTATCAATTATCTTGAGTTTACTATTGTGAGCAATAACTTGAAAATCTCTAATAATATGGATATGTCTTTTTAAGTATAAGATGCTAACTATAATTATTTTAATTCACTTGAATTTAAAATTTAATATTATTTCAAAATTACAAAGTTTAAACTAAAATAAATAAATAAACACAAGAAAATAGTGTTCCTCATTTGTTGTTCGCGATCTTCTTCTTCACCCAAAGTTCCACGTTGTCTCCAAAACTAAACACATAACCCAAAAATTCTAATCTCTGAACAAAACCCTTACTTCAACACAACAACAATGATGAAATCGATTCCTCCTATATAGAAAAACAACAAATGAAGTCTAAATAGATCTAAGAATCAAGGGACATAACCATAATAGCCTCAATGGAAAAAATGCTAGATATGTGGGTTTCTTCTTTCTTTCAATTCCTCCTCCCTTTTATTTCCTTCTCACCTTCCCTTCTCTTGATTTTACCGGATGAATTTTTAGATTAAAGGTAGAATTTATGAGTTTGGTTTGTACGAGTGATTCTAATTATTGACGATGAAGATTGAGGTTGAAGATGAAAATTATTTAGTTTTTTTATTCAACTCGGTAAAGACACTTTTTACTTTAATAAATGATGATTTTTGAAGTTAAATGATAAATGAATTGTTATTAATATTTAAATAATTAAAAAATGTTCAATCAATAATATATACAGTCAATATGTGTCACGTCATTCACGTAACTATTAATCATATCACAATTAAAGAGACATGATTTTTGTAAAATGGACTAAAAGTGCTATTTTCAAAATACGAAAGTAAAAATTGTCAGATTTTAAATTTTGAAGCTAAAAATATATTTTAGCCTTTAATAAAATTCTTCTTAACTGGGATGTCATTATGCAACATTTATCTACACATGTGTCAAATGGAAGGGAAATTCGAAGACCTCAAGACAAATGGAGCTTTTCGAACTAGCCCATATTGAAATTTGGGTCGGGTTGGCCCATTAGACTTCGGACAGACACAACTCCATGATCTCCACGTGGTTTTTTAAGAATTTTTTTTAGTAAAATCTTTAACAACAACTATTATCTGATTAAAACATTAATAAAATTTTATTTAAATATATTAATAAAAAGATACACATTTAGATAATACTTTTAAATTTCAGTTTATAAATTATAAATTACTATTTTAGTTCATCTGAATGAATAAAACTTTACTCAGTTACTAAATTTTCTAGGGTTTTGACCAAGTGCGCCGTCCGGTGCGCGTGTGGAGATTTATTTTGCATACATTAATAATAAATTATGGCAAAAATTTAAACTTTAAACTCAACCACAAAGATAGGTGAATAGAAAAATAAACTTCTCACTTTAGTTTTTCTACTTCTTTTTGTTTGCCCTTTTTTCACTTTGTTTTTTAATAAAAATGTTTTCGCTTTTTATTCTTTCATATTCTTTTTCTCTTTTTTATGTTATTTTCCGTTGTTTTTTCACTTCTTTTTCGGAAAAAAATACTCTCTTTTTTTTCCATTGTTCAATATTTTTTTTCAAACTCAAATTCAAATAAAATAAAATATAGAGAACAAAATTGAAAATAATAGATAACACTCTATTTGAACTTAAACTCTGATATGAAATGATGAGTATCTTTGAGTTGTCGCAACCAAAGTAGATATTGTTATCGTGAAAATGGTGAAATATGCCACAGTCATAGTGGAAAAATTAATTGATAAATTTGAAAGACGCCACAATCAGCTATAACCAATCCGATTGATACGTCAAAAATGAATGCAATGACAAAACTTGATAAACTCAAAAACGTCTCAGAAAAACTCAAAGAGAATAATAAAACAAATTCTTTATTTTATTTCACATAATAACTTACAATTTAAAATCTGTGACCCCAAATGACTCAAAGAGTCCTACAATAACAAAATATCACTTAACAATATAAATATTCTAGGAAAAAAAACGTAAATAAAAATTAAAATAAATGAATAACAATTAAAAGGATGAAATTAATCAAATGTGGCTATGAATTGATCACGCACACAATATGAACGAAGAAGTTTAATTCTCTTGGCCTTGTGTGTGACTGGTGGAGTCATGCAAGAAAACCAATTGACGCATTGATGCCTTCATGAATAAGTGCAACAAATGAAACACACTTGAATTCTTTCTACTCAGCAAGTTAATGGTCACATAAATGAGTTCTATTGATTTTCCTTGGAATTGATGGTGGAATTAATAGTACTATTTTTTTGTTGGCTTTTGTAAGCACTAATTTACTAATTCTCCACTTGATAGAAAGAATGAACCATGAATCAAGGTGCACTAAAATATTCACGAGCTAATACTCATATTGTTTCTTTTTTCCACATGTTAAATATGGAATGTTGGATCATAATTCATAACAAATTCTAGTACTAGTATAGTCATAGTGAATTATAAAAAAGCGAAGTGCACAACTTTATCCACCCTCCAATTTTCTACGGTTTAAGAAAATCACACATTAATATTTAGGCCCAAAATAAAAAATGAACTTGCATGTTTGACGACTAGTTCCAACAAGTGTCCCGTTTGACTATAGTATTTAACATGTTCGAATTAATCGATTCATATAACACGTTTTTATCTCAATTTGTTTTTCATGTTTTCTCATGTGTTTAAATCTTCACCTTTAAATTTTGCTTTTTTATTTTTATTGGAGGGTGATTATTTTAATGTATA
Organism: Cicer cuneatum; assembly: GCA_037974295.1. Lineage (NCBI taxonomy): Eukaryota > Viridiplantae > Streptophyta > Magnoliopsida > Fabales > Fabaceae > Cicer > Cicer cuneatum. Next base: position 65,469,477 of record JBBPBO010000004.1, on the reverse strand, counting down.
CTCGTTGCATGAGAGATTCCTTTTCGATCCAGTTATAGATGTGTAGGACTGGAAAAGGAATCTTTACCTCTTCACAGTGAGAGATGTTTTCGACACACAAAAAAAAAGGGCAGGGATGTTTTGTTTTCAAATGTGCTAAAGGGCGTACTGGTTGATAGTTCATATCAATGTGCACGAGCGCAATAGAATCGGTTCCAAAAACGTGTTTTCATTGACGTAACTGCTTGAAGAAAATGGAATGATTATTGAAAATTATTAGCTGATCATTCCAACTAACTTTCAAAGTTTAAAAATAATAATTAAATAAATTGTAAAAGGAAGAGGAGAAAAGTAAAAATGAAATTTATTTTGAGTTCCACTACTTTTAAAATAAAAAACTGAGTATGCTATATCATAGAAAGAAAAATTCACTTAGATGACATAAAGTAGATTGCAATATTAGAGATCTTTTATTTTGCAAAAACATTTTCTATTTTTATTTCTTAAAAATTGTGTGAATTTTACTTGTTAATAAATAATAAGGATATAAGATGATTTTTAAAGTGAATAGTTGTCTACATTATACAAAAAATAAAAATGTCAAAAAATTATTTTTATTATTTCTGAAAATATATATTTTATTAATTAAAATTTCATCTTATCTTTATCACAAAGTAAAATGTTTTACTTTAAAAGACTCTCGTCAAAGTAAAATTAACACAAAATTTAATAAATGAAAATAAAAATGTTATCTCATAAGACAATTAACATTTGAGTAAACAACATTTTAATCATTGAAAATATAAAATTCACAAAAGCTTAAATTATTTAATATTTTGACAGTAAATTATATATTTCAATAACTTTTATGATAATAACTTGTATTTTTTAAAGACTATCTTAATAATTCAATAATTAATTTAAAATTTTAATTAATTAAGTCAACTATAAAAGTAACAACACCATACACTTTCAAAGTGGTGGTTTATTAGTCAACATTTTCATTTCAACCGTTATATTGTATCACTTAAGATTACATATATACTTCTTGAAGAAAAAAAAGTTTGAATGTTAATTTTTTATGATAAAACAAACTTTTTCGAGTAAAATATCCTTACTTATTAATATAGTAGTTAGATAGATAGATTGAAATAAAATAAATAAAAGTATTAGTGAAAAAATTAAATAATAATTCATTAGTATTTCAAAATGAAAAAATATTATTAATTAGAGACAATGATGCATAGGTAGAGTACTTGATACTGATATGAGTACAAAATACAAAAAATTAAGGTATAAAATACGTAAATGAAAAATATAACCTTTTTCTAATATAAATTAGCTAAGATAATTAAATTTAATAAATAAACTTAAATACATAAATAATATTATATTAAAATAAAAGAAAATCACAAAATTGAGGAAGCAACAAATAGTGAAATATTTGCTCATGGCTAAAGTGTTCTTAAAAGGGCGGAACAGAATATTTGCACATGTATATAATAATATAATAGAGGCAAATTAGCATTAGTATACTCATTTTGTCTTTCCTCAATCCTCACATCACACACGGCCCCACTCTGCCGTGTTAAATCCTCCTAAGCTCAGCCACCAATCCTATTCACTGCAATCACAGCTTACACTCCATGTCTCAAGGTCTGCAATTCTATTTTCATTGTATTCTATATGATGGTTCAAACTTCAAACAGAATTAAGAATTACAAAATAACTTTTTTGAATGGCTGCAGTTATGTTATTATGGCATGCAATTGCATTACTCCTGTGTCTGTGTGTTTCCAATTTGGTCTCTGGTTCAAACCTTAATGACAGAAATGAAGTGATCATTGCTCATCATGGAGCTGTTGCTACGGATGATCGTCGATGTTCCAGAATTGGGCTGAATGCTATCCGTGAAGGAGGGCATGCAGTGGATGCAGCTGTGGCTGCTGCTCTTTGTTTAGGAGTTGTAAGTCCAGCTTCAAGTGGTCTTGGTGGTGGTGCCTTTATGCTTCTTAGTTTAGCTAATGGGGAACCAAATGCATTTGATATGAGAGAAACTGCTCCTCTTCTTGCTTCTAAGGTACCTTTCAATCATGGACTAAAATTATTCATATGCATATACTTTTCATTCACTACTGTCCAATCACCTATTATTGTAATATTAATCAACAGACTTCAATTTTTTTTTTAAAATTACCATAATTTTATTAATAATAATTTTTTCTTTTTAAAATTGTGGTTGCATTCAACCATGTTAAGGATATTTCATATTGTAAGGAATCACATATAAACGTGACTGATGCAGCCTTAATCATTGTTTCATTGTCGTCACTGATACATCAAAACACTTGATGTTGCAGTCCAGCTTGCAGTTGCAATTTTTTTCAAAAAAATAAGTAATTGAACTTAAATGGTCAATGAAGTTCAGCTAAGGTTGAATTGATTGAAAGTATGAGTTCGAAATGCTATTGTGAATGAATTTGTTGAAATCACTGTTCTATGACATATGATACACCAACTTTTTCCAGGAAATGTATGGTGGCAATACTACTTTAAAGGCAACAGGTAGTCTCTCAATAGCAGTTCCAGGAGAACTTGCAGGCCTTCACAAGGCATGGAAACAACACGGAAAGCTTCCATGGGAGAGACTTGTAAAGCCAGCTTTGTTTCTTGCTCGTAAAGGCTTTAAAATATCACCATACCTCCACATGCAAATGGAAGCAACAGAGTCAGATATATTGAATGACATTGGTCTTCGTAGTATATTTGCACCACGTGGAAAATTGTTGAAGGTAGGTGAGGTTTGCCGTAATAAGAAACTAGCAAACACTCTTAGACAAATTTTAATGTTTGGTCCACAAGCTTTCTATGGTGGATCAATTGGCCGTAATCTTGTTAGAGATGTTCAAAAGGCTGGAGGGACATTGAGCATGAAAGACCTCAAAAGTTACACTGTTAAAGAAAAGGAACCTATATCTGCAGATGTTTTTGGATTAAAGATTCTTGGCATGCCTCCTCCTTCAGGTGGCCCTCCAATGATGCTGGTAAGTCAATTTTTTTTAATAGACAAATGTTAGTATACTAGTTATGGAATCTGAGCAATACATGGGAATATATATATATATATATACCGAGAAAATCAACCGGTATAAGAATTTTTTCCTATATATATAAATAACAGATAGATGGAGACGCCGTCATGTGTCATAATGTGGATCAGCCAATTGTATTTTGTTAATAGTTATATTATATATTATGATATGAAGTATGATTTTTTGTTTTCTTTTTATCAATGAAAAGGGCTTAGCTTATGTCATTCTTATGTTACAGCTGCTAAACATTTTAGCACAATATGAGCTTCCTTTAGGTCTTTCTGGTGCCCTTGGGATCCATAGAGAAATTGAGGCTTTGAAACATGTATTTGCTGTGAGAATGAATCTTGGGGATCCTGATTTTGTAAATATAACTGGAGTTCTTTCTGATATGCTTTCTACTAAGTTTGCTCAACTGTTGAGAAAAGACATCAATGATAATAGGACTTTTAATTCTAGTCATTATGGTGGCAGGTGAGAAACCTTCTACATCATTTCTTAGATATAGTTAAAGTTAGTTATATGTTGGTTAGTATTTTAAAAAAAAAATATTATAAATTAAAGTAATAAGAATAACCATTTTACAATCGTCATAAAGAGATTTAAACTCCGCCTCTTGAGATGATAAGAACAAACTTTGACACCTTCTGCGTCCATTTGCAAATTTTGTGGGTTAAATTTTCTCTCATTTTGATGAAATTTCATCCCCTTTATTTTTATTTACAGGTGGAATCAAATGAATGATCATGGTACAAGTCATATAAGCATAATAGATTTAGAGAGAAATGCTGTTTCCATGACTACAACAATAAATGGATATTTTGGTGCAAAGATTCTTTCACCAAGTACAGGAATAGTACTAAACAATGAAATGGATGATTTTTCTATGCCTATAAATGTTTCCAACAAGGATGTTCCACCACCTTCTCCTGCCAATTTCATTATGCCAGGGAAGAGACCATTATCATCCATGTCACCAACTATTGCTCTCAAGGTTCTACCACATTGTAAAATAATTTGATTTATATATGAAATTATATTGTCATTGTTCATGTTGCAATAATTTAATTTATGGCTATATAGGATGGGAAAGTGAAAGCAGTGGTAGGTGCAAGTGGAGGGGCTATGATTATTGCAGGAACTTCAGAAGTTCTTTTGAATCACTTTGTCAAAGGAATGGATCCATTTTCTTCTGTAACTGCCCCAAGAGTCTATCATCAGGTATACTATCTTACATTATATTATTTTATAAAATATATTTACAAATATTAAAATGGTAATATGATTAGATGCCTATGTAAAGTTTTTTTTTTTTACACTTTATGTGAAACTCACCATATGGTTAATTTGTGCAGTTGATACCTAATGTGGTTAATTATGAGAATTGGACAACTGTGAATGGTGACCACTTTGAACTTTCTGCTGACATCAGGGAAGCCCTTAGAAGTAAGGGCCATGTCCTAAAGGGCCTTGCTGGTGGGACAATTTGCCAATTTATCGTTTTAGACAATTTTGAGCATTCTAGGATAAATGAAGGTATTGGAAAGCTTGTGGCAGTGAGTGATCCAAGAAAGGGTGGTTTTCCTGCAGGCTTTTGAGATAATTCACTCACATTTTGTGACCTCCTCATTTCATCTATATGCAAGTTTCTTCCATATGTTTCCTCTCTTGGTCCCACTGGTAGCTGTATTATAAGACTAGGAATAATTAAATGTGATTTTATGTGTATTACTGTTTTTGGTTTTATCTGAAACTGTACACCGAATTTTAGTGCAGTTATTTTTTCTTTTAATTTTACGGTTCATTTCCTATAAATAAAAAGAGAATAATAAGTTTTGGTATAACAATTTTTTTTCAATTTTATTTATAATTTGTACTTTTTACCTAATCAAATAATTGATTTTTTTAAATAATTACATGAATTTGTAACTTCTACTATTTTACTAAAAAAGCATACATACATGCACGTTAGTGTTTGGTGCCAGCTGCTATTTGCGGAGGCTCAGTACATATAAATTTTCTTTGCATCTTGAACAGAAACTCACTCAAGCATTTATCAGATAAAATGGAAAATAAAATATGTTCACAATAAGAGTCAATTTATTTTCAAAAACAAAACTTTCATTATAGTATTATTTTTACAAGACCAACTTTCACAAAGACTCTAGCATATTCATGAACATTTCATTTTGCAACAATCCAATATACATGCATCCAAAATTAATTTATTTACAAACTCCTATGCATAAACTGAGCAGTCATATTCACAGCTTCTCCACAACACAAGACTGCAGGAAAAATTTGAGCAGCCTAAACCACACAATTTACATGGTTTTGACACTCCTGGCCAATGAAAATGACCATACTTGTCCTATCACTTTCATATTACAAAGTTTACATTATTATAGTCTTGATGCAAGACTAAGCAGGTTCGCGGGGTCGATTAGACCATAGTGAGCTCAAAGCCCTCAAGCGTTGGAAATATTCTCCCAAAGCAAGCAAACATCGAGCCGACTGACAGATCGTAAGTATTCGATACATTTGCTGCAAGGTTTCCTGCCGAAGATGGTCAGCCTGTTGTACATCAATCATGGTTAAGTGTGTAATTCTAATAGCCAGGCTAAACCTTTTTTTAGAAGGGGTGAATTGGTAATACACACACACACACACACCATATGGCAGTTAATGATCCTCAAAGGGCTATGTTTATTGTTTAATTGATATTTGATAATGCTAGTGGATTATGGCTTGAAACCAATTAAACAAGAGAAAACCAACAGATGCACACAAACAACAAAACAGAACCAAACCAGAAATTGAACAAAACCAGTAAAAAACAATTAAAACGGAAGAAATTATAAAACAAAGACACAGAGATACCTTATGTTATTTAAATAAACCTCTGAATACAAGCTCTAACCTATAACAGAATAAGTTACATCAGTTATGGGCCTTATGGTCAGTAATTGTGTTACAGATTTGTAACATAATTATAACAAACTGCACCAGACTTCTCCAGATTTCAACAAATAAATCATATATTATCACTACAATATCAATCATCACTGTACTGCATGATTTAATAAAAAAAAGTCACTATGATCCAGTATCGCTGGCAGAAGGCATCCTTTGATTAACATGACATGTTGTGAAAGGAAAGTTTTATTAAAAATTGAGAAGTAATGGCTATCAAGAAAGGTGGCTGCAATACCTGGTTCACAAAGCTCACAAGAGCATCCAACTTCTCCATTGCAGAAGCCATCTGCGGAATATAAGTTCCTTCAATGAATTGTCCAGCTGCTACACTATCTGCAAGTGTTTGCCGGAGTTTGTCCATGCCTTGTGAAAGGGCGTCTTCTGCTTGTTGACATGATTGTCCAAGGTTATCGATATCCAATCGTTGTTGCTCTGTCAAGGGTTCAATCATTGGACCAAGAATCTGCAATTAAATAAAGTTATAGACTTCCACCATACACTACAAATTTGTCATGCCATAATATGAACATTACCTTGAGAAGCTCAGAGGGGCGAAAACCTCCGATCCACAAGAAAAATCTTTCAGCTGTTGTTTTCCACATGCCGGACATAACATAAAAAACATCTGCTTTTGCAGCAGCTGATTTCATGCGATAAATTTCAGCATAGTGGTTCATCATACCTTCTACCAGAATCCTGAGCTCTATGTCTCCAATATGCGCATTTAAGGCATTTCTCATTTCTGAGATTTGCCTATTTTGCTCGTCAACCCAATGTCCATACTCCATTTCAAAGGCTGTAATTCCTGCACATAAGGGTGCCCTTAGAATGCAATGCAAGAACTACAAAATTTAGGCACGGTTAGAAAACTGATTTCACCACATTATAAATTATTGAATAAACACACGTTGTCACTATAGTCCCCAAATATATCAAAATTACAAAAAACATACATAATTGTGTCTTTTATCAGTAATTTATTGGACTAAATTGACTAACATAAGACACATTTGATGATCAGACTAACTAATGAAAGACACATTCAATGATCAAATTGACTAACATAATATGCATCTATGTATATTTTTTTGTAATTTTTATACACTCAGTGACTATTATGACAACGCCTGACACATTTAAGGACCAAAATGATTCTTTACTCTAATTTTTTAATAAAATGAAAACATTAAATTACCAAGACATGGAATATCCAGACACTGAAAAATTAAATGCAATTACAAATATATATAGAGCAGTAGTAGCATCATTATCACAAACTAACCTGAATTCACAGGTCCAGCAAAACACATATTATTAGAATCCAACCCACCACCCATATACATTCCCTGCAGTTTTGTTGCCTCAATGTATGAGAGAGAGGGAAAGGAAAAAGAAGATGCTGGCAACATGAAATGATCATAAAAGAGAAACTACAAGTAAAATAACTCATCTTCCACCACACCTGTTGTCTCGTATGTTCAAGCTCTTGCTCCAACTGCATCAACTTCAAACGACTTGATTCTAACTGCTGCACATAAGCCTTTAAGGCAATGCCACAAATAATTTGATCAGTATATCAACACTTATTACAAGTCTGACATATCCATTAATGTGTAAACATTCAAACCTTTTTCCGCAGACGACTCTTACGAGCAGCCTCTCGATTTTGCGCAAGACGCCTTTGTATCTGCATATTTAATCGTATTAGATTCTTTTTCCACCACATACAAACATAAAAGATTATGATTAATCACCTAATGTGCATTGAATACAGATTCCTCAGAGTCCACAATGATTTTAATTGTGTTCTTTAAACTAAGTTATATAAAAACCTGAAGATGGTGGCATAAGGAAAGTAAAAAGGCTAAATATCCCCAATGAATCTGCCCATATGTTTAAATAAATTATTTGAAAACATTCATCACCATACCGAATAAGCTTCAAAACTTAGAAATTATAACATATCTAATGAAATCATAGGTTGCCAAACAGATTTATTTCCTTAAGAAAGCACTAGTAGTTTGAAGTTGGAAATCACAGCGATGTCTACGTCTACATGTAGATGCAGTTTGCGCTGACAATTATAGTTGAAAGAAACATTCAAGAGTTCTCGAGTAGAAACAAATCAAATCAATAAAATAGTACCAACCCTTCTTTCTTTTCTTCTGTTTGGAGAAAGGGTTAGCACTTTGCAATAGCATAACATGTTCTTACCTTATCAATAGGTCTATTAGCTTCTTGGTCATACTTGTGAGATGTTCCTAATATACCATGAGAAGCATCCTCTGACTAGGCATTAAACATCATCAAATGCAATTTGGTTAGTAGCCAAAACAAGCATTCTCAATTGCCAATTAAATTAAGCAAAAGTTTTGTAAACATTTACCTGACTACTATCAAACTTCAAGTCTGCCTCATCGATTAACGGCAGGGACGCACTTAAATTGCCATTACTTTTGAAGCCTTCTCCCCACATATTAATCTGGTGAATAGGATCATACACACTCATCCTTCTCGAGGAAACGAACTGTGCGGACGGCGAATTCATACCCGAATAACTTATCCGCGCATCAAGCAAATCACCCTTCAACACACCTCTATAACAAACTGCAGTTAAGGAAACAAAAACAAAAGATGCATTAGTCGATTGCAATTAATTTTGCCAATCCAAACACGCACTAAAAAGGGTAACAGACTATTAAATTTAAGACCGATAAATCCTTGATTTTAATGGCAATAATGACTTCAATCTCAAGAAAAAGTAAAAGAGAAGCAGAAAATACACATGATTCTTTTAACTAACCCATTCCTTAGTTCTTCCTCTATCTCAGTAACGTTTCTACGACAACAACAACAACCGTAGACAACACCTATGCAACAGATTCTACTGTTACTGTAGAGTACAATTTTTTCACCAAATTAGGAAACAAAACAAGATATCAAATCTAGGACACATAGGAAAACAAAACCTAATCCTATATAGACCTTTTTTTTTACCTTGTTATGTCAAAAAAAAAAAGTTGTAACAACAACTAGTTTTAAAACAAAAAGACAGGTATCTATCTATGTATCTATTGATGTCATCATAAATATATATGGTTTTGGTAATTACTACAACAAAAGTTTAATCTGTACCGGTTTTCCTCGAATTAGAATTATTAATATTGATTTGATAAAATAAAAATATAGAAAAACTGAAAAAGGGAAATTTGAAAAGTGGAACCTTAGAAAGGTAGTTTGAGAAATGAGAAGAAGGAGAAGGTTTATTTTTCCCGCTCAAATGTTGTTGCTAATATGGTGGTGAGTAAATACTCCAGAATTGAAGAACCAATGACTCTTCCATCTTCAGAGAGAAACTCATAGTTCAATTTTTATTATAAAATTATATTATAATATAAAAACGGAAACGAAACCCACTGTCTTGTATTTGGATTATTTATGATTGTGAATATAATATATAAATATAAAATAATAATAATAATAATAATAATAATAATAATAATAATAATAATAATAATAATAATAATAATAATAATAATAAAAGGAAGAGGAAATGGGGAAGAGTGTATGTTATTGGAGAATGGAGAGTGGTGGTTGTAATTGTATTTTTGTGCGTGTTGTTTGTGTTGCTACAGAGAGTCAAATGTTTCACTCACAATAAGGTATGTTATGCTATGTGTCTCACTCGTTGTCATGTTTCCACTACCACTAATGTTCGCACCAGGTACACCTTAACTCTCTTTCCACCGCTCACCGGAAACTGTTATCACTCTCTTTAACATGAAACTCACATATTTCATTAATAGTCACATCATATTTAACAACTATTTTGTCACAATACACAGAGGATATTGTGACAAATATTTTACCTCTCAATAATTTATTTGTTAATTTGTAAGATTTATATATTAATTTGATTGACGCGCTTATAGTTTTGATGATAAATTATATATTTTTAATTTAATTATTTTAAGTGTTTTCTTTTAAAGTGATTAAAATTGATTTTGGTTATATTCATTTTAGGTAAAAGTTACTTTAAGATAAAATAGTTTACATATTTTTTTATATAATTGTATGTGTATTTAAATAAAAGTGAACTGAATAATAAATTTTAATATTAAATTTCAAGTTTTTTAGAATTACTTTTACTTTTTTTTGTGAAAAAGGCAAAACGAAAATTGCATTTACCTCAAAAATGAATCCAAACATATATATATATATATATATATATATTATATAATATGATTGATTTTATGTTTAAATTTAATATGATTGATTTTATGTTTAAATTTGAGTCATAAAAATGCAGCAGGGTTAAATTTTTATTTTTTTGGGGGACTAGTGGGGTTAAAATCTTTGAAAGAACTTTTTGTGTTAAGGAATTTGTGTGAGGTGTATACCCAAAAATCATTAACATGGAATCACTATTCTTTGTGTAAAATGCTAACCTAAATAACGCAACTAACATATATAGGTGAGACTAATATTAGAAAGTCAATAAATATCGAGTTAAATTTTACTACTACTATATGATTGGTTAATCAATTTGGTGTAGAGTTTGTGGAGCAGAAGGGAACCTCGTATATTTGACAAAACCTAATCATTTCAATAATTTATTCATGTCTTGCATTACTTACACAAGCCTACCTTCGGCTGTTATCGTGTGTTGCTTTCCACGCATTATTATCATATACTCCCAAAAAAAATTATTATTTTTATAAAAGTATAATTGATTTTTTAGATTCTATATAAAATATAAATTACATTTATTAAATTGTTTTTTAATTATTAAATATTTAATTATTAATATTAAATATTTAAAAAATGAATTAAATGAATGATGCATTATTCATAATATTATTAATTAATTAAAAGTAGTTCATTTTTGTTTATAATAGTGACTAATTTTTTTATTTATTTATAATAATGATTAAAGGATTTATTATATATAAATTTCTAAATTATTAACAAATGAATTAATACGAATGTGAATGTGATTGTTTTTAATCATTATCATTATTAGTAATTATTTAAATGTACTACATTGCGTAGATTGTTACGATGAGAAGTAGCAGTTCCTGACGTCTCTTATTGAAATTGGTTGACATGCAGGGAATTCGAATAATGAAGATTACGAAGTGTAGATTACTTACTTTACTTCTATTATGCTACTATAAGTAAGTGATTCGGTGCATCCAACTCAACTTTTTAACTATATAATTGACCTTACCTCCACTATGATTATTATACCAAAAGCATTTCTGCCTAACAAATCAAATAACTAAAACCAAGTATCTAACCAGATTATTGGTATGCACTGTAATTAAGTTTAATATAATCTAGGCTAAATAGCATTCGTAGTCCCTTAACTTAATTTCAGTTAACATTTTAGTCTTTTTATCTTTTTTTTTCTTTGTGATTTGGTCATTTATTTTAATTTTAAGTGACAATTTGATCTTTTATATTTTAAAATGTCAATAATGTTATCTTTTTTTTTTTTTTTCAAAAATTCATCAAAATTTTCAACCAAAACCCATAAAATTAATTATATTCTTCAATATAATACAAATTTCATCAAATTCGAAACTCAAATCATCAAATTTCATTCTTTATTTGATGTTGTTAGAGATGGTAATATGAGTTTATTTGAAGATTTGAGTTACGAATTTGATGAAATTTGTATTATATTAAAGAATATAATTAATTTTATGGGTTTTGGTTGAAAATTTTGATGAGTTTTTTGAATTTTTGTAAAAAAAAAATAAATAATATTGTTGACATTTTAAAACATAAATGATCAAATTGTCACTTAAAATTAAAATAAATGACCAAATCGAAAAAAAAAGATAAATAACTAAAACGTTAACTAAAATTAAGTTAAGGAATCACGGATGCTATTTAGTCTATAATCTATTGCGGGTAATTTTTTTTTTACAAATATTAATTTATTATTAGGGAAATAATGATTATTTTAAGAAATAGAATAATAATATATATCAACATATGACATTTATATATATTACTCACCCTCTTACGAATAGTTACCCAATTTTTAATTGGTCAAAATTAACCCTTATTTTTATGTTTTCTTTTTTCTTTTTCTTTTTCAAATTATTCGTACAAAATAACAATGCTTTTACTTTTAATTTCTCAGCATCACACCACTTCTATCATAGCATTTTTTAGTAATAAAATTACAAGTAGCAAATACCAACATATCAAATCATTTATGAATATCGTAAAAAAGAATCATTCATCAGTGTGGGTTGCAAAATTCTTTTACATGTAAAATATGGAAAAATTCTAAGGTGATACACTGTCCCATGAAAGTAAAATTTAATAATCCTCTTTATATTTTAGATTAAAAAAGTGACTCAATAAAATAGTTCTTAGTATATTAAACTAAATTTATATAAACTTACATGTCGTTTAATGAACATATATACGTGCATTTTAATTATTTAATTATGATGTCACTTCCTAATTAACTAAATGAGAGGCATAAGTAAAAAAAAAAAATAATAATTCATAAAGAGTATAGTTGTAAATAATTTTTATATTATCAATCAATTACAAAAATATTTGAATTTTACTATAACAACTTCTAAATTACAAAGGTGATTAGTTGTGAGGTGTTGACAGTATATAATTTTTTATATTGATCATGCACAAAAATTAATTAATCATTTATTCCCAACAAAAGAATTCAAAAACTAGTTGTTAGTATACATATGTGAAGAAAAATAACTAATTATACATTAATTAAAATTATATATTAGCTAATCTTATTTAATTTTTAATTTAATTAAAAATATAATTATATTTACTAAATTAGTATTTTTCTTTATTTAATTTTAAATAACAATCTAATTTATAAGAATACTAATTGAAAACTACTTTTGAAATGCTAATTAAATATGATAAAATTAGTTAGAATTTAATTAATTATATATTTGAGTCCATATTAAAATATGATTTATTTTTGTTTGTTTTTCAACTCCAAAGAGAGTAATAATCATTAAATATATTGGTTTACATAAGTAACCATTTGTCCTTTTTTGTCTTTTCATAGGATACTAGTATAGTACTCGTGGGTTGCATATTTGCACATTGGTGGATATATTTATTTTAAATTTTTTAATAATATTTATAAAATATTATTATAATATATTAATTAGTAGTAAAACATTATAATTTATAATATATTACCATGAACATAAATTTAAATGTGCTAGTACATGTTAGCTTTATAAAATATTAATAACACTAAAGACAAATATAATAAGTACAAAAAAATGCTATGATTGATAATCACAAAAAATAATAGATTTGGATTGCATAAACTAATACTTTATGTAGCAGTTTTAAATAATTGAATATAAATGAAGATGAGAATTTTTTCAGTTACTTGAAATTTATTATCATCACAAAATATTCTCTATACAATTCCAAGTTTTGTGAATCTCTTAGTGACATATTTTTGGCGTATAGAACACTTGAAGTGATATCTTGATAGTCCATGTAATATAAAATTGATAAATAAAAAATTTAGGATGAAGTAGTCAAAATCATTGTGAAGAGGTTGCAATAAATGAATCGGTTGAATTGTAACACAATCAAGTTGATCATATAATAGACTTAATAAACTACTAAATAAATTGTGATATATTAATACGTGAGTTTATCTAATAAATAATTAATTAGCGTTTATTGTTTAGGCAAATTAATTATACTATTTAATTATATGAAGTATATATAATAATGTAGATCTGATAACAAAATGTATGGACTTACATGTTAGACATTTTGGAATACTTCTTTGTAGACAACATTGTATGTGTGGTGCAAAAGCTGGTTTTCTTTATTGTGTATTAAGATCTTCAAACTTTGTTTGCTCTTCACTCTTGATATGGCTACGTAAAATTGTCTATGACTAAACACAAATTTTGTCAAATATATACCAATGTAGTCCAATGATTGACCTTGTGATTTGTTGATTGTCATTGCATAAGAGACAACAATAGAAAATTGACTTCGTATAAGCCTATAAGGCCACGACGATTAAGATGGAGACATAGGCATTCGTAGTATATAGATCAAGTTTCCAACATTTTTTCCAGAAACTTCGCAATCATTCATAGGATGGAAGTACAATATTGATCCAACATGAGAAACTTCGCATAAGTTTTGTCGTGATAGACTTCAATCAAAACTCTGCATCTGTTAAATGAACGACATGTAGTTGAATAGTTAGAAAAGTGCAAACATGTACATAATCTTTATTTTTGCTTATGAAACATTGTAATGTTGTAATTAGTTTACTTTAGAATGGTTTTTTCAACAACACACCCACATTTACATGTATAACTCACAGAAGAGTTTTTTTGCCTTAATAATGCACCTTGTGCAACCCTCATAAAATCAACCATATTCATTAACTACAACCTTAGAGGTAATAGCGCGTGTCTAAAGGAAGCATAAGGAATTAGGGAGAAGTAGGATGCGACGAGAGGTGACGACGACAACGGAGAGAGGTTAGAGTCGGGAAATGAAATAAAAAGTTGATGAAGAGTGAGGAGTGACGGTGGTTATAGTGGAAAGATATCGAAAGAAGAATGAAGTTAGGGTTAGGAATTTCAGCTAAGATGGAATAGAGGAAAGTGAGAGAAGAGAGATTCATTTTTATTTTTTGGTATTAGATTCATGTTTAGTTTTATTGTGATTTCAAAACTAATAATAAATAACGATAAGATTTGAGTCTGATCATCCGAAGTGAAATGCTAAAAAATGTTTTATAAATAATACGCTATTCGCTATTTATACAAAAAAATAAAAAGACTTAAAACAAATTCATTGCAATTCAAAACTACAAACCAACTTTCTAGTAGTGAAAAAACATTGTTGGTGATTAAATTTAAATCCGTCTATAATTAAATTTATATTTGTTAGTAATCAAGTGAAATCATAATCATTAAATATAATTAAGAGGTTTATTACGATTAAAATAATTCAATTAGAATCTTTGTCTCATCAATGCTCTTTGACAAGGAGTGTTGCGAAGAATAAAGTAAGCAAAAAAAAAAAACATAGATAAAGATTGGCATATGGAATGATAAGAAAGAGTAACATTCTTCCATTAACAAAAAGTAACATTTAGATAATGTCTAAGTTTGAACTCGTAACATTTCAAAATTGCCATAGAAATGAAGCATAAAATCCTAATCCCTGCTAATATCCCAACCAAAGACAAATTATTATATTGCATTAGTATGTGATGTAATTAAAGTTATATTATATATTCATAATTTACATATCATTCAAATTTTATCAACTAAACAAAAATTATTCAAAGACTAATAATCATGTCTTCAATTTTTGATTTTCCTACTCCCTTTTACCGATTAATAAATCAACTATTTTGTTTTAAAAAAATTATAATAAACTACTTGGTAATATATTCTACCAATCATAATATTAAACATTAGACAACTATAATTCCTCCTAAGTAAGCCAAATCACATCCAAAATTAGCTTTTAAACATTAGACAACTTTATTTTCTCCAAAATAAGTCAAATCACATCCAAAATTAGCTAGACAAGCTTTGAAATTTTTCTCTTTATATCATAGTTTTCGTTGATATCTATTTC
This sequence comes from Cicer cuneatum, assembly GCA_037974295.1. NCBI lineage: Eukaryota > Viridiplantae > Streptophyta > Magnoliopsida > Fabales > Fabaceae > Cicer > Cicer cuneatum. Next base: position 65,453,782 of record JBBPBO010000004.1, on the reverse strand, counting down.
AAGATAAAAAAATTATCTAAAAATGATGTTACAGAGTGTAATAATGATCCTAAAAATAAGTATACATATATCCGACATGTGATTTGTTGATATGTTCTCATTGTATGTTCCTCTTTAAGGTTATCCATAAATTGGGGTGTTAGCTCTTTCAATTTTTCATTCATCACTTCTTCTCTAACAAACAAAATATAACAATATTCTTTGGAAAATCATCTCTTAGATTTAAATTATTCTCTGTTAAACATGGGTGATATTTCACCTACCAATGATGGGGTTTTAAATGTTGATGCCAATGACTCGAGCGTTGAAGATTGTGTTCCTCTTTTGCAGAAGGTAACTTTCATTTTATTTCAAAAATATTAATTGTTGCCTATGATAAATTTAATTAAAATTGTGACTAAAAATATGATTGTGTTGATTTTGAATATAGTTGGTTGCAGAGGTGGTGGGAACATTTTTCTTGATATTTGTTGGTTGTGGTGTTGTGGTCACGAACCTTAACAATGACAATGTAGTGACACTTCCTGGTATTGCAATTGTTTGGGGACTTGCTGTTATGGTTTTGGCCTATTCCCTCGGCCATGTTTCTGGTGCTCATTTCAATCCTGCTGTCACCATTGCTCATGCTTCCGCAAAAAGGTTTCCTATTAATCAGGTGAAATAAATATGTACACATTTTTATTTATATTTCTACTTTATTATTTTTTGTCTTGTGGTTAATTCATTATCATGAATCTGTCTCATAAATAAAATGTGTACAATACCAAACTTTGGTTTTGTTAGTTAAGAGAATTGTGTGTTTATTATCAATTTGTTTGATGTAGTATAATACATATTAAGGCAAACACATAATTGTTTCACTTTTTTAAAGTTATTAATATTTATTAAATTTTGTTATACAGATACCAACCTATTTAATTGCTCAGCTATTTGGATCAATACTTGCAAGTGTTGCTCTTAAAGTTATATTTAGTGACAAGGAAAATCGCTTTGTAGGAACACTTCCAGCTGGTTCTAACCTCCAAGCTTTTGTGGTCGAATTTATAATCACTTTCCTTCTTATGTTTGTCGTTTCTGGAGTTGCCACCGATAATAGAGCGGTAAATATCTTTTAAAATTTATTTGTTTAATGATACTAGTTGAGATTTATTTTTATTAAACATCTTGATTAAGATATATTAAGCAATTGTAGGAGTTGAAAATTCACCTTGCCAAAATCTCTATTGCATACATAAAAAAAATGACTGACTAATTTAATAGAGTAAAGACATATTTGTATAAATAGTATTCAATCATATCTTGAAGTTTTTGTTTATTAATTTTATTTTTACAGGTAGGTGAATTGGCTGGACTTGCAGTTGGATCTACAGTGCTACTAGTTGTGTTGTTTGCTGGGTAACCTCTAAACCTTACTAAATAATACTATATTTTACACAAAGAATGTACATTATTCAATAAAATTAAGATGTTACATATTTTTGGGAGGAAATGTGAAACTTAAAACTTACATGTGAATGAAAATATATTTAACAGACCAATCACAGGAGCATCAATGAATCCAGCAAGAAGTTTAGGGCCAGCTATTGTGCACCACGAATATAGAGGAATATGGATATATTTGGTGTCACCTATTCTAGGAGCTTTGTCTGGTACATGGACATATAATTTCATTAAATACACAAATAAACCACGTGAAATTATTAAGAGTGCTTCATTTCTCAAAATTTCTTAAAAATGAGCTTAGTGATTATAAATAAATCCAAGTTCATTTTCTTGTTTTGAATATCACAATGTATTAGGATTTAAGTGTAGGATACAATCACTACTAATTTGGTGTGACAGATAACCATGTAGTAGATACAAATAAAGGAAATGCAAAGTGTTCGTACAATTTCTTGTTATTTATGCCTCAACCAAAATTTAATTAATTATATATTTGAGTCCATATTAAAATATGATTTATTTTTGTTTGTTTTTTCAAAATAATAATCGTTGAATATATTGGTTTACGTCACGAACCATTTGTCCTTCTTGTCTTTTCGTATGATATTTTAATGAGCAATCCCTGCAAACCACGAGACTCTTTTGTGATATGTTTTGGCCTTTCAGATAATGTTGGGACAACAATAACCATCATCACATAGTTTTAGTTCCCTTCTTACTGATTTTTTTTGTTTTTATCCTTTAGCGATTCTTCTCTGTGTATAATTTCGTCAACCATAAACCATAAAATAAATAAGGCAAAATCTAAAGACTCAAAAGAGGGCAGAGGGAAGTGATAAATAAATTATTAAATTTAATGTTGCTTCCGTGCATTTGCACGACTAATCCGTAGAAGTTTTCGTTATGGTCTTGGTTTCAACAACAATGTCTGAGTAACTTTACAACAACAAAAAGGTAGTTAAAACGAAAAGGTGTCTTGAATTTATAGTAGTACGAACAAAAAACCAACCGCAAATCTACAATGCCACGGGATCATTGTTTGGGACGAATAGTTAAAGCTTGCGATTCTGTTAAAAGACACCAGTAAAATATTCTATAAGTCTTATTATTATTATTATTATTATTATAGTTTTTTAAATATTTTTACGAATATATATTTCATAAAAAAGTGTGATAAATATTAAATTAAGATAAAAAATCATTTAAGTAATAAATATATCTTAAATTTTTTTTTTATAAATTAAAAAAAAATCTTCAAAGTTTTTCTTATAATTAAAATCGAAGATAATAAATCTACAAATCTAAAACATATGCGTCCCCACCACTCGAGCGTGGATGTGCATGCCACACTTTGAAAACACAAAATTTATGTATTATGCAATGTGTTTTCTTAATCTTAATAAAGATGATATAATTATATTAAGGATACAAAGGTAATTCTAAACAATAATATTCAAATTCCAAGTTTATATTATAAATATAAATCTTCAGTAAAATAAGACTCTACTTTTTTATGTGGCTTAAAATATGATATATTAACTTATATAGATTGTGAATATGTTTGATAAATTAGAAAAAATAAGAGAAGAAGACTTGTAAGTACAATTTTTTCTTTTATATGTTACTAGTGTCCAGATGACACTTGCACTAAATGAAGAGAGTGTCAAGAAATTGTTAGAAAAATGAAGTGGTGTAACTAAGTTATAGAGAGAAGTTTTTTTTTATAGAAGTAAGATAATATATGTATTTTTTTTCAACCGTTGAGGGTAGATTTGGAAGAAAATTGCCTTAAAATTTAAACAGAATTTGAACATCAAATTTGACAACTTATATCGTATATATTAGTCATTAGTATTGTTAATATTATTAACACTTTGCTAAGAGTGAGAATCGAACTCGTGATTTTCTTATCACTCCACTCTCTAACTCTTCCACCTCAACCATTAAATCGACATTATATCTCATAATTGATGTATTATACTTATTTTAAATTTTTTATCTAGAAGACTTCTCTCATATTCAGATCAATGACAAATATTTCTTGTTTACATAATTATTAGAGGAGGATGAATTACATTAAAAGAGACTAATAGATCAATGTCAATCAATTCTAAAATGTGAAATTCTTGTATGGTCACAACCACAAATGTAAATCATTTGGACATTCACGAAGAAAAAAAAATGTAGAGAGAAATGAATAAATTATTTTTTTTATTATTATATAAAAGTTAAATGATATGTATTTTTGCGTGAGGGCCAAAATGATTTAGATTTGTGATTGTGAATTGTGATCATGCAAAAATTACTTTTTAAAAATTATTTTCTTCGTTCATTTTCTTAATAATGATTACAATCCACTAATTCTCTATATATAGCAAAAGATAAATGTCATATTTTATCGATGAGGTTAGGTCTAATTAAATGGACTAACCTCTCACAATACGGTTAATTCGAATTTGAGACTCCATTAAAAGATGTATCTACATTTAATGTATGACACACCTTAAATATGATTTCATCATGTTGAAAAAACATTAAAAAAAAAAAAGGCATATTCTAACACCCCCAATACAATTTTTTAAGAACCCAATTATATAAACATTTATTTGAAAATGTATTGAAAATTGTGTATTGAATTTTTTAAAAATTAAAACTTTGTTCCTATCAATACAAAGTTTCTACTTTTGATTCATTGTCAAGTGTTCTATAATAAATAAATCAATTGACTCACCATAAGAGCATCCACAATGGTGATATCTCCATTTAGGTGGCTAAGCGGATTTTACTATTACACATAACTTATTTATAATTTTTTAATATTATAATAAGCACTTAATTAGTACTTAATATTATAAGAAGCGCTTAATAATAAACACTTATTTTCTCTAACTCTAAAAAAAAACTATTAAATAGATTTCACCAATAGCAATATATTATTACATTTTAATAATACTCATTTATTTTAATACAAATTATTAAGTGAGATACATTAAAAATAAGAGAGAGAGCACTTATATAATTACCATCATTAATAGTCAACTTTTTTTTTGTTGTCTCCAATGGAGGTGTCTAATAAATAATCATCCCTACTAGGTGAAATACCTCCCATTGAAGTTTCAATTATAATGAATCTATTTGATTTTTTTGAAAAGATCTATTTGAGTTATAATAACGTCTTTCCCTTCACCAAGTATTGAGGTTTATTTCCATGGAAACATCCTTTAACTAGAGAGGAGGTATGATCACGTCGCAAACGAATAGAAGACCTATATCTTAAGCATGAAATATTTGTTTACTCTTATTTTTGAAATTTATCAGCACTATTTTAGTGTATGTTTGGTTTTAAGTTTGAAAGAGTCAAAATCAATTTTAAATATGTAAAATTGATTTTAGTATCTAGATGTTGTAAAATTAAATTGATTATGTTTTTAGAATTGATTCTAACTTGACGTTATGATTTGTAACTTTAGTTATAAACATACTTTTAAATTAAAATACATTGTTAAACTCATTTTTATTTAAATATATTCAAACATAAATTATTTTATACTTAAAGTTATTTTTAATTAAAATTAATTCTATAAAATCTTTTTAATCATTGTATAGCCAATGACACACTTAGTTCTTAAAATATTTGAAAGAAAACCATAATTTCATGTGAAAAGGCATATATATTATATGCTCTACATGCAAAACGAAGGCATATATAAGAGGCAACTAGTGTACTTGCTAGGGACAGCTTCAATTCGTGTAATCGCAAAAGTACAATAGCGTCACCAATTGCTAACTCCAAAAGAAAAAGCAAATATATCGAAAAATAATTATAAAAAAAGCCTAATCGATATGCAATACTATAGATAAAATTGGAGATATATATGGTTTGGATTGTGTACTTAAAGATAAAAAGACGCATTTCTTTATAAAAAAATAAAAAGAAGCATTTATGATTAAAATACTAATTTTAAAAGTGTGGATAATTTAAAATAATTGTATCTAGTTAGTTAGATTTTGGTGTGAATAGTACGTTTTCATTTCGTCTCATAACAATTAAGTCATTTAGTAATTTTATATATATAAAATAATATATAAATAAGAGATAATATTATATTTATTAAATATTTTTATATTGTTAATATCATACATGTATAATAAAATATATTACATTAAAAATAATATTAATTGAATTGTACAATTAAAAAAATACATTAAAAATTAAAAATAATTCATTTTAAAAAAAAATTATGTAAATAAATCACTTATCGCGGAACAAAAGAATATAAAGATAGAATGATGGTGGTGGGTGCATTATGAAATGGTTGGTCGACACATTAGTGATTTTCCTTTTCATATTCCCAATTTGTATTGGTTTTGAATTATTAATAAAGGAAATGATACGGCAAGCAAACTCCCATTGGCATATTATTTTATTCTGAATTGCAATCCAAAGTGGGTTGCCACTAAGAATGGTTATTGGGGCCTCAAAGTTTTGGAAAAATGTATATTCCCAAGTTGTAATCCAAATCAAGCGTATATTTTCGGCAAACAGGGGATACGGTATGGGTAAAGAATCTTCAATTGAAATTAAAATAACAATAAAGATAATCATTGAAAAAATTTGAGTTCAAATTTAACCAAACAAATATTTAAAAGACTTTACTTAAGTTTACGAGTTTCAACTACACTCAAAACTACTAGATCCCAATTTTAGAAAAAATTGGAGGGTTAAAAAAAAACAACAAAATATGAAAAGAGAATACTACCTACTACTATGATGGTTTGATCATCACATATCTTACTAGATAAATGTTCCCGTAATAAAATGTTTGCATGAAATAAATCATGTTTCTAATTTCTACAGCCGCTTCTACTATGTTTTTTTTTGCATTAGTCACTCTTATTTACTCTCTAAAATTAAATGGATGAATAACCAAAAACGCGTGTATTTATTCTTTAATCTCTCTTTCTTTTTTCTCTTGATCATGAAAGAAAGGTGATTTGTGATCGTATTTTGGTCTTCATTTATATTATTTTTCCTTTATATTTTTTTTGTTATACGTGATTTTTACATAGATTTATTTTTTTTGTATTTTTTTATTATCTCATCAATTAAGTACGATATTGTTTTGTTTTTCTATCCCGTTGCAGTATTTTGTTTTTCCATCTCGTTTGATTTTATTTAGATTGATATATTAATTTACATTCAGATCAGACAACTTCAATCAATAGCTTTCAACATTGCAAATCTAAAGACATGTATATTTTGGTCACTTTACTTTTGATCAAATTTATTGACATTTTACCATTTTATAATATTAATGTGGATGTTATGAGTTTGTTCATAAGTTCAATTTTTTTGTTTTTAACGAATTTATATTTGTGTTGTTCTCAATCGACGTAATCTTTTAATATGAACGAATGAATATTGTTCTTTAAGTAAAAAAAGAAGTCTATTTAAACATACCAAAATCAGACACTAAATTCAATTGTATAAAATATAATTTGAAGTGTGGTGTTAAAATTGAAGAAAGAAAAATAATAATATAAATTTGAAAATGATATATACACGGTGTTAATGTCGGATTTAATTTTGTCTTACAAATATTTTTATAATTAAATTATTAATTTCTTAATTTTTTTATCAAAAAAATATAATATTAATTGAATTTAATGGTGATGCTCTTTCGCCAACATCTAGTGATAATTTTTAAAAAAAATGAGAACTAATCATATTGTCTCATCTATATTAATTCTATATTAATTGTAATTGTATTTTAAATATAACTGCAAACTACTCTATTACTGTGGAATTTAAGTGTAAAACTAATTTAATTATTAAATTGACCATACATGTCTAATTGAGTTTAAGGATGATATAATGTTGGTGTAAAGTAGATAAATTTAAAAAATGGAAATGTTATCAAGTGTTTTTGACAAATGTTCTAAAGTCATTTGTTAAACAATTAAAAGTAATAATTTTTTAATGAAAATGTATTGGAAGTGGTGTTTTTAGATTTTTAAAATCTTAAAATTTGTTTTTTTAGTACAAATTTTTTTGTTTCCTTAATATAATTCCTTAAAAAATTATTATATTTTTTTATGAAAAAAATATAGTGTAAATATATATTAGGGAATACATATCTTAAGGTTAAGGAAAAGCGTCAATTTCATCAAGAATTTACGGTAAAATCATCAACCTGTGAGTGTGTACAAAAAAAATTGTTGTACACATTAGCATTTTCCTGTTAACATTAATTCATTTTCTTTTGAAGAAAATATTCATCATTTTTGTATTATGATTTGAAAGAAAAGAAAGGTGGGCAGTTCTGTTCACAATTTAGTTTTTAACAAAAGTAAAGTCATATCATTTCACTTAAAATAGAACCCAAAATATAAGGTCAAATCTAAGGTTATTATTATTATAGTTATATTAATATCTTGATGACTTGATCCTATTCCCACTCCTTCGTGCGTTGTAACAAAGCAATGAAAATGGACAATTTGGAGGGTATCGTGGAATCATAACAGAGTAAATGGACGTGGCAACATTAATGGATTTAGAGTATTCTGCTACATAATCATTTATAAAAAAATTAAGGGGGAAAAAAGATGATAGCACTTATAAAAATGATTGAAAAGATATTTGAAACCAACATAATTACTTAATTTTGTAATGACTGGAAAAACTAGAAATGGAAATCTAGTAAAAAGAAATTACTGAAAGCTAACGTTACATATTAACTAGAAAAAATAAAATAATTTAACCTAATAAATGAAATAAAATGATTAAGCTATAAAGTTGCATTCTAACAAACTCACTCAAAGAATCGGATAAATCACCGTAATTATACCAAATCTCATATGATACCAAAAGATACATTATACTTTATTAGCAGAGACTAATTTTGTTTTTAATTTTATTCGTGACAATATGCCCAATTATGTAAAAGATAAGCTAGTTTGATACCTATGATGGTGACTTGCAATGACAAGGATTAAGATACAAATGAAGGATTGTTAGACTTGAGAGTGGTCACTTTCATGGTGACTTTTAGCAAAAAACACAGTTGTGGGGGTACAATTATGAGCGTAGCGTACAGCTTACTAGTTTAATTAAAGTACATAATTTCATAAACAAATTGAGTACAATGATACAGTGAAGTTGACAATATGATGAATAAGGTAGATGTTCCATGAGCAAAGTGGGAAACAATTACAGCATTATCAGTGAACATTAGATTGTCGATAGACAGTATAAAATCACAAATTAACTTCCTAATTGAATATTTCACCCATATCTCAACTTTCATAAAAAATAAAGACTTGATCCCTCTTAAATTTTCTCAATTATTAATATTATTGGTAGAGATATCTCACTACCTTGTAAAAAGGTCATAAACTGTAGGAACATAGAGTATATTAATGTGTGAATTTAAAAATAGTTAAAGTTTCACATTGAAAAAATCTCATATATTCAGTAGTTTTCAACTTTAAAAATATTAAAGTCTCACATTAAATAGAAAACATACGTGAGTTTGCTTCCATAACTATAAAAAGAATGTCAAATTTTTATAAAAAACACACTAAAATTAGATACATTTCTCAATTTTCTCTTTTCTCTCTTTTCTATTATGCTTGATATATTTCTAAGACATTTCTCCATTTTCTTTCTATCTCTTAGATTTTTGAGTGGTTGTAATGCCACTGTCGTTTTAGAGCGGTTTATAACGTAAACCCTTCATTGTTTGAGAGTGGTTTTTGTATCGTAGTTCCTTCGATTTTTAGAACGGTTTTTGTACCGTAGTCAATTCAATTTTTAGTGGTCCTAATACCACAGTCCTTTTTTAGCGATTTTTTGTGTCGTAGTTCTTTTGATTTATGAGTGGTCATAATACTATATTACGATTGGATTGAACCGCCATATTGATGGTGTAATTCTAGAACGGTTTTCTATAGTGCAGGAGAACTCCGATACAATTTGTTTGGGTTGTTTTATCCTAGGGACTTTGGTGGTTGATAGTCTACTTTATACAATTTTGGTAGTGTCGCGAAACGTTTTAAAGAGAACGACTTAGTCTGCGACTCAACCCTGTAATATCTTCGGTAACATAAATTTATTTTAAAATAGTTTTTTGAAACTCAAAAACAACATAATTAAACGCATACCTCATCTTCACAAAAGAGCTAAGTGGTATACAATGAAATATACATTGATCACCATGTTAATTCTTATTGTTAAATGATAATTAAATAATTATATTATGTAAAAATTGTTACAATATATATACTTCTCTTAAAACACCTCATGGCTTCAAGTACAACCATATTCTCCAAAAGAATCATATACAAACTTAAAATATTTTTGATATAATTTGTATTGAAGAACTAAAATCATATATATAGCCTTGAACTCTCTCTTCCTTTACAATTTTAAATAATGTGAGACTTATTCAATATTCTCTTATTTCAACCAAACTTGAGAAAATAATTTTAAGATGAAAGTTTAGATTTAAGTAAGGAACCTAATATAACCATTAATTTATTAATATCTATCTATTAAAAAAACACTTCCAACAATTAATTTGTGTCATTTTAAATCTCTACGCTTATGTCATTTTATAAAAAATGAATAAGGTTTTTGAATGCTTTTTTGTGTGTGTGTGTGTAGTTTTCACTTTAAATATTTTGTTTTCTATGTTAGAAAACAAGAATGTTCTAGGAAAAATGTTAGAAATCAAGAATGTTCTAGAAAATCAGATTGATCAGAACAAACCAAAAACGTTCTTGGTATTAGAAAATTTGTGTAATTCAAGTAAAGAATTAGTTGTATGTGACAACTAACTAACTAATCTCTTAATTAGTTAGTTAGTTAATTAGAGGACAGTTAGAATGAATAGGAATGAACCATGTATAAATAGCACACTTCATTCGTTCAATAATAACAAGTCAACGTCCTACAATTCATATGCTATCCTATTTTCTATTTCTTGCACTTGAAGCAATAGCTTGAAAGCTAATAATTGGTATCCAAAGCCAGATTTTTTTTGATCCACAATTAGAGTGATAACATGAAGGAAGTGTGAAGATTAAAATGCAAGTGAAGTGAGGATGAGTTCAAGTGCAAACAATGGAAAATTTCCATCCCATATGCCACATTTTGATGGAAAAGATTGGGATAGATGAGCATTGTTTGAATTTCAAGAAGTCTTAGAAATCATAGAAAATGGTTTTGAAAAGCTGGGAGTCAATCCAATAGAGGAGCATAGGTCGAATTTTAAAGAAAACAAGAAGAAAGATTTCAAGGCCACTTTCATTCTTCATCAATGCCTTGACATAGCCAACTTTGACAAAATTTCTGATGCAAGAAGTGCCAATGAAGCCTGAGACATTCTGGATAAGTGTTATTCTGGAGGAACCAAAGTCAAGAAAGTGAAATTGCAGACCCTATAGAGATAATTTGAATTGCTGCAGATGGAGGAGCAAAAGAATGTGTATGGTCTCAAGATTGAGGAGCATCACAAATCAAATGGCTGGCTGTGGGGAGAAGCTTACTGAGTAGAAATTATGTGTAAAGAGATCTTTGCATCCCATGTTTGGCTATATTGTATGTGCCATAGAAGAATATAAAGACATTTCCACATTGAGCCTTGAAGAATTGCAGGCTATTTTAGAAGCACGAGAATTGAGAATGGATGAAAGAAGTGGGGCTAAATCTAGAAATCATGCACTAGCAACACAAACCAACAAGAAAAGAGACTGGAAAAAGAAATAGAAAAAGAATAAATTCAAGAAACCTGATGACAAGTCTGAATCCTCATCAAAGGGAGGCAATGCAAGTGGTAAATCAAAAGGAAGATCAAAGAAATTTGAAAAGAAGAAGGTGCAATGTTACAATTGTGAGAAGTTTAGACACTTTGCTAATGAATATTGGGCTCGCATAGGAGGAAAACAGAAGAAGAAAGAAGAAGATGAAGTATGTGTTGCTCAAGAAGATGACTTAGATTCAGACACAGTCTTGTTAATGGCTACCACAAACGAAGAACATTATTCGTCCCAATTCTGGTTCCTTGATACTAGATGTTCTAATCACATGACAAGTCACAAAGAATGGCTGATGGATATTGATACATCAAGAATGAGCAAGACCAGGTTTGCTGACGATAGAACCTTGGAAGCTGGCAACATGGTGATCAAGAGAAGAAATGGGAAGACAATAGTGATTGAAAATGTGATGTATGTTCCAGAAATGAAAAGCAATTTACGATGCATTGGGCAGCTAATTCAGAAAAGGTTTCAGGTGATCATGCAAGATGATGCTTTAGAGATGTACGATAGGTAGAAGAAAATGATACTAAACGCTCATTTTTCAAAGAACATAACCTTTGTTATCAATATACAAGCTGCAGATATTCAATGTTCGAAGACAGCAAACTCATTTGATGAAAACTAGTTGTGGCATTCAAGATTTGGCGGCCATCCCAACTTCAGAAGCTTGTAGGAGCGAGGAGTCAAGAAGATGGTGAGTGGAATTCCTATGATTGATGTTCCTGAGAAGGTGTATGAAGTGTGTATGGTAGGAAGACAATCAAGGAACTCATTCAAATCACAAGTGCAAACAAGAGCAAATAAGTGTCTTGAAGTGATTCATAGTGACATTTGTAGACCATTTGAGGTGCCATCATTAGGAGGTAATAAGTATTTTATAACTTTTGTTGATGAATTTAGTAGAATGGATTTATTTGATAAAAACCAAATATGAAGCATTGGAGGTATTCAAGAAATTCTAGATAAAAGTGGAGAAACAAAGTGGAGAAGCTATCAAAGTGCTAATGACAGATGGAGGAGGAGAGTATACATCACGTGAATTCAAGGAATTTTGTGTCAAGAATGGAATTGAACATGAGGTAACTGCTCCTTACAAACCTCAACACAATGGTCTAGCTGAAAGAAGGAATAGAACCATTCTAGACATGACTAGAAACATGTTAAAGGAAAAAGAATTGCCACATAGATTTTGGGGTGAAGCAGCATCCACTACTGCCTACATTCTAAATAAATGTCCAATGAAGAGACTGCCAGAAAAGGTACCAGAGGAGATCTGAAGTGGAAGGAATCCAGCAGTATGGCACTTGAGGACATTTGGTGCTCTATGTTTTAAACATATACCAGACCAGAGGAGAAGAAAGCTGTAAGACAAAAATGAAGCAATGATACTTGTAGGATATCATCCAACTGGGGCATACAAGCTCTATGGTCCTGTGAAAGGCAATGTGGTAGTCAGCAGAGAAGTGGGAATCATTGAGCAAGAGAACTGGGACTTGAAACAATATACCAGCAGCAGCCAACACTAGAAGTAGAATGCCAGCAGCCAGCACTGGAACTGGGAACAGGAGACCAGCAGCTCAAGCCATCCCATACAAATACCTTTGCAAGAGCAGCATGATAATCAGACCAGTGGAAACAAAGATGAAGAAAAAGTAGAGTCAAGCAGACCTCAGAACCAACACATTTAAGAGAATTTGAAGTGTATAATGATTATGAAGTTGACAAAAGTGGAGATCTGGTTCATTTTGCTTTATTTGCAAATACAGAACCATTGAATGTTGAAGAAGCCTTAAAGAATTGACCCTGGAAGAAAGCAATGATGTAAGAGATCAATGCAATTGAGAAGAATCAGACTTGGTACTTGACTGACTTGCCTCCAAAGCAGAAGCAGATTGGAGTAAGATGGTTCTACAAAATGAAGCTGAATCCAAATGCAACAATTGCTAAGTACAAAGCTATATTGGTTGCCAATGGATTCATACAAAGGGCATGCATAGACTATTCTAAAGTGTTTGCTCAAGTGGCCAAAATTGAAACAATTAGACTTGTAATTGCATTGGCATGTGCTAGGGGCTGGTTGATGTGACAATTTGATGTGAAATCTGCATTTCTGAATGGATGGCTGGAAGAAGAGGTGTATGTCTCTCAACCACCAGGATTTGTGATTGAGGGAAAGGAGGATAGAGTGCTCAGATTGAGGAAAACTTTTTATGGTTTGAAGCAAGCACAAAGAGCTTGGAACAAAAGAATTGACTCATTCCTAATTGGCGCTGGCTTCATCAAATGCACAGTGGAATATGGAGTTTATGTGAGGCATTACACACTTAATGGAATGCCTGCAATAATCCTAATATGCCTATATGTTGATGACTTGTTGGTAAATGGCAATAACAACAAGGCAATTGTAGAATAAAAAAAAAAAAGAAAGATGAGTTTGAAATGACAAACTTGGGCAAGCTAAGCTATTTTCTGCGCGTGGAGTTTACAGAGAATGGATGAGGGTTGTTGATGCATCAGAAGAAATATGCTAGAGAGATCCTAAGAAGGTTTAATATGGCTGACTGTAACCCTGCTGTCATTCCAATGAAGATCAATGTGAAGCTGGAAACAGAAATTGAAGAAGAGATGGTTGATTCAACCCTACTCAAGTAGATTGTAGTTTCGCTAAGATACTTGTGTAACACAAGACCTGATATTTGCTATAGTGTGGGCGTGGTAAGCAGATTCATGGAGAAACCCAAGCATTCTCACTCGTTGGCAGTTATGAGAATCATGAGATATGTTCAAGGCACAATGGAGCATGAAATTTTGTTTGCAACAGATTTAAAGCAAGACAATGGAGACTTGGTAGGGTATTCAGATTGGTGTGGAGATAAGAGTGATAAAAAAAGCACTTCAGACTATGTGTTCAAGTTCATGAAATTTCCAATAGCATGAAGTTCAAAGAAGCAGCCTGTTATAATACTTTCTTCATGCGAGGCTGAATACATTGTTGATAGTTATGCAGCTTGCCAAACATTGTGGTTGAAATCATTAACAACAGAGTTAAAGCTGGATGTATGCATACCAATTCCATTGATGATTGACAATATTTCAACAATAAATATAGCAAAGAACCATGTGTCACATGGAGGAAGCAAACACATTGAAACAAGGTTTCACTTCTTAAGAGATCAAGTTGGAAGATGCAAGTTGAAGCTCATTTATTGTCAAACTAAAGTTTAGCTGGCTGATATCATGATCAAGGCTTTGAGGACAACTAGATTTGGAGAGTTAAAAAGATTGCTAGGTATAAAATCCTTTAGATACTTGAATTAAGGGAAAGTGTTAGAAACCAATAATGTTCTAGGAAAAATGTTACAAACAAAGAATGTTCTTGAAAATTAGATTGATAAAAATAAACCAAGAATGTTCTTGGTATTAGAAAATTTGTGCAATTCAAGTAAAATATTAGTTGTATGTGACAACTAACTAATTAATATCTTAATTAGTTAGTTAGCTAATTAGAAGATAGTTAGAATGAATAGATAAATCATGTATAAATAACACACTCAATTCATTCAATAATAGCAAGTCAAAGTCCTACAATTTATATGTTATCCTATGTTCTATTTCTTGCACTTAAAACAATAACTTGAAAGCTAATATTCTACACAAAAACTAAACAATAATCGACTACTATGATTACATTATTAACATGTATGCAATAATAGATTGCTATTGTTGTGTTGACAAAAGATTCTAGAAACATTTTTATATTGGATTGCAAGTTTAAACTTACAATATCTCATTTTTCTATGTTTAATGTATGAACTTTGTCGTTAAACTAATTAAAATAAATAAATTACAGAGTCGTTGGTATAACATTATTTTTTAGCCACGAACAATACTTTTTTAAATTTATGCTAGACAATAAAATGGAGCGTTAGACAAAATTAAATTTGAAAAAATAAAATAAAAAATAGAAAAGTTATTGGTTGGGAGTTCTCTTTACTTACCTTACACTTCATAAAATATAAAAATAAAAATATATAATGAAAGTTTGTCTTCATACCCCCCCTTTTATACCTATACCCCCCCAGACCCTAAGTAAAAGACGGTTTTGCCCTCATATAAAGTATAAAAATTGAAAATTTTACCATTTCGTCATTTGAAGTTTTCCGGAAGAAAGTAAGTTTATGTGAAAAACTTCCGGGAAACTTGAAGTTGAAGTTTCCCGGTAGTTACCGGGACCGGAAGTTTTTTTTTTAATTTTTTTAATTTTTTTAACTGTTTTTTTTTTCATTTTTATTTTAATTTTTTTAATTTTTTCATTTTCATTTTTTTTAACTGTTTTTTTTTCATTTTCATTTTATTTTTTTTAATTTTTTAATTTTCATTTTAATTTTTTTTATTTTTTCATTTTAGTGGGCACTGGTGTACGAGGTAGAGACGGCAGAATCGTTCGACAATCACGCGACGAAGGTACTTCATCAAGGGGGGGTATGATGCATCCTCCAGAGAGGATTCGACCGACAGCGTCGTTGAGGAGAAGACGACGGATGATAGTAGAAGAAGATGATGAGGGAGACCAGGAGCATATGGTTATCCAGGAGGCTGATGTTACTATGCATTAGCAGGAGAACCCTCCTGTAGTACATGAGGAGGAGGAGAGAGATCATACGGAGGAGGGACATGATGGACCCTCTGTATGATTTGTCCGTCCTTACTCGATACGAGCAGCATGTTTCAGCTCGGTTATGGTTTGGTCAGGTATATTAAATTAATTATTATTTATAGTGCATTAAAAATATTTTAATTAATTATTATTTTTGTTCTATATTTAATTTTAATGTCATATATTTTCTTTGTATACAGGAGCGACCAATGCTGAGAATTGTTGCACATGGGAAAAAGCTGCAACAATTTATGCCGCAGGTACTCCCGCGAGTCATCGAGAACTGGGTGACCTTGTCGGGGTAGTTTGAAGACGATTGACAACAACCTCATTTCCGCATTTGTGGAAAGATGACATTTTGAGACATCGTCATTTCACTTGCCATTCGGTGAAATGACGATTACTTTGGATGATGTTGCCAATCTTCTTGGATTGCCTGTCAGGGGTCAGTTCTACACTCCACCTGATGCAGATAGAGCTATGGCATATCATCTCGCCATGACTTTATTAGGAGTGTCTGCAGAAGAGATCTGGGAGGAGACCAGAGGGGCGCACTACCGACTGGAATGGTTGAGGGAGGTATTCGTGAGGCAGTGCCAAGTAGAGAGATTTGATTGTGCTGCCAGGGCGTATCTGCTGAATTTAGTAGGGAGTACTATTTTCACAGATAAGAGTCATACTCTTGTTGATGCGAAGTACCTCCCTTCATTCAGAGATTTGGACGGTACAGGTGCATACGCCTGGGGTACTGGTGCACTCGTAGTCCTTTATGACTACCTCTCGGATGCCTGCTGTTATGCCACCAAACAGTTAGGTGGTTATATGTCATTACTACAGGTATTAAATATTTTAATTATTTTTAAATTATTAATTTGTATGTTTATCATTAGTTTATTTAATTTTATTTGCAACAGTGCTGGACATACGAATATTTTCCAAATATTTGTAATAGAGGTGACCAGGGTGCTGATCTTAGATGCTTTGCTCGGATGAATAGATGGAGCTACAAACAAGGCAAGCACAAGATCCCCGAGTACAGACATATGATTGACGCACTAACACCTGCTGAAGTCATATGGAGACCATGGGAGACTCATAGGGATGTCGTTCCCTTTGATGATATCATGCTCTACACCGGTCACCTCCGATTATGTACCACCGTAGTGCCGTACATGCCAGATAGGTGTTTGAGGCAGTTCAGATATATTCAGCATATTCCGCCACAACCACTTGCAGATCTTGCTAGATTATATGATGCAGATGTGGAATGGATGGGATATATGACTTCTGTCACGAAGTTATATCACAGGATCCATCCAGTTACATATCCATCCGAGTGTTGGGTAGGATATTTGGAGTGGTTCTACCGGGTGTCTCATCCACTGCTAGTGCAACCCGAAGGTGTACCTCATGTCCCGGATTTTACTGCACCGACCAACGCTGCAGATGCTACTAGTTCAGAGCCATCAAAGCCATCTATTCTACAGCAGGTTGGTGATCTTATACAGCACGGCTTGGAGGCACATGAAGCTCACCCAGATGATGAGTTGTATTCTTATTTTTATAGAGCTTTGTATTTATCTCGTGGTCACAATAATTAGTAGACTTCTTGGTAGTTTGTTTTTGTAAACATTGATTTTCTAAACATTAATGTTAGTTTGTTTTTATTTAATTTTGTTTAGTATTATTTAATTATATTTCGTTAATTTTATATTATTTATAATGAAAGTAAACTAAATAAAATACAAGATAAAATACAACGACAGAAAACTAAAATGTAGTTCATACAAAATCAATCATCATCTAATGACATGGCATCTACGGGTTCTTTTAGTGGAACTTGTCTAACACGTGACATATTGCCTATTAAATACCCCCAATGTTGTAGACGCCCAGTATATGCTATTGCCCAAGAAGTTGCCTCTTCGTGGCGATATTGCTTCCAACCTGGTGCAATATTTGGCATTGGAAACCCATCTTTCATCTTTAACTGCAAAATATATTAAATAATAATAAATAATTTTATTATTTTTAAAAAAGCACTACTTAAGAAAATAATATAATGTTACCTGAACCCAGTGACTTGCGTCGACAAAACCAATACATATGATACGATCATTTTTTGTCGATCCTAATGTGAACCCCTCATAGGAAAGAAAGTCATAGAAAATGTCTGACCAAACGGGACGAGAATAATATTATATGTCGTCGCTATCACGTAACCCATATCAGGTATGGACATCCATTTATCTATCAGTTGAACACCTAAGCCTGTTATCTTCAACGAATCTCTAATTTCTTTAATGCATCCTGGGAACAGTTTATCATATGGACTTATATGAGAAGCAATCTCTTGGTCCAATCTATGGCGGACCAAAGACCAAGATTCCTCACCGTGTCCAAGCAGTGACGCAATAGCGCGATAACCACAATTTCCATATGCTATCACATTAACTATGTCATCAATGTATGGTTGAATAACTTCAGGAAATTGTCTCAAGAACAAATGTATTGATGATTGAGATGATTGAAAGGGTTGTTTCTTTGATGAAAGACAAGGTCTCTTCTTTGATGATTGAGATGGTTGGGAAGTAGGATCTTCACAATATGTTGCATTAACATGCTCAAAGTAAGAAGGGTCTCGATATACATCATATCCATCCGGCTTCTTAGACTTACTCTTCTTCACCTGTCCTTTGGTTTGAACCTTTTCAGGTGGTGGACACGTTGAACTTGTAGTTGGAAAAGCAAGTTCACGCACCTTACTCTTCAATACCTTTTTTCATATAATATCAAGTGATCGAAAGTGTTTCCACAAGGCATCCATCTCAACAGACATATCTAACTCTGATCTATCTTCTGTGTCTTGAGTGAGTTCACATTCCATGCTTAATTTCCTCCATTGAATATGCACAGAATCTAAAGGAATTGGTTCGCCCATTAACTTATATTGTGCCAATTCACAAGCACAGGGTAACCCGTATGTGCTTCTGAGAGAGCACCCACATACAGATTTGTCGGTACCCACCGATTCAACTTTCTCGTATTCTTCAGCAATACGTGTTATAGCTTCTTTTGATACAAATGTGTTCAATCTCTGATAAAATGGATTGTTGTGTTCGCAACCTTCACCATAAAAACTTTTCTGAAATGAGGCCCTGATTTTTTTATGTTGCAACCTTATCATGTTGTTCATAGCCTCCCAACATCTACACATGTCACCCATGCTGTTTTCCAACATTAACTTCAGTTTCCAATGAGCTGACTCAACCCTATCATTACATGTAAATTGTCACCGTGGAGCAATCCAACAATATATAGTAAAATTACAAGATGGAATTTTTATAGTCAGATGTCATACCTGTTACTCGTTGTGTTTCCCAAATGCATGACTCGATTTGTCCATGCTTCAACAAACCGTTGCTTATGAGGAGTCAACCAAGTTTCTTTAACATAATCAACAAACACTTTATAATCGACACATGACTGCTCAAACATGTGCAAGCGCATGATATACTTTTTTTCATCACTGGAATACACAACGTCTTTCCACATATTCAATACTAACTATT
The DNA here is from genome assembly GCA_037974295.1 of Cicer cuneatum. Taxonomy (NCBI): domain Eukaryota; kingdom Viridiplantae; phylum Streptophyta; class Magnoliopsida; order Fabales; family Fabaceae; genus Cicer; species Cicer cuneatum. The sequence continues at coordinate 65,434,288 of JBBPBO010000004.1, read as the reverse complement.
GTCTATCCTTTAAGACATGTTGCTTGCATTTTGCTCCAACATTTTTGTCGATATGAAATTGACAAAGCAAATTCTCAGCATGTGGAAATACATTACCAACTGCTTTCATTAGAGCAAGATCTCTATCTGTCACAATTACATGAGGAAATGTATTTTGTGTAACAAATAGTTCTTTTAGCCTATCTAATGCCCAACAAAAGTTTTCTTCCCGCTCGCATTCCAAATAAGCAAATCCAACCACAAATGTCATCTCTGTTGATGTCATACCAACAATCTCAAGTAATGGCATTCTGTATTTATTGGTTTTGTAGGTGCTGTCAATAATTACCACAATAGGAATCAAATTCAACAACTTCACCGAATCTGGATGAGCCCAAAAAATATCTTTCATAACATCTGAGTTTTCCCGCTTTCTATTCCAACATACATATTTTGTATCTTCAATTAACTTGAATAAATGTTGCATCTCTGTCTTATCACCTCTCACCTTCAATCGAATGATACTCCTCTGTTTATATATTTGTGAGATTTGAGTAACATTGTTCTTATCTCGGTCTTGCAATGACAGTAATATGTGCCTCGGTGCAACATTATATTTTGTTAAATCGTGTACATGTTTTTTCTCTTCTTCGTCTAAACGTCCAACAAATACATGTCCCTCCAAAGTATCAGATAATTCATGGTTGTGAACTCCACAAATTACTTTTACTGTCCATCCTGAACCATCTTTTAATGGTTTTGATCTAAGTTTGAAAGGACAACCACACTTTTTTGTTGAAATTCGAGGTAAACTATCAACACCCTTGTATTTTCCTCCTTTATCACAACCTAATATTAATTTATTTTTCCTTCCTCTTTTTCCAGTCTCTTCATCTGATCTTGTGATAATAACAGTCACTTTGTGTTTGATACCGATTTCTCTTGCCCAATTTACAACAACTTCTCGTGTATCAAATATCTGAAATAAAAATATGAAATAAATTATAATAATTAATGACAATAATAAATTTTTACGATAGTAATTATTATTATTCATACATGTTCTGTGTTAAAAACGTTGGTAGTATCAACGCATATTTTATTAGATAATACTAGCGGATTATCCATATCTATAACAAAAAAAAATTAAAAAAAAAATTAATAAAAAACTTAAAAAAAAAAATTGGCAAAAAAATAAACTACCGTAAAACTTAGAGGGAAGTTTTCCGGTAGTTACCGGGAAACTTTGAGGGGGTAAAAAAAAAATTGCTTTTACGGTAAGATAAATAGTAAATACTTTGAAGGGCATTGTGGGTATTTTAAAATATATGTGGGGTAGATGTATAAAAGGGGGTATGAGGAAAATCTTCCATATATAATAGATTAATGACGAACCCATGACCAAAAGACCCACTAAATGGTCCAAGCCCAAAACTTCCAGTTATACGGTCCATATCAACCCGCAAGGGGCAACTATCTTTTTTATTTTATTTTATCAAATGTCTTCTTTCCTTTGAAGTGGATATTAGTATAGAAATATTTAACAAAAATGTATTAGTAAAGTACTACAAAATATCACCAATTACTTTCTATTTGTCTTATAATAACATTTTATAAAATAAATTTGCAAACACTAGTATTGTTAGGTTGAATATTTTTTTATGGATTCAAACTAGAAATTTCGATCGTGTAACTTAATTATAGTAAAATTTATCATATTTTCTAAAATAAAAAAAAAACTTTGCAAACTTAAATTTTAATTTATGTTTTTTTATGCATAGGTTAAGATACTCTTCATTTTTTATTCAAAATATCCTGTTCGTTTTTCTCCCATAAAAATGAGTAGCTGTCATAAATTTTATATAATTATTAAACAATTAACAATAATACTAATAATAATTAATAAGCAATATAATTTATAGAAGCCTTTAGTATAATTTTACTTATTGCATATAAAATTTCAGTGACCAGATTATAAAAATTAACAAGTTTAGTAGTATAAATAAATTAAATTTGTTAACAATTAATATTACTTTTCTAAGTTTCTTTTGTAGAGTAACTATTGCCTATTTATTTATTGGTTAAAAATAATATAATTAGGGGCAATATAATTACTTATTGATTTTTCTAAAATGTTATATACATGATTGATCGTAGTTTATTATTCTATGAAAGAAACTTAGTTAAAGATGTTTAGACTAAAAAAATGTTTTAAAAAAAATAATTATATTTAGAATTTAATTTATATATATTATTAATAAAAAAAATTTATACATCAAATCACAACGGTTAAATTGTGTTTGACTTTACTATCTCTATAATTATTTTTACCAATAATTGGGATGTGTTGATACATTGCGTTAATAATAATTAAACTTTTAAATTTTACTACATTTTTTAGCTAAAGGTAAAGATAGTTTTTTTATGCGGATTTAATTATTTGCCATTGTTAGTTTTGAGAATTGACCAGTTTCACCTTTTCAGTGTGAATGTGTAACAACGAAAACTTGAAAAATAATCATAGTTCACAGGTCAATAGAAAGAGAGTGAGAGGGAGGAAGATCAATTAGATTCTTCTTCTCCTCTACCAGTAATCTATAAGCAATCAACGATGAACTCAAATTCATGGTTTTACCAAACTTGATTCAATCTTTCATGTGACATTTTTACCCTCCTCTTAATTCCTTCTGAATTTCAATGGCTGATCACTCAGACCCCTCTCCTCTTATCCCTCCAATTCCTCTCTCTGACCCTTCCGAGATCGACCTCGAAGCAGGTCCTTCCGAACAAATTCAGTGCCGGATTTGTCTCGAAACTGATGGTAATTTCATTTTCAACCTTTTTGTTTTCACTTTTTTTTTGTTGTAATTTTCATTTTTAGGTTAGCGAAAACTGTACTTTGAAAATCTACGATTAGTTAAAGAACTTATGATTTCGATTCCTATCCCTTTGGTTAATTTATTTTGTTTGTTGATTCATCAAGTCCTTGAAAACTTTAATTGTGAAATTGAAGCATTTTACTTCAGAAAAGTAAGTGTATGCTTGGTTTTACTTTTGGACGGGACAAAATCGATTCTAGAGGTATTGAATTGGTTTTGACATGTTTGGATGTTCGTGAGTAGAATTGGTTTTTCCCCAATGATTGATTCTGACTCGAATAAAGAATACAACTGATTTTTAGTGTCAAATTTATTGTTTAACTCATTTTTATATGAATTTACCTAAACATAGATAACTTTACATTCATTTGCTTTCTAACTCGAATCAATTTACAAAATCAAATTTTGTCACCGCATAACTAAACACACACTAAGTGACTGAACTGTTTCAATTCTATGTGTAGGATTTCCTAAGTGACTGCTAAAATGTGAAACCTCTGTTGAGTCTCAACATTGGGATGTATCATGATATGTAATTTACCACGTACCTTTTATTTCCTCCTCAGGTAGGGATTTCATAGCTCCTTGCAAGTGTAAAGGTACTTCAAAATATGTTCATCGAGATTGTTTGGATCATTGGCGATCTGTCAAGGTAATTAGATACTGTGTCACTGTCAATGTTTTGAACACTGTATTATCTTTCTGCCTCAGCGAGAAATTTATATACATCAGCTATCATAATATAACAATAGCGTTTATAAGAGATGATTTTGGATTAGTGATGACTCGGAAGGGTGGCATGGAAAAAGTCATTATGTTAAAACTGACTGAAAGCCAAACTTAGTGGTCAACAAGTTTTTTCATTCCACTGATTAATTAAACAATGATGTATATTAAGTTCTTACATGCTGATCTCATAATATTTTTCAATCAATATGTATTAGGCTGTACTTGGTAGAATATCATGACACTACAGAGATTTTTTATTGATTTTTACCCTTTTAGTCATCTATCTATCCCCTGACTGAGTTGAAAATGCTCTACATTTCTCAAAAGAATTTGAATGCTCCGTGTAGGAGAGAGAGAGAGAGATAGACACAAAATTTCATATAATTTAAAAACTTTTTAAATGATAAAAATATTTGAAATACCAATCTCTCATTTATATCTATCTCTCTCCTAAATAGAGCCTTTCAAAAGAAATGTAGAGGATCTCAACTTCCCTCATTTCAGTGAGAGAAAGGTTTTACATGTTTGCCTTCTTTATTTTAGGTAGTTTGTGTTTGCAATTTTACTTTACTCTCCGTGGCTTGTAATTTGTTTCTTTTCATTTCAGATATTATTTTTGAGATATCCTGCCATTTATACATTTTTTATTACCTATCTCATATCTGTAGTCTGCTATTCGGATCTTCCTTTTATTTGAACGATAATATGGTACTCGTTACAAGTTACAACTATGACCTAAAATAAGTTTTTGTACCATTATCTCATTATATATAAAAAACTGTAAACTATGGTGCATGGTACATTGTGGAGAGCATAGCAGAGTACTGAAACAAACACTGATGGAAAAAACCCTGGATATTCTGTATTAAATACAAGCATTTGTATAAAAACCAGTTTTTATAATCTGCCTAAAGTTTAGTCTTTGAAGCACGACCCACTTTAGATTAGCTGGATCCTGTCTTGTACTGTAATGCTAACTGTTGCATGTGTTGAATTGTGTACTTTAACAGTGCTTGACCTAATAGATATATGGATGATGCTTAACATTATTTCAGGAAGGGTTTGCATTTGCTCACTGCACTACCTGCAAGGCTCCATATCATTTGCGTGTTCATGTTGCTGCTGATAGGAAATGGAGAACCATGAAATTTCGTTTTTTTGTCACCAGAGATATTTTGTTTATTTTTATGGCTGTCCAGCTTGTAGGTTAATTATTTCCATTCATCTGGCCATTTTCATACTTATCCATTTGTAATTTATAAATGTATATAGATGATCTGATTCAGCACCTTATTTCCTTTGTATGCAGATTATTACCTCACTGGCATATTTGGTTTATCTAATAGATGGTTACCAGCAAAGTTGGCTTCGTATTCTCTGGCATTTTGACAGTGAACTGAGCTTCTATTACATATGTGGTAAATGACAATTAAAGCCTTGTTCTTGTTCATCCAAATACTTAAACAATATTCTTTTCCATGAATTTTCTTTTTTCCCCATTTGCCTCGAGTTCAGAGTTTCCTCCTTTCACATATAAAATGTAACTAGTTTTGTTGTTAATTTCATGTTGTATTTTCAAATGCAGGAGCTCTATTGTTTTTTGCCTTGCTTGGCCTTTCTGGGTGCTTCATTACTTGTTATGATCGAAGAGTTCGCAATGATTTGGCGCAACCTTGCAGAGAATTATGTCTTTGTTGCTGTCAACCTGGGTAATAACACCGGTTTTATATGTTTACGAGCTTTTGACATTATTAAAAACACATAAGTTTGCTCTTAGCATCTGCTTAAGGCATCATTGTTCTATAACTATATCTATACCATATATTAAGACAACTTCTAATTTTGGTCGGACCTTTTTCTGGACAAATTTACCCTTAACAAATTTTTCAAATTTAAACTTACATCAACAATACCATAATTATAGGAAACTCCTTAACAACACAATCTTTTCAAAAGTTAAATATATGTAATATGAATATTCACATTGGAATTTAGAGATAAGATTAGATAACATAGATAATAAAACTGAAACAAACGAATTAAAATGAAACAAATATTATACAATAAAATATATATGCAACGAAACACAATAGAAAAAGCAGATAAACGGGCATGTCAATGCCTGTTTTTCCACTAGTTATATATATGTCATTTATTGGTTCTAGTGCACACAATTTTTTCCATGGTGATAATGTTGTTAATTAACCAATGTTGTCAAATAGCAGCTATAGCAGCCATACAACGTAGCTAAATTTGAACAATTTGCTATTGTTCCACAATTAGTACAAAGTGTTAACAAATAGCGCTACTAGCGGAATTTGAAAAACCGCTATTTTCCGTGATCCACAATTGACAACATTGTAATTAACTATTCATTCTCATTGCTTTAGCAAAAAATAACAGTGTAAACCACCCCTACACTTTGTAATGGTTTTTTTCAACTAACATTTTGTGACCGCCCTTCAAAATAAGTAATTATAATGATTGTTTTCTTGTTTAATTTTATGATGCCAGAACTATGATTGGAGAGAGTATTTGATATTTATTTTGGTCTATATTATGGACTCTTCTTTTAACAAGGTCAAATATGTATAAGATCTATCTTTTTCGCATAAATATAAAATTCAGTTGTATTGATGCCCGCATATGATAGGAAGCATGCTATTACATGTTATGAGAAGTTTCTCATTGTTGGTGGTAAGCCTGAAATTCAGAATGTTGTGATGAATAATAACTAGGGATTTTTTTTTTTTGTGTTTGCTGTTGTTGCAGAGTTTGTGCTGACTGTCATTTGCCAGGCACTCTTTGTATGTGGACTGATTGTACCGCATGCTTTGAGAGTTGTGGAACCATGGCAACAGAATGTGGTGGTTGTTTGGGAGGTGCTGGGGAAGCAGGGCTACCATTATTGTTCATAATGGCTTTGATTGTTCTGGGACTTTTTACAGTAATTGGTATATTTTACAGTGTATTGGTGGCAACTATGGTGGGCCAACGGATATGGCAACGTCACTATCACATACTTGCAAAAAGGATGTTAACAAAGGTGTGTTTGATTTATTTTCTCATTTACTGCTGTGCATTTGGTACATCACGTTTGTGTGTTAGTTCTTGTTGCAATTCAGCTGATAAATCAAGTTTCATACCTAATGGATTTATGCAATTAGTCCATTTTTCCGTCACTTCGTTTATTATTTAAATCCTATATCAATATATCTTCAGAGACATTTATTGGGGAAGGTAAAGCCAAGAATCTCAACCATAAATTGTCTGCTTTTGTAACTGATTGATTTTGACTCTTGCATTAGTATCATGTTAATTGAAAGGATTTTTCTGATGGTTATTGCAAAAGTAAATCTATTTCAGCTACTAACTTACCTTTATATCTCATGCATTGTTTTTTATGGGGCTGTTTTGCTGTACTTCAAGTGGATTGTTAGTATTGGAATTACGGCACAATCTCACCTATTAAGCCTCCTTGCTAATGGTATTGTTAGTATTCAGATATGGCCGACTCTCAGTTGTCTGCTTCCTCCTACCCAAACTCTCAGCACAGTCTTGCCTCTCTTTCTCCCCCTAATTTCGCCTTATTCCACACACTATCCAAAACTCTTCTGTCCCACCTGCTGCATATGCAAGTTTGTTACATACCAACTCCCATAGTTGATCCATGGTTACGTTACATCCCCCTAATGAGTACTTAAGTGTGCATTCCCCTATTGCTCTCCATTTCTTCCTCTGGTACAAATTTAGTTATGAGAGGGCAGATATCAATGATAAACTGGTGAATGCATCTTTTGGCTTAACAATGAGCATGACACACACATTTTGAGATTAAGTATCCTTGATAATAATATACTGATAATCCGTTATTAAAAAAAAGAAAAACTGATAATCCTGAGTGTTAACTTGCATGGTGCCCTGAAATTCTGTCATTGTCTGGAATTGTTGATTTTAAAACTTTTACCCTTTCTCGTCATAGGAGTATGTGGTTGAAGATGTAGATGGAGAGATGACAGAGTCTAATTGGTCTCCCCCATCCCTCCCACCTGAGCATGTTCAACAATTGAAAACATTGGGCCTCTTATGAGTTTTGAACAAGTCATCAGTCATCTATTTTATGACCAGAATGACAGTAGAAATATACTGGCCCTCCCTTTGTTTTGGTAAGCCAGTCCTTTTCGTGAAGATCTGCAGGTGATTGATAACTGTTTGATAACCGCTCAATTCAGTTAGATTACAGTTGTACACTTGTGTTGAATTGCTGATATGTGCAAATTTGTGAATTTCTGATCTGTCTACTAATGTAAAGAAAATGGAAGAGGATTTCTGAATGCCTAATAACACATTACAGGTATGTATAGCATGCCACTTACTCCCTGATATGTTGCCGCCAGACCAGTGTTGTTTACTTATTTCATATTTGACCTCAAGTACCCTTTTATTTTATGTGATTTTCAATATTATAATCGTGAAAAATGTAATTTTATACTTTCTCTATATTAAATTATCTCTGCTCTCCTTCTCTCTCCTCTCCTCCATAATAATATCTTGCTTCTTCTTTGTTGAAGCAAACAAACCATTAAGTAAGGTTGAAGCTTTGTGGATGGAAAAATATAATTGGGAGAAGATCTCATTAAAGGTGGCTAGCCAGATTCTATGGTGGAGATTAGTCATTACCTACAATAACATGGTTACAAAATAATAATCAATTAGTTTTCTGATGAACAATTTTTGTCTATTTGGTTGGTTAACAAACTAATAATTTCTGAACATTTGACCTATAACAGAACACTGAATTTATTATTCCAAGTCTATTAACTCATTGGCTCTGGCAGAAATTTTTGTCAAAAAAATATCTCTTAAGATGAAAAGGTGCGCGATAAATTAATAGTCAATTGGGGCTTTCAAAATATGAATTTTAAGGGTAAATAAGGCCATCAAAAAACCACTTTAAGTTTTAAAAAATAAATAAAGTTTTATTTAATAAAAAGGTCTCTAAAAAATTTTGCACTTAATAAAAGGTCTTGTATTTTTACATTTTTAAATATAAAAATAATAAAAGTTTATCTAAAATTAATATTGACTCAATAAATATTAAATCAATCAATTAAATTATCTATTGAAAATGAAATATTATATAAATAAATGAATTTATATTTTAAAGTGTCTTAAAAATACTTTTTTCTTCAAAATATTTTAATAATTTTATTAAAATAATATTATATGCTCAAAAAGGTGTCATTTAATTTTGTTTTAGGTTTCTTTATATCTTATGCTGACCCAAGGTGTTCCCAAAGTGTCCCATTCTAAATTGTTGTGGTTTTGTTCAACGCCTATTTCCCAAGTGTAATGGGACAACAACTATAAAAGGAAATGATAGCAATGTTAATTATTTATGGACTTGAATTTTTTGTTTCGAAAGTCAATTTAAAAATCGAAATGTGTTTGAATAAAATACGATTGAAATGGTTTTTATTTAATTTTAATATAGTTTTTTTTTCTTCTAAAAACTAGGAAAAACTTAATTAAAAAAATTATGTTTTATAATTCTTGTATTTATTTTTAAATTAACATATCACTATCAATATTCATAAGCATTACTACAACAATCATCGTCTACAACCAATGACCATCACCATCATTGTCGACCACCCACCTCCGACTACCGTCAACACCATTGTACACCCACCATAACCATTGACCAATGTCCACCATTTATAACAACCGCCACCACCAACCTCCCACCATCATCTCCCATCACTGACCACCGCCACCAATCACCATCTCTCATCATTTCCATCATCATCACCCACCAACCTCTAACCAATCAATACCACCACCATCTCTGATCACTTCTATCATCATCACTCACCCACCTCCAACTATTGCCAGCACCACCATTATCATCACCGACCACCATCTATGACCATTATTACCATCAACCTCCCACCACCACCTAACTCCAACTATCGGTCTTCCATCTCCGATCACTTCCATCATCACAACCCACCCACCTCCGGCCACTATTAGTACCACCAACCATCACTACCACTGACCTCCAACCACCATCTCACATCACCGACTACCATCTGTAGCACCCACATCTAACCATCATCTTCCACCACTGTCCACCGCTACAGTCACTTTCAATTACACTCCGACCACCACCTCTAATTATTAATTGTCTCTTTTGACTCTTGTAACTGTTTTTGTCAATCGATCACTACTATGATAGTCATATTCTACAACTATCATTTGCAACCGCTATTACTAAAATTATTATAAAGAAATAAATTATAATTTTATAATATTTGAATTATTTTAAAATAATTAAAATTCAATATTTAGTATTTTTAATTATTTTTATGTGTCTATATTTTTTATATTTAGTGAATTTATAAGAAGATATGTAAAAAGATTGATTTAATTCAAATAAAATAAAAACTGAAATTTAACTAAAAATTGAAATTCAAAATTGAAAATTGAAAACTGAATCTAATTTTAGTTTTTAAAAATTTCTGAACAGAAAATCAAAAACTACCCTGAACCAGATCTTGTTTTTCTCTTCCGCCAAAGTTTGAATTCGAATTCTTTAATCAGCTGAGCTACGTAATCCCTACTTGCAATATTGAATTTATTCATCTACCTCTCCTCCTCTTTCAAAATATCGGTATACCAAAACATAAAAATAAAAGCAAGGCAACTTTCTAAAATCATGTTATTATATATGTTATATTGATGTCACCGATGTGATCCCTCAATTGAGAGATCGATCTATCCTTGGGGAAGATGAGAACCTAATCTTAAGTGAGGGAAACGTGAAAAAGCTTCGTAGTTACTATGTCTAAAAAAACATAGTATGAATCAAAAAGTCAACTTTTGTTGATTAAATTGCATCTCGTAGTATAATACATAAGTGACATTTAATGTGAGATTGGTACTCTTTTGAATAAGGAATTTGATCCCCTATCTTTCAAATATGTGCTCTGCTATATGTAGTGTGAATTGCAAAGGAGAAGCGAAAGAGAAAACATAAATAATGATTTTAAAGAATGAAAAATTTATTTATAACTAAATACCCGTTTAAAAGTTACACGTTCCTTAAATTAATTACTAAAGATACATCGTAACATTATCCTATATTATATGTACATAAAACAGAGAACCCAGAAAGAGGAAGAACAAGCCCCGTTGTACCAAAGAATTAGTGGTACAAAATCAAGAATTAGCTAAATATAATTCTGAATCCCTAAATTTGGATTTCAAATATGTCTTCGCAAGAGACTAGTATTACCACCACGTAACAAGAATAACACATAAGGAAGATTATCATGATTCCCTTCAAAATCATTACCTTGTTGATTTCGAAGCTGGTCACGATGTTTGGACACAACATGATCCGGCAAAACTTTGTTCCTACAAAGTGGGCATGTAGCCAAATAATCTTGCAACCATTTGTCCAAACAATCCTTATGAAACGTGTGTTTGCATTTCAAGGTCCTTACTTTTTCTCCTTCTTCGAATTCCGATAAGCACACGCTACATTCCCCGTGCGATTTCAATTTTTTGTTGTAGCGAATCGTGGGGTTCTTTTCTTCGATGAACTTGATGTATTGGCGAGTTGTGATTGGTCGTGTGTCTGATTTTAGTCTCCAAACGAGGATGATGAGTTCTACTAACACGAATACTAATAGGATTGCAATTTTGTGGCAAAGTTTTTGGAAGAGCTTAGAGAGATCAATTGTCATGGTCGCTCGCTATATATGCCTAAATAAATATAAATATAAATATAAATTGGATCATATATTATATGGCCTCTCAAATTCAATTTAAGTGTGTATATATATATATATATAACATATCATGTGAGTGTAGCTGTCGCCTAATGTGATTGGAAAGCTCCTTGCTCCTTCTTTGTACGATTGACAACTATAGAAAATGATGTTCTGTTTTGGCTTGGCTGCTTCATCACTACTGTTTGCGTTGATTTATATGATTACCGAATTTCTTAATTACGAATTTCTCTGATACATGCACGGGTCAAGCAGCCCCACGATTATATTAAAAACTGTAACGTATCGTTGTTAATTTGGAACCACTAGTATTTTATTTTTAGTTGTTAGTTGTTACACAACATTAGTATTTGACAATTTATTGAATTTAAAAAATATAAATTTAATAAGATAAAAGAGGAGACCCCTTAAAAAAACACTTGAGATCTTTAACAAAAATATAAGAGGATAGGTTAGCCCCTCATTCAAAAATCAACTAAAAAATAACAAAGGAAATGACATACACTTAAAAGTACCAAATTAGTTTCCACAACCCGAAAATACCACTATAAAATGCACAAATACCTAAATACTAACTTAGTCCCTCGGAGATCAAAAACTTGTTGATTTAAAAAATTTGAAGACCAAATGGTCAAAAAGTTGTTGTAAGGATCTAAATGTAAGCTTATTTTTGTTAATAATACATCTCAACTATTATATAACATGTTATAATTCAGTCACAGTTTAAAAATAAATAGAAAAATTGATTATAAAAAACAAATTGATATAAGGACTAATATATCTCAAATTATTTTTATAAGGGTTAAAAAATTGTTGCTTTTTGTCATGGACTAATTTGTCCCTCGTATTTTTCAGAGAGACCAAAATATTCTTTTACTGAAAATAAAATGATGATTTATTAAATAATCTTTACTAACAATTGATATATTTCAATTGTCATAAATGTAAAGTAGAAAAATAATAATTAAGAGTGATATACATAATATTAATCGTACAATACAATTAAAAAATTACATTAGAATTTTAAAGTGATAATATTTTTCGGACAAATTCTTTTTATAAATGTGACATACAAAATAAAGTATGAATTCAATTATCACACAGGAAATAAATTTCGCATATATTCAAATATTTAATCATATATCTCCACCTTATAAAATTAAAAAAAAAAATTAAACTTATAATATTATTATACACATATCTATTAAAATCCAAATTATGATTGTTGACTAGTTTGGAAAAAGTAGTAATTAGAGCAGGATGGCGTTCAACCAAATTGCGAAATTCAAATAGGCAATGTGTAGTGTAGTGTAGGCAGTCAAAACGTCAAAATAAGTGAACGGAATTTATTTTGGAAAAATATACCCATTTTTGCTATGACAGTTATACCCAACTTTGTCTAAGATCAGGTGGTCCACCGAGGACTTACTGTAAAAATTGTTCAAAACTTTAAGGATTATACATGTTTTTTTTATTAAAGTGATTTGATTTACGTTGGTTTTATAAAAAAGAAAAAGTTAATATTTTAAAATTGAATTCGTTCATCATCGTCCGGATTGATTCAAGGTAAGGTTACTAAAGTAATCGCTTTAAATCTCTATAAAAAATAAAATTTTAACTTTTTCAAAAGACCTAGAAAAAATTACTGAATAAAAATGTCTCAGATTTTAATATTTTTAAAATTAAAACATATAAATCTTTTTTAAATAATATTGTCTCGACAATATTAAATTAATTAAAAAAAATATTACATGACATCAATTATATTAATTTAGTGGTGTCATGTTAAAATTTAAAAAATCTGTTTTATACCTTATATTAAAATTCATTTTAGGTCTTCAAATGTGTTTGGGTCGATCATGATCATCGTTTCACTTATAAGGTTGATGAAGACCATAAATTTCTACTTTGGAAAGTCAATCAACAATAAAGGATATTTTAAGACTAAGAATTAATGACAAAAAAAGTAGTTGTGGAAATTGAAAAATAGCTTCTCTTTGACGCTATTATCTCCATCTTATTTTAAATGTTTTATTTGCTCTTTTTTTTATCAAATTATTTGTCATTTTATAATATCAATACAAAGTTAGTTACTTTTTTAACTAATATATCCTTATTTATCGTATCTCAATCTATCAAACTTCTACCTTAATTATAATTAATAAGAATATTTCAATAAATGAAAACTCATTTTATCGTTGAAATCGATACACCAAATTATGTTCTTAAAAATTATACACAACTCAAATGAAATAGAAGGAGTAATATTTTTTAAATAATTATTAAAAAGAAGCGAGACCAATGAACAACCTATACATTTAGTCAAAAAAAACTATAGATGATTTTTTCCCATAAATCATTTTTTAAAGAATTTTTTATCTTTCAAAATACCCCGCTTTAAAATTAATATACGAAAATGTTTTAATTTTTTTGGACCTTCAGGAGGTCGCAGAGCGGGGATGCGACCATGTAGACATGCCTTTTTTTTTTAACAAATAAAAAATATATTAAATTAATACATAAAATATAATAAAAACTAATAATAATAACAATAACTAAATTATATTAATAAAATCCAACAAAATATATTAAATAAAAAATACATCAAATTTTAATTAATATGTACCAAAATGCTCGTTCGCATCTAGGCAGTCGCCAAATTTTTCTAACTCTTTGAGCGACATGAGGTTGTTTTGTTTGATTATCATTTTAATCATTATCCTCATTGTTGTATTGAAAACATCATACATATAAAGTCACACTTATGTATGACTTGCATCAACAAATATCACAGATACCAGATCACATGAAAATCTACCATGAAGTATACATGAGGCATAACATTGATGATAATTGGAATTGAGTTTAGAAAGAAGAGGTTAAACGTTGGAATGATTGTGAGAATTATGTATTACAAAGTCAATTTGTATAAGATGTTTTACACCACAATCGATAATATATGAATTGGTTTAGGAAACACCTCATGTTATTTATTTTTGTCGAGCAATATTTGTGTGACTCACGTTCGTCTCAGCCAGCATATCCTCATGTTAACTCAACCTGCAATCAACCCCACAAAAACAAACCACACACCAAACTGTAAAACCATCTTCATCATCGCTTCACTTACATAGTGAACCATACATTCCATATTATGGTTCACCACCACCACACCTACAAACCCTTATAGAAGTTCTATATTATCGTCCACCACCACTACATCTATATACACATGCAGAAATATCAACTCAGTATTACGTTTGTCAAAGCCAGAAATACAAACCCCAATTACTCGACATAACACGTGATTTTCTATAATTTGTTTGGATTCATTACACATAACACAAGATTTTCTATAATGTTGTTTTTGATTTCATGTATAATCTTTGGGCTCAAAATTATATGGAGACAAGTGATAGTAGCTCTAATCCGCACAAAAGTTATCAAGGATTTGAGTTGCATACACATTTAATAATTGGGAACGGTGATGAGGATAATAATCAAAATGAGGATCAACTAAAACAAACTCAAGTCGTTCAAAGAGCTAGACGAGTTTGACGACCGCCTAGATATGGACTAGGGGCATTTAGATGGATATGGTTGATTAAAATTTGATTTTTTTTTCATTTAATGTATTTTGTTGGATTATATTAATATAATTTAGTTTATTATTATTATTTTTATTATTTTTTATGTATTAATTTAATATATTTTCATTTGTTAATAAAAAAAAGGTATGCCTATACAATCGTATCCCCATGATGTGATATTTTGAAGGGGAAAAATTCATCTTTTATATGGTCGCATCTCCGCCCTACAATTTCTTGAAGGTCCAAAAAAGTTGAACATTTTCCTACATTAGTTTCAAAGTGGGGTATTTTGGAAGAAGAAAAATTCAAAAAGGGATATATGGGAAAAAAAATCGTATAGATGGTGTATTAAAAAATGAAAATTGGGTGAGAAACTTAAGGACCAACAACCTATTTATTGGTATTCTACCATTAAGAATGTATTGAATAGTTATTGCACTATCTTAATATTTATGAAAATTATGTCATTTCATATGTATAACTTATGATCCATTGTGGAATTTCCAATAAATTGAGCCACTTAATGTAATTTTAATAATAAAATTATCACATTCTCCAACTTGATCCAAACAATTAACTCACTACCCAAAAAAGCCAATTTTGAAATTTCCATATAAAGTAAACATATGAATCATAACGATAATTCCTCTTATGTTGAGTATTATCATCCATGTATTACAATGTGTTTAGTTTCTCAAGTATTATAAATAATGTAGCAATAAAATTTAATGAATAATATCATATTCTTGGTCCAAAATGAATGTACATAAATATAAGAAAATATCACATTATAAGAGTTTTATTAATGAACTGTATGTATACAATTATATCATGGAACCAAATCTCATTTGGCTACATGATCCTTGAATTTCATTAGTGTCATGTCCTTAATCAAAGGATCAACGATTATCAAATCAGTGATAATATGCCTAATGACCAATTTAACTCTTTCTCTAATAGTTAAGTACTTAATGTTAATAAGTTTTGCTTCGACTTTCATTTTTATTGTTCTTAGTTATACTGTCAACAACCGAATTATTGCAGAAAAATTTCAAATGCCTAGAAATAGAATCTATGATCTAAGCCCAAAAAATAAAACTCTTAAGTCATACCCCATGAGTGGTAGCCTCAAAATAGGAGACAATCTCATCTTTTACATAAGCAACCAAGATTTCTTTAGTACTTTTCATTGAAATAGCTCCGCCAACCATAATAAAAATGTATCTTGATTTTGATCACAAGTAGGTAATCCATCTATCTATACATAAGCACATAATATTTGGTTTCTTAAAGGTAACTCGACACTTTCTTTGTAGTTTTCCGATGGTTAATATATGAATTAATCTGATATCTTCTTAAGATTCCAACAACAAATGCAACGTTGGATCTTGTGAATACCTGAGCATACGTAAGGCTTCCAACAACAGAAACATAAGGAATATTTTCATTTGTTCTAACTCAAAATTGCTCTTAGGGCATTGGTTAAAATTGAACTTATCACATTTTACAATGAGAGCAACACTTAATGTACAATTTTTCATTTGAAGCCTATCAAAAACCTTATTGATATAAGTTTCATGTGGTAGACCTTTTTTTTTGTCAACATGAAGTAGACCTAAAACACCTTGAGATTTATCTATCTTAATGTCAATGATATAAAGTACCTTACTCATATTCTTCATAGATCTAACTCTATAGATCTTAATGTCAATGATATAAAGTACCTCACTCATATTCTTCATATCAAATTTTCAAAGAATAATTTTTTCACCTACTATATTCCTAGTAGACAATATTATTTATATACACTGTCAGTATAAATAGTTTTTAAACAGTTAATTAATTACGACCGTTAGATCATTAATAATGTATGACTTTTACCACAATTATTTAAAACTCGCACACATAATTGATCATAATTTTTTGAACATGTAAAATTTTTTACATTGAAAATGCATCAAAATTAAAGTTTTATTTATATATATCTACATAAACTATAATGTCCAATTGTGCTGCATCCCACTCAATGAATCAAAGCTGACTTGTCATCTTCGTGTCAATAACATTAACTAATGATTTATATATGTTGATATTGTAGCACTCTAACTCATGAAGCCCACTTCAATCATTTTATATTAATTGTATGAACATCCACTTCCTATGTGCTCTAAACCGGCCACACCATTAATGTATATATTTGTGTGATGTATATACGTTGAGTGTGTTTCTATAGAATACAAACTGTTACATATATTTAGTTATAACCGTTACAACACATGATAGTGCATGCACACACCAAATTTTAATTTCCATGCATGGCACGATGACAACAGGGCATTATTCTTTTTTTGTTCAATTAATAATTAAATAAACACCAATTGATATATGGTTGTAAAGCAAAACCACAACGACATTAAATTTTTTTTTATAAGAACTAGTGACATTAATTAAAGTGACTGCTTGTTACACATACAATCACTTCCAATTCCATCTCCTATAAATTCCATCGTTGGGAACTCTTGTTTAACAAAGCATTTCATAATATACTAGTTCATACTTCATAGTCTAATTATATATTATAATTAATTAGTCAATAATATTTATAACATGTCTTCAATAGGTGCAAGATCAGCTGAAATTTTTGTTATGCAAAAGAGGCAAAAGGAAAAGATGAAAAGAATGGAAGAGGAAAGAGTAATAAGAGGCAAGGGGAGTGTTGATCATCAAAAGATTAAGGTGGAAAGTAATTCTAGTACTATAATTATTGGTAAGAGCAAGGTGCATCCAGGCAATGAACAAGGAGTTGAATCCAATTCCGCATAATGGATTTTAATTTAATTTGGGATAACTAAAGAAGCTCTCACAAAAACAAAATAAAGTTTCTACTTTTTTATTATTTATGTTTTGTATGATCAAGTTTAAACGTTTGTTTTAGTAGCATAGTACTTCAAAAAATAAAGTTTGTTTAGTAACTACTCCTATATGGGAAGTGAGGAAATACTCTCATTTGTAGCATGTAACATATCATATCTCAAATTTAAATTAGTGTTAGCACTTTATAATTTGTATCTATAATAATAAAAGGGTCATTTGCATATTACAGTTAGTGTCTGTGGTGATATTTAGTTTACTTTTTTTTTTTAGTTTAATGAACATAAATATAAAGATTTATTTCTAGAGAATTTGATTAGTCAAAATAAATTCTTAGAGAATTTGAGTTTTTCAAAATACATTTATAATTTAGTGGAGGTAAAAGTATTTCAAAAAAATTTAATTTGAGTTTTTTGAAATACATTTTAAATTTAATAGGGTGGAAGAATTTTTCAATATTTTTTTTTTAAAAAAAAAAGAGCAAATATGGATTTAAAAGAGGGGTAGAAGTACAAATAATTATAAGAAATTAAAAAAATTTCCTTTGGACTTTCCCACCCGAAACAAGAGGAATGTACCATCCACCCGCCAATTCTTTGTAAAATGTCCTAATTGCCATTTTTACTAATTATAAATCCATCTTTAAAAATTACTATTCACTTTTTAACCTGTTCCATTTGAAACTTTCGGCATTCACCCCACAATTCAGAACATTCAAATCTTCGAAATAAAATAAGCAACTAATTTAAATAAATTTCGAATATTTCAAATATTTGAAGTTATGTTTTTGTAAACTTTCGAAAGTTTTGAAGAAGTTGAAACCTTCGAAGTGAAACCTTCCAGAATTCATCAACATTTTCGAAAGTTTCGTTTGAAGCTGGAAGTTTCGAAGACTTCCGGAAGTTTCGTATGAAACTGAAAGTTTCATTTCAACCTAAAAGTTTTGAAACTTTTCAAAAGTTTCATTTCAACCTGAAAGTTTCGAAACTGTTTGAAAGTTTCATTTCAAAGTGAAAGTTTCGAAGGCAATATTGAAAAATAATTAATTTTATCTTTTAAATATTGTATTTATATTATTGTTATTATTATTAATTAAATAGAGTAAACTTTTTTGGAATCAGGTATGAGTAGAGTTGGATTCCTGTTACAACGACGACTATAGATTCTACAGATAAATTTATCACTGATCAGATATTTTTACCGATAATTAATTTTAGAAGTTTTAGTTTTAATGTATTAACATGTATTAATGTTTTATTTGAAATATATGTTGTAGATATTTCTCTCTCGAGAAGCTGTATTTGAATGGACAAAAAAAATTGAAATGCAAAATGGAATTTTAATTGTTACCATTCGATCAGATAAAGCAACGGGAAAGAGAAGCAGAAAAGACAAATTAATTTTAGGATGCGAAAGAGGCGGAAGATATAAATCTAAATCTAAATCAACAGTAACCTGTTCTCACAAGGAAAACTGTTCGTTTAAACTCAGATGTATGCGATCGAGTTTGGGTGAAAGATGAAAAATTAGTGTTTGTTGTGGAACACACAATCACGATTTAGCCAATACTTTAGACTGACATTCATATTTGGGGCGTCTAAATGAAGAGGAGAAAATTTTTGTCAATGACATGACAAAGTATAAGCTTGCACCAAGGTTCATTTTGAATGTTTTGAAAGAGAAAAATAAAGATAATGTCACAATTTCCACTCAAATATATAAAGCAAGGAGTACTTATCGATCATCTTTGAGAGGTTCGTACACAGAAGTGCAACATCTGTTGAAGTTAATACAAAATGAAAATTATGTGCATTGGACAAGAAGACGAGATAATTCAAATGTTCTAAGAGACATATTTGGACACATCCTAATTGTATAAAGCTGTTGAACACGTTTCATTTTGTTTTGATATGTGATAGCACATAGAAAACAAATAGATATCGGTTACCGTTGTTTGAAGTTGTCGGTGTAACATTTACTGGTTTGACATTTTCGGTTGCATTTGCCTATTTGGAACAAGAGCGACAAGATAACTTCATCTGGGCATTTCAAAAGGTAAGACAGTTGTTCGTATCTGAAAATTTAATTTCTAAAGTTATTGTGACAGATAGAGATCTTGCCATGATGAATGCTATTGGTGTTGTATTTCCTACTTCAATTCATTTGCTGTGTCGTTTTCATATTGAAAAAAATGTTGGGGCAAGATGCAAACAATATGTGAGTAAGGATAGACAAGATGAAGTAATGGATTTATGGGGGAAATTGTATTTTCGGCTAGTGTAGATGAGTATGATCATCACTTGCAACACTTTGAGCTAGTGTGTGCCGATATTATTCTTTTTGTTGATTATGTTAAAGATTCATGGTTGGCACCTTACAAAGAAAGATTTGTCATGGCTTGAACGAACATAATGATGCATTTAGGGAACACAACGACCAACAGGTATTTTTAAATAATGATTTGTATTGTTTTAGAAAAATGATTTAGTAATTTATGTGATTTGTTTTAATTTGTGTTATTTAATTTATTTGTAGAGTGGAGTCTGCTCATTGGAGATCGAAAAACATGTTGCAGACTAGTAAGGGAGACTTGTGTAAAAGTTGAGATGCTGTGAATATGATGTTGAAGAACCAATTGTGTAGCCTCAAATCAACTTTTCATAAATCTATTCTCAATGTGGAACATGTGTATAATTCACCATTCTATCAGAGATTACATCATTGTGTATCAAGGAAATGTTTTCAAATGATTAATAAACAATTGAAGAGAGTGAAGATTGTAGGTACTGACAAAACAAAATGTTGCTCAATTAGAACAACTCATGGATTACCATGTGCTTGTGAGTTGGCAAAATTGCAGATGTCTGATAATGTTATTCCCTTAGATAGCATTCATATTTTTTGGAGAAAATTAAGCATTGAGCAAGAATCAGAGGATGAAAAATCTTTATCAGATTATGACTTTTCAGAAGAGTTGGAAGCAATAAAGGCATACATGAAGAAACAAGATATTGCTGGTCAAAGGATATTTATGGCAAAGGTGCGTGAACTTATATTTTCACAAACAACAACAGTGGTTCCACCACCTGATAAAGTGAAAACCTAAAGAGGTACTAAAAAGAGAAAAGAATTTGATAGTCCTCGTGATCCATCATATTGGGAGTATGTCGATGCATCTCATGGATCTCCAAATCAATCATCACAGCGTTCTACAAGGCAATCATCACAGCGTTCTGCAAGTCAATCACCACAACGTTCTACAAGTCAATCATCACAGATTTCTGCAAAGCAATCATCACAGCGTTTTGCAAGGCAATTATCTAAGATACATTTTCCTACATTTATTCATCCGTATATCGAGGACATAATAGATGTTGAGCCTGATGGAAATTGTGGGTATCGAGCAATTGGAGCTTTGTTAGGTTGGACAGAAGAATCTTGGCTTTTAGTTCGAACACAATTGGAGAAAGATATCAATTTACATAAAGACCTTTATTCCAAAGTTTTCTATGACAACGTTGAAACTGTGCAAAATTCGTTGTTCATTTCTAGATTGGGTGCTCAAGGAAAAGATAAGTGGATGACTATACCATATTTGGGTTACGTGATTGCAACAAGATATAATGTCATATTGGTATCGTTGTCTCATAATCTGAATATGACATTCTTTCCGCTGAATAAAGGACCATCGAAAGACTATTCTCTTAACCATTTAATAGCAATTGGATTCGTCAATGAAAGTCATTGAATACAGGTAAGTTTTATGATTGATAGTAATGTTTAATAATAATATTTTCTTGTTTAGATAAATTAATGTTTATTATTTTATTGTTCAGATAAAACTGAACTCTGATTGTCTTTTGCCACCTACCTCACAAAAATGGAAAGACTTTTGTAGTGATTGTGCAAAGACATGGAAAATAGCTTATGTAGGACGTATTAAGCATTGGGAACACATTGATCCATCATTTAACAAATCATCTTGTATTTCATTAAGTCAAGATTAGATTATATGTTTGAACTTTTAGACATTTAATTATTATCAAGATTTATGTTTGAACTTTTAGACATTATAATTTACTTATGGTTATATGGTAACAAGTTGAACTTTAATCATTTACTTATACGAAATAGATATAAAAAAATTGATATTAATATTAAAATAGAAATTCATTATATAAAGCATTCATAATACAAAATATATTTACACAACTTAATCGCAACACACAATCACTAATCGCCTCCTGGGAAGAGTCTGCTTAACTCAGTGAATATGTCATGAACTTCACCAAACAAAGTTACAATCTGTAATCCCCTACGTAGAAGCTCATATGTTAGATGGTCTCGTTTTGATGATGGACCAACATGTGCAGAAGATGATGGAATATGGGGATCATGTGCAGTAGTAGGTGACCTGGAAGATGGAGCAGCAATAGGTGTACTGGAAGAGAGAGCATCAGTAGATGGAGGGAGGATTAGAGGATGCGAAATATTTACGTACCATGCAAAGTAGTCTGCAATGACTTCTCCGGGAAACGTCGCCAGAGGACATAGACTCCATAATGTAGCTATACATGATCTAACATTATTCTACCACTCCCAATCTATACTCCAAGGCACCCGAGAAACGTCACGCGGAATGCACTGAATACGACCAAACTGTCAAAGACATTGCTCTGGCAGATATGGTACTGAAACTCCTCCCTATCGAAGGTATCCGGAGAACATCGAAGACAATACGAAAGGATGATTAGCTCGATCATCATCGTATGGTGTAAACAATACATCTTCGAGCAACATAGAATCAAGTCTCCGCCGGTATGTCATCAGTCCACCTTCAACTGCGTGTTTTGCAGTCCACCTATATACTCTTGGAAGATGCACAGAAACCGTTCCACTATCACCCCGCTTACAGATCCTAGGAAAGTGCTCGTAAATCCAGCACTGCACCAATTGATAAAAGACGAATTAATAAATAAATAAATAACACAACTAAATAATTAAATAATTAAATAAATAACACAACTAAATAATTAAATAAATAAATAAATAGCACAACTAAATAAATAAATAAACTTAATATAAATAAATAAATTCAAATACCTGTAATAGGGTCATGTAACCCCCCAGCTGTCTAGTGTGATGAACAGCTTCATCTCCCATGTTTTCATATAGCACAACCAGTGCAGCTGCACCCCATGCATAGTCCCGACAACGATCTAAATCAGCAAACAAACTAACATATTTTGCTTCCACATGAGTGTGTGTTTTGTCATCAAAAATAGTGCTGCCAACTAAATGCAATAGATATGTTTTGGCAGCACACTCATACATGTTAGCTTAAATTAAACGCTGATATAACTCGCGCAACCACTGCAACCTATACTGTGCACACTTGTTGTAGTTAACCTCAGCAGCAACTTCCTCCCAAGTCGCTCCCAGTAACTCATGTGCAGCCATCATAACATTATTAGTATTCATGTTAACTGGTGCATCAAAAAAATTACCGTGTGGTTTGATGTGAAGGAGAGTGGTGACGTCGTCTAACGCGATGGTCATATCTTTGAATGGCAAATGAAACGAGCTGGTATCTCTATGCCACATTTCCACAAAGGCGGATATCAGACCAGCATCAGCCATAGTCAAGTAAGCGGAAGACAAATGTAGCAGCCCAGATTCTCGAATCCAATGTTGTATAGCTTCTGGTATAGGAACTTCCGCAAACCTCTTCAGCTTCAAACCATGGGTAATCACCTTTAACGAGTATAAAAAATCATTATACTTAGTCAAAAAATTAATTAATTAAAATTTACCTCTTCTTCCTATATCTTACGAGCCATGTGGTGTTCATACTGTGTCAGCACAGATGTCACCAGTGGTCCTCCAGGGAATCCGAATTGCTGATCCTGCTCTTCCATATTCTGGTCAACCTCATCATCACCAGTCTCATCATCACCAACCTCATGTTCAGCTGAGTCTGAGTCCATCTGTGCAGGCTCATACTCCATTTATGCATGCTCATCTTCCTGAACATCCTCAGGTTCAGGGACATCCTGCTGAACATCCTCGCGTCTACTACGCCGGTTGGCTTCATTCCGTCGTCTGTGTGATGCTGTAGGCGGAATTCTATCTGCTCTGTCGCCGCCATCACCTCTGGCAATAGTGCAAATAATTTTCCCAAACGCAGCTCTAGTTCTAGGCACTGCAAAATTTAGTTAATATAATTGTTATATCAATAATCAATAATTGAAAAAATCTGGAAAAACTCAGATTTTTCGAAGTTAAAAATCTGGAAAACTCATATTTTTCAAAGTTAAAAATCTGGAAAAACTCAGAGCTGCACCAAACCTTCGAAAGTTTGGATGAACACCAATGTTTCGAGGTTTAAAATATGGAAAATCTCATAACTTCAACAAACCTTCGAAAGTTTGGACGAATGCCAAACTTTCGAGGTTTAAATTTTGGAAAATCTTATAACTTCAACAAACTTCGAAAGTTTGGATGAATGTCAATGTTTCAAATTTTCGAAAGTTTTGATGAATGCCAAACTTTCGAAGTTTAAAATCTGGAAAAACTCATAACTGCACCAAACCTTTGAAAGTTTGGATGAATACCAAAGTTTCGAAGTTTCGAAAGTTTGGTAGTTTAGATGAATACCAAACTTTCGAGGTTTAAAATCTGGAAAATCTCAGAACTTGAACAAACCTTCGAAAGTTTGGATGAATGCCAAAGTTTTGAAGGTTTAAAATCTGGAAAATACTACTTCGAAAGTTTACAAAGTTTCGAGAAATCTGATAAGTTTCGAAGATACTTACTTTTCTAGGCTTTAGATGAATGAAATCTTCGAATGTTGTTGTTTCTGAGTTTCGAACCTTTGAAATCTTCGAATGTATCAGAGTAATATGAAAGTTTCGAATGAATGAGGGTAAAAAAGTGAATAGTAATTTTTTTAGATGAGTTTATAGTTAGTAAAAAGGACAATTAGGACATTTTACAAAGAATGGGGGAATGGTAGGTTTAGGTGGGGGATGCATGGTACATTCCTCCCGAAACAGCTTACCTAACTCCACTTCGGCCCAACCCAAACTATATTGTACTATCTCTCTCAATATATATTTGACGTCATCTCTATAATTTTTTTTTCCAAAAAATCAAGTTGTATGAGTTTTAACGCATAGGTGACTAGCTTTGTAAGATAAAGATATTTTTTATTTCAAATATAAAATATAGTTGAGTTAATAAAAATTGACGTATTTAATTTAAAACTTAAATTAAATATATCAATTTTTGTTGATCAACTATCTATTATATTTGAGATATGAGAGAATTTTATGAAAAATGTTTTTGGCCTAGTGTCTCTCTCCCTAAAATATATATATATTGATAGTTTTTGTCCCCTATTTTCTATTTTAAAAAACATATCTTGTTTGTGTTACACTACTTTTGTGTGTTAATAAGTTTTTTAATATAAGTATTGAATAATTCTAACTAGAAATATCTATTTTATATTATTTTTACAATGAGATGATTAAATTTTGACTATATAATCATACAAGGATAGTCAAGATTAGAAGAAAAAAAAGTCATGTCACTTTATGTGCTACTTAAATAACTTTTAATCATAATCATCTATGTATGATTGTATGATCAAGATTTAATCCTTTCATTGTAAAATTCTTTTCATTTCATTTCATTTGTTTTCTCTCTATATATACATATTAGTGTGGGATTCGTAGAAAGTATTTGCTAATAAAATTTTAGTTAAGATCTCAATTTTAATAATAAGGTAGGGGTATATAAAAAAATTGGTAAATGAAATCTAGTACAAAAATTTTAAGTTTGACACAAAATTATAAAAATAGTTAGGCCGATGAGTCTTGAAAATAAATATTACGATGTAAATATTTACTTATTTATAAAAAAAGATAAAGTTGAATCTAGAAAAGTTTTGGTAAAATAAAAATGTGACAATTAATTCTATTTGTTATCGTAAAAGGAAGACCATAATATCCTGCCCAAGAATTTAAAATATTAAAACAATTAGTTGTTGTTTACTCAAAAAAAATAATAGTTGAAAGAAATCGAAAGGTTCATTATTTAGATTTATGTAACAAATAATAGTTGAAAGAAAAAGCAAAATGAAATGCCTTAGAATAGTCTCAACATATATAAATTAATATGGATCTGTAGTTATTTATCATAATAGCCGAAATAAAAACAAAATTAATTAAAGATCAATAGTCCAGAAAATTAATTTGCATATAAATAGTTTTTTTATTTTAGTGGTGACGCTTTTATTATGTCATGGATGAGAGTTGTGTGCGACATTATTTATTAAAAGATTTATAAATATAAATTTCAAATTATTTGAATATAATATAGATAAATGAGTGTATTGTTTGATTCATAAGATAATAAATTATATTAATCTGTTTATAAATCAATGAGTTTTCAAACTATTTTAATATATTAATTTATTTATAATTTTTTGTCTGATAAAGGTGGTAGCTTATGAAGAAATATTAAAGGTATATAAACAAAAGATTATAAAAAGGAGAAGAGGTTTGGCCTTTTTTATTTATCTTTTTATGCGAAATTAATGTTTGGGTAGTATAGTGCTTGTATTTAAATATGTAAATGACTAAGATTAGAATTCGTTATATGAAATATAGCATAGAAGTTTACTTAATAAACTATTTAATCAAAAAAACTAAATAAAAAACCTATAAATGTTACTCAATGAATTGACTCTAATAGAAATTGAATGTATAGTATGTGTAAATGTTATTATAGTATATGTTTGATTAGTTAAATTATAGTTGTTAATTGCACCAACAACAAAATTATAGTTGCTAAATAATTATGTAAATGATTAATTAAAAAATTATAGTTAAACTAACATCACTTTTCTAACTTTTGCGGATGGAAAAAAATAAATAAATAAAATAATTTGTTACTATTAACAAACACAACATTAAATTATAGTGTTTTGAGAGACTGCCATGTGATCGGCTTTTAAGACATTAAGTTATTTTTAAAATGTGTGTGGGGATGGGCGTGCATGTAATAGAATTAATATTTTCTTTATAACAAACAATTAAATTTATAAGAAGTTTTTGAAATAAACTGTTATTTCATGTTAAAAATTAAGCAAATGATATTAATTACCTCTAATACGATCAATATCAAAAGAGTACCATAAATTGATGCTGCATTTATAATTTTTCGTTTAGTAATGCTATTTGACCAGAATAAAATAAAAAACTCACGAAATGAAATTAGTTCACAAAAAGGACACATTAACCATAAATAAGTGATTTCTAAATTTAAATGATTGGTTTTAATTGTGCCAAATATCTTCTAGATATTATCAAGATGCATCCTTCGTGATATATATCACTACCCTGTTTCACTTTGGCTTGAAAATTGTCGGATAGTAAATTCTTTTAAATTAATATTTTATCTTTTAGTTATTGATTATTTTTAATATATAATAAAACATTTCATCTGTAATAAAATATAAATAAAATTTAGCACATTTAATTTATAACAAAATATTAACAATAGCCGATTCTATTAATTTTATTTAGTAATGATATATTTAGTATACTATCACTAAATAAGCAAAATATTGACTCTTTTAGTTCTATTTATAATCAATACAATTTGTACTAAATTATATTCCTTTCAAATCTATATTAAATATCAATTTAATTATTATATATAATATAAATAATAGTATAAGGAAAACATTCCAATTTTATTATAAATTATTACTTACTCCATTTTTTTTAGTTTCTTAATTCTAAAGTTAATTACACGAAAATAAATAAATTTTATTATTTTTTAATAGAATTATTTTTCTTTTCCTCTAATACACTTTATATTTTTGTTATATTATTTTACAAAATTTTCTCTCTGTAATAAATAATTAAGAGTATTATGATAAAAAAATAATTAATATTGTAGTTAACTTTGAAAACAATATAAAAAAAAATAACAGTAAAGTTCATCTACAAAAGTGAAACTTAAAACAATATAAAAAAAATTAACAGTAAAAAATAATTAATATTTTGGTCTTAGATAGATGGTAAAAACATTTCACCACATTGATATTTGTACATATATTTTAAGAATTAAAAACTATTATAATAAAATGTATAATTATAAGATATATATGGATGCATATGTAAAAAAAATTGGTACACTAGTCATGTATTTGAATGAAATCTTTAATTTAATACCAGACAGAGAAAACTTTGTAGTGATTGACTGATTGCCAACTCATTATTAAAAGTTACATCCTTGTTTCACTGACAACTAGACAACTATGTCTAGAAACACCCGTGAACAAGACTCTCTTATACCTTATTCACCCTTTATATAATCTATATTCATGCTCCTCATTTCCCATATTTTATTGTGTTCACTCTTTATCTCCACTAATACGAGGTACATGCTCATCTAACCTTACACTAAACTCTTAACAATTGTTGATTAAGGATGGGTTTCTAAATTGTGGTCACAGTTGCATCTCAAATCTTATTAAATTGTGGATAATCATAGTCAAATATGATAGATACAATCTCATACAGTTCTATATATATTTTCTAACATGTAGTTTACATGAATTTTCTCTTTTACTGTTAGATCAGTTATTTTCTAATGGATAGGTCTGATCTCAATTTTTTTTTTTATAATTATTCTTTTCACCTCTAATTGGTTAAAATTTTGGTTCTAGAGCATCATTTGCAGTGCCCAAGCCATGTCAACATCGGTAACAAAACTTTTCGGTTTCCAAACGAGTGCATTGATTTTGATGGACTATTATAATGATGGGCAGAAACAAAGATTGATGAGATTGGGCCACTTTTCAGTAAACCTTGCTATGCACATCAATTGTCCCATTTTGGCCACATTTTGTTCCGTTGATGAATTTCAGTGGCCACTCACAAAGGATTCTGTTGTTATTCGAATTGCTAACCGTACCTTTGCCTTTGCCCTATCTGGTCTCTTATACGGCCTTCAATCCCCTATTTGTTGCTCATTACAACTCATTCATGCCCTTGCCGATTTGTTTATCAAATATGGTCATTATAAGCATATTAATGACAAAGGCCAAGGTAAATCTAATTTCATATTCAAACTATAATAATGATTCTTAATTTATTAAAAATATTTGGATTTGCATTTATATCTATAATCTAGACCAAATGGGGATTTTACCTGATTTCAATATATATTTGTCTTAATTTCTTTCCTTTTACTATAAGAAAAATAATGCAATTTTAAAAGATGATCTAAATTTCCATTATTTACAACGATTATTTTATACATTTTTGTCTAAAATCCTATACTAATTCTGTGTTGTATTTATCATCAAAACTTATTTTATAGACAAATGTTAATGGTTAATTAATTTATTATGGAAAATTTTTGTTAGTAGTTATATCATTTTATAGGTTGACACATTAACATTATTGTGATTATATGTATGAAATATTGGCGACAGGGTACCCAGTGGAGGACAATGAACCAAATATGTGGAACAAGTTACGTGCACAAGTTGAAAATGTGGCACATGAAACCCTTAAGCGACTAGGCCAATTTCCAAGGGTCACCAAGATTTACTTATTACCCAACCAAAATTCATGCTACTTAAAGGCTCATCACATGTCTAGATGTACCAACATGATCATAAATAGCATGAGAAATGGAACATTGACAAATAATTTTGTCAAATTTATTAATGACAATAATGCTCGTGAAGGCAATGCATATGCTTCTATTCATGCGTTTAGTAGCGTTGTTGAATATGGTATTGAACTTTCTTGGGGGGTGAATGATGAAGATACTATTGGTGTTTGTTCTCAAGACATTGGAATCAAACTTTGGTGTTTGAATCAAGATGGTCTTTTTGCTTTTATGCTTAGCTTGGATTGCGAAGAGAAGTTTGATAAAGGTGAGAGTAGCAAGTCAAAGATAACGGGAAAGAGGTCGTTGAGGTTTCGAAGGGGAAATTGGGATGTCATTAATCAATTTATAATTCAATCAAGGAATTAGATCTTCAATGAGTCTTAATATGTAAAACATTACATGGATCGGATTCTAATATTCTCGTTATGAAATAATAGTGTTACAAGAATTTGTGACACTCGCTCTTTTTGCATTACTCCTTTGTGGTACTCTCAATATTACTAATTAAATAAAACAAATTTATGTTATTCATTATCTTGGAGTCAACAAATCTCTTATATATATATATTTATATATATAAAGTTGATACAGATCATTTAAGATTTTTTATTCAAAAATTAAATCAAAAAATAGTTTTTCATATTCGTTTTTAAAATAAAATAGTTTTTCACATGCTTGTGTTGTGTCCAAAAAAATAATATTAAAATAATTTTATATAAATTAAATTTTTTTTTTTTCACGACATCAAAATAAAAACTAATTTTTTAAAAGATTTAAAATACATTTAGAGGTTTTCTTTAGTAAAAATTTTATAATCCACACAACTACACATTTGTCAATAATATAAGTATAATTGATAGATATATAGATATATATAGTTGTATAATTTTGGATAATAATACAACTATATGGTTCACCTAGACCGCGGGATCTAGAAATTTAGGCAATAATAATATTTTTAGAATAACAAATATTAATTTGTTAGTGTTTTGTTGTAGGTGTGGGAATCGAACCATCAACTTCTTTGTTAACTTCTTCACTTTAACCGTTAAATCAATTTTATATCTCCTACTTGAGTCAGAAATGATTGAAATGAGATTTTGTTCATGATCTTATGTAATATTAATTGAAGGATTATT
The DNA here is from genome assembly GCA_037974295.1 of Cicer cuneatum. NCBI lineage: Eukaryota > Viridiplantae > Streptophyta > Magnoliopsida > Fabales > Fabaceae > Cicer > Cicer cuneatum. The sequence continues at coordinate 65,403,608 of JBBPBO010000004.1, read as the reverse complement.
ATTGTATAACAAACATATCAATGACGATGGTGAGTTGAGTTCATCATTGACACTTTAGGCTTTGTTTGAAAGTTTGAAGGAGAACGAATGAGATGACTTTGGGAGAAGGAAAAAAGAAAAAAATAAAGAGAGATTTTCCACCATATTTGAAAGAGTGACTTTAAAGAGAATGATAATAAAATGCGTATGATTAATGTATTTTAATTTGTTGAATATTATAACTAAATTAAAAAAAAATTAAAGAATTTATCTAAACTCTCTAAAATTTTCTTTTAATATATTGTTTAAATTCCAAAAATTACGAGGATTTTGCATTTCCCAAAAAAAAAAACCTCAAAACCATCCTCTCTCAAAGTCCTCTTTTCTTTCTCTTTCCTCCTTCCTTGTTTTCAAAATCCCCATCTCCCTTCCTTAACTCTGCCTTAATCGATATAATACCCTTTATTTTGATATTGATTAAAAAAAAAATCCCGTTTTGATATATTTATTGGTATTTTTATCTTACTTTTGCTTTAAGTTATTGATGTTTTACAAATCTAGCTAAGATCTAATCTATAAAAAACAATCTAAGATCTAATTTAATGATTTTGTCCTACTAATTCCTTAATTGGAATAAGTCCATTTGAGCATCATGTGGTTTGCTACAATCACTTATGTTAAAATCTTCAAAAAAAATCAAAACTTGTCCATCTCATACAACAAAATACACAAACAAAATCTAGATCAGTTGCTAAACCTAGCTCAACTATGAGAATACCTCATGAAGACATTCAACATCAAAAATCAATTATAGTGGCAACAAAATCCTTAGATAAACATAAGTATGGAGACCAACATCAAAGTTCCCCACAAAAACATGTTTTTGTTATAAAAAAAGGTACAGTTCACCCAAACCCATCATTGAGGATGAAATGGATATCGAATTTGGGAATGAGATTAAAATATATATATTTAATGACATATATTTTCTAAATAAATATGACACTAAGTTGAACAAGGGCTCTAGAACAAGTTTTAGAGGGAATCTATTGATATGAACGCATGGGTTGTGGCTATGGCTTTTATCCAGGAGGGGTGAGTGACTCACATTGATGGAAGGTCGATGTGTGGTGGTGTGATGTGTGGTAGGTACAAGCAACAAAAAAACTTCAAACACAAAGTAATGAATAAATCAAATACTTAACAGAGAACAAGATTAAAAAAGGCTCAACATATACTAGCAAGGGGTGTTTGCGATTAAGTTTGTATTAAATTTCAGACAAAAATCATTCGATCATAAACTTAAAAGTAATACGCTATTCGGTTTTGTTTGAATTATTTCACAGAAAAAACATTTACATTACAGTTTAACCTTAGGTTCCTTTTTTCTTCCTCTATTAAACTTCTTCTATTAAAAATGGGTGATTAAATATTAATTCTTTAGTCTAAAATCACTTCTTTAAATCATTTTTTAATTTAGTTTTTCTTTTGTATTTTTTGTTCTCATTTCGTTGTCTGAGTGCGACGCATTTGAATATGCTCGTTTTGGTGTGTTGTTCGTTTCGGTTCAGATTAACAAAATAGTTTTAATCGATTATAAATTTCAATCAATGACTTTGGTGTCGTCAACTTTTACATATATCCAAAGGTATATGTATTTCAGACACTTGAATTTTATCATATTTGTAGGCATGTTGTCGTTTTATACTATTAACTTTGGTGTTGTGAGTTTTTTTCGCAAATTCATCTTTTATATTTTCAGCAAATTTGAATTTGTATTATATCGATGTATTCTACAATTTGAATCAATCAATATCTTTCTTTTAGTAAAAAAAATTATATTTTAAACACGTAAAATAATAGAAACTTAATAACCAACAAATAATATATTGATACAACATATTATACTAAAATAAAAATAATAAGTATTGACAATTATTTAGGTTGTAAGTTTGACAAAAAAATTTGTGACTTCTCCTCAACTATAATTGGCCATTGGTGTATTGTTGCGGTTCACGAAAAAACCAGGTGGTGCACCCATGAATTAGACATCTGTTATTGCCTTGGCTAATTGCATTGAGGACTCCAATCTAATTGATCTTGGTTTTTGTAGCTATTCTTTCACCTAGATGAGCGACCAACTGCAAGAGAGACTTGACGAGGTTCTTTGTAATACTTTGTGGCATGACCTCATGTCAAATAGTTCGATTATTCATCTCCTTATCTCATCCTCTAATCACCATAGCCTTTGCCTTCAAATGCATCATGGTCAACTTCCACCCCAACGAAACTACCTTAAATTTGTTGGTCCATGGCTTGAATAACTTGACTATGATAATCAAGTTAGACATCACTTGATTAACTCTAACAATTGGTCATCTAATATCACAAATCTAACATCTATTTGTGCTTTTGGAATCATCATACATTTGGTAATATCATTGTACGTAAAAAGCATGTTCTTAATGAAGTAGCAATATCAATCACAAGAAAAGTGGTTTGAATTGTGACCCATTTTAAAATATTAATTCCTGCTTCTAATCTAAACTAACTAAAGATCAATCTTGGTTACTCATAAAAAGTTCATAACGTTCTTGGTTAGTTAAAAATAAGTGAAACAGATTATTTCTACGTGATTAGTGATAATGAGTGAGAAATAATAAAAGATGTGGATAAAAGAATCACACAATGATGTATCCTAGTTCGCCCAAGGTGGGCTACGTCCAGTCCTCATAATTTTTGACTTTTTCCACTAATGTGTTTCACACAAGAACGTTCTTGCTTTCACACAATCCTTCTTGATTAGTTACAACATTCGCCTTTCAACCTTGAAATGATTTTTACAATAATCTTTCAGTCCAGAAAGGATTTTTACAAGTTACCTTTTAATCACACAAAAAAAATTACAATACACTCAAACTATCTTTAAAAAATAGACTTGAGTTTCAAATGAAATTATGAAAGAATATTGTAGGATCAGAATCTACTCAACACTTGTTTCAGATTGATTATCATCAATAACTCAATAAAGAAATCCTTGAACCTAGTATAAGAGAAGTGGAGTTTTTGCTTGATTGAAGAATTTTGATTTCTCGTGTATGATTGGTTTAATGAAGAATTGATTGCACTGAAAACTCTTGTTATTGTCTCACCTTGATGTTCCTTTTATAGACATGATGAAGGTTAGAGAAAACTCATTATAGCCATTACTGATTTTTTTAGAGACATTTGTTCAGAGTGATAATTAATAGACATGTGTTCTATTTAATTCATAGCGTTTTTCCTTTGCAACTAGAATGTTCTTGATTTTGTGTTTGAATGAATATCTTGACTAAGGTTTTAGCAGCTCTCTAATGTTAGTTTAGTGTCTTGTACGCATGATGGGCTTTCTGCACAAGGTGTTGCAGCAGTGTCATTTTCATCCTTGTTGACCTAGTTGTACTTGTTCATAGCCCATCATTCTAGAGATTGAACTGGTTATTGTTCTTGATGTTGTTTTGCTTCTTTGGGTCTTTAGCTAAACTTTTTGGCTCGATCATTGTTCTGAGTTAACTTGATATTCGTTTCACTTAAGATCTGGACTTTGGAAATGACTCATTTCATTTTTATCCTTAAAACGAATTATCCAGAATGATCTTGATAGACCAGAATGATACTGTTATAAACCATAATGACCTTGGTTTGCCCAGACTAATATTCTTATGAACCAGAATGCTCTTTTATAAACCAAAATAATCTTAGTTTGTCCAGACTGATATTCTTATGAACCAAATGATCTTGATTGTTGTATAAGTGTACTTGATTGTCTATCTTTGAATAATACACTCAAAAAAAAAAGATAAATAGTAACACAATCATGATTAGAGATTAATTAACTTGGTTGATTATCTTCAAAACACTTTATTTGAGATTTTTCCTTAACACTTAAAAGATAAGATTAGGAGGTATTACCTAAGCTCTTGAAAGTAGTACAAACCAGCACCTGGTTGAGTTAAGACAAGAGCTTTGGAAAACATATAACTCCTTAGTTAGGGGTGAGAAAAGCTATCGGCTCTTACAATCTAGATGCAAATGGGTCCAATAATAGGATCTTAATACTATATTCTTTCACTTGTCAACTCTAAAAAGGTGGAGATTTAATAGAATATATGCACTCCAAACGGATCATGGATTTTTTAAGATAATGATGTTAGAAATCTGAAGTGGAATGAATAGTCACAAGAAAATAGGGTTTGAATTGTGACCTTTTTAAAATTCAGTTCCTGCACTTTAATTGATGTTTTACTCAAGATTAAACTTGGTAATCGAAAGTTGATTAGTAATCTCTTAACTGACTAGAGCATTCTTGATAGTTTATATGAAGTTAAGAAGTTGTAAATAAAAATAATAGTAATAATAATAATAATAGTGAAGGGTGATTTGTGCGTGAAAATAATTAAAGATAAGGGATAAAAATATCACACGCAAAAAATATATTGGTTCACCCAACTCGGGCTAGTTCAATTCTCACAAATGTGATCAATTTTTCTCTCCTTCACACTTTTTCTCTTGATCACATATTGATCAATTAAAATATTCACCTTTCAACCTATAAAGAATTTTTACAATCACCTTTCAACCTTGAAAGAATTTTCAATCACCTTTCAATCTAGAAACGACTTTTACAAATACATTCAATCTAACATAAAAGATAAATTTGAGTTAATTTCAATGTGTATGATAAAAAGTGTTTGGGATCTAATGATTCTCAACTCTTGGTTTGAGATAAATAAAGACAAACCCTGAATGTTCATGCTTTTGAGTCTGATGAAAAACGCGAATGTATAAGTTGTCATATGCTAGTGGGTATTGTTCTAAGTCAGAAACATACAAGGATTTCTGCATAACAATATAGGCACAATGTACTTTTGTCCTTGTTGTCCTTGCTTCCAGCTAATCAATCTAGAGATCAAAATTGTACATCAATCTGCATGTGTTTTTTGCAAGTGAACATTCACTATTTGACTTCTTGAGGCTTGATAACTTTTGGGTAGCCCATATGCGAATAATACCAATCTAGAATAGACTTTTAGTGATCCCAAAATTGATTCATTTGTTTTTTGTCTTTTATTTAAGACAACCAGAATGTCATACAATCGTTTTATCATCAATTTGTAGATCAATATGGGTGTCATTCTACACAGAACATTCTGCATGTTTGTTTTTGCAAATATGTCTTCAAATCTTGACTTTTAATAGTTCATTAAGTGTTGAAAATTTCATGTGCGAAATGCCAACTGACTTGCTGCATGTTGCTCTTCCAAAAAGATCATTATTGTCAGAAGGGGGGTTGAATTGTGTTTGACTTAACTTGAAACTTTTCCTGTTTTAATACTTTCAAAACAAAACTTGATGTATAATTAAAACAGAGTTAGCAACGGATAAAAATAAAAATAAAAACTCACAGATTTTACACTGGTTCACCGTGAACGAGGTTACGTCCAATCCCTTCGCCTTGAAGGATTTCACTAATTCAATCTTGAATTACAACCTTGCTACTGACCCTCCAATTCAGTCTTCTCAAATAGTCTAACAATCCTAGACTTCTTTGAGGAAAAACAACTCCTGTTCTTCAGCCAATCTGACACCCCAGATTGTAGAAGAAATCACAACACTATGAATCTAATTGCCAAGTAACCTGCTACCTCTACTGACTCCCACAGCTTGTAGACTTTACTTCAACAACTTAGATTTGACACAGTGGAATGAAAACAACAAGAGTACTTGCTTTAAAAACTGAGACTCAACAATTGACTTATATGAAAATTTGAGAGTGTTTGCTTTTGAAGTGTATGACCCTTTTGTGATTTTCGATATTGAGCATTCTGCCTTGAGCCTCCTTTTATAGATGAAAATTAGGGTTTCTTCCATGATCAAATTCGAGCTGAATCTTGCTGGATTCTCTTCCAAAAATAACTTGACTAATTAGGCTTTATTTAAATAAAAAACATATCTTCAGATTTTCTTTCAAAATAACTGGCCAATTAAATCTGTTGGTTGTTCCCGCCAATGCTCCTGAATTCCATGCTACTCCACTTTATTTTTATAACCAATCTTTTTAACACTTTAATTAAAATAACTTGCAATCTCCATCGTTGATCAATTCTTGACCATCAGAATTTTGAGCGCTAGTCCACATCTGGTCCAAGCTAAATGATATGCTGTGATCCTCTGAATTCGGCCATCCCTGGACCACACTTCCTGACCCTCTAATCTTCTGATTTCGGCCAGCCTAGATGTGCGCCTGTTATGCTGAATTCTCCTGGATTCGGCCATTTCTGGTCTTGCACATTCTGTCCCTCTGATTTCGGCCAACACTAGGGCATGGTCTGATTTTCTGATCTGGACCATCACTGGACTCAAAAAATTATTTCTGAACCATTGATCTGGATATTTTTACTCTGATCTGGACAAATTCTGGAATTTGGTCTGGAACAAACTGAAATAAACTTGATCAAAAAATATTTCAGTCTGGACATTTTACCTTTGATTTTCGACCAGGTCTGGGTTGATTCTGTAACTCATTTCTTTTGTTCTGGACTTAGTTCCATGCCCTGAATCATGCCATCTTATGGTCTGGGCCAAATCTAGATTGATCCTCTTGTTCTGGACTCATAAACATACCTTCTGGTCAAGTCTGGAACAAGTCTGGGCTGTGTAATTTTTCATTGCCAAGCCATCTTCTGGTCAGAATAACTTCTGGAATAAAATTGATATTTGATTCCTGTTTGTCTGGAACAACTCTCCTTCTGGTAGGCTTTCCAATGGTATAATCCATGTTTCATTCTGATTTTTATTCCTTCTGATCTGGGCCATAAAAAATATCTTCTGGTCATGTTTTTGACATTCCTGGATATCTTCTGGTCAATCCAAAATTCATTTTTCTAGAATCCTTTGATCTCTGCTTCTGTTTCCTTCAGTTTCTGGGGCATTTAACTTAATAATTCAAAGTACAAAATAAGTTTACATTGAGTACATTTGTAAGCATCAAAATCCTAAGTACTTAGAACCAACTTGGTTCCAACATGTTTGTTTTTGCAGGTATGTCTTCAAATCTTGACTTTTAATAGTTCATTAAATATTGAAAATTTCATGTGCGAAATGCCAACTGACTTACTGCATGTTGCTCTTCCAAAAAGATCATTATTGTCAATTGTTCTTTAATAGAACAACCAGAACATTATGGTGAATGTTCTTCCATCATTCTTTAAACAAATAACTTAATCTTGAAATAATTTCTTCTTCAAAATATATTTTTGTCATTTTTTTGAACTTATATGAATATTTATGAGTGCAATAAATTTTTTCATCATGAGAACATTTTTTCATAATAATTGAGAATGTTGTCTTATATATGAGAGGAGAAATATCTTGTCCGTCAAGTATCACTAAGATATTTTAGTATAGGTAAGAATGTATTGAACATTTGCTTCATAAAGATGTTATCTTGAAGATGCAATAATCATTCTCTTGAATGATTGATATAGTATATGATATATTCCTTTTGAGATTATTTCATAAAGATGTTCTTTGACTTTTTTATTTATTTTAGTATATGTTTGAAATTGTAATATATCATTGACATATTTCCCAAGGTATCAAATAATCATTTTGATCATTCTCCTTATTCTTTGGTTCAGAATGTTTTGAGCACTTTTTGCATTCGATTCTTGAGACAACTTTTGACTTGTTTGATTCTCATGGATTCATAAACTTATTTGGAAGATGGTCTTATAATATCTCCATGAAATAATCTTTTGATGTTACTTTGATTCTTTCATAATTAAGTAGATACTTATGCACTTGTTGATGTGAATGACTTCTTGTTTGTCCACTTATGTGATTTATGTTCCTTCAATAAAACTCAAGTGCAATAATCAGTAGATCACCATTCGTAAAACTTAAACATGAATTTCATAAGGTTTGTTGTCCTTAAAACATATATCAAAAAGATTTTTACCTCAACAGAATATTGTGATCCAATTCTATCACAATCTATGTTATTCAACTGGAGGTCCCTTGATGGGTTTCATCCTATATTTTTCAAGAGTTAATGGAGTATTCTTGGTCAATCCATTCTTAAGCTAGTTTAGAATTGCTTCCAAGATCCTACTACAATCAGATAGATCAATCAGACTCTAATTACTTTCATTCCTATGGTAAATGAACCTATACAAGTTAATCAACTTAGACTTATAGCGCTTTGTAATGTGAGCTATAAAATTATTTCTAGATTTATGTTTAGAGACTCAGAAGAATTATGCCTCATGTGGTATTCAAGAATCAAAGTAGTTTTATCTCAGGACAATTAATATTCTAGTGCTCCAAGAAACCATCCATACCATCTCTCATGTACATGGTACTGAAGGCGTTATGATTCTCAAGTTTGATCTAGAAAAAACATATGCTAGACTTGGATGGAAGTTTATCATGGAATCCATTGACATGTTAGTATAGCCTATGATACTTAAAAATATTATTCGGCATTGTCTTGCCCCTGAATCTATGACTATCAATTGGAATGGTGCTCAAACTAATCCATTTAGCACTTCTAGAGGGCTTACACAAGGGTTCAAATAGCCCAATCAAGTACATTTTTGGTATTATGAACACCCCTCTTATCCAATAATGCAACATTGCTTCTAATATTTGGAGGAATATTTGTAAAGTGTGACCCAATACCGAATACCGATAATGTGGGATGGGTTATTTGTGATGGTTACAAAATTTTGGAAGGGTCACTGGATTCTTTGCATATCTTTCTCAAAGAGATTATCTCTAAATTGCATCAAACGGACTACACCTACTCCCTTAGTTATTCTCCAAAAGAAGCAAATAGTTGTACTCATTTCTTAACTCAACTTAATCGCAATGATCTTTTTTTTTGTTCAAACGGTGTACCCACATTTTTCTTTATTAGATTCATTCTTGATGTATGGCTCTAGAAGTTATCATTTTCAGCTTTCTTTTTAGTTAGAATAATTCATTTTTAATAAAAATAATTATAATGAAATTGAGTTTTGTTTGGTGTAGTTTTGTAAAAACAAATCCAAAATACAATTCAAGTAGTTTCTACATAAGATCTAAAACAACTTAGTAATATTTAAATTTGTGTGATTTTGTTGATTTTTTCACCTATTTGGAATTTTTATTTGAATCAGTTTAATATTAATATATATTTTTGACTGTCAAAATATTTAGGTGAGTTGAGTTCTGAAGGCTTATCATAGTTAGAGCAAGCCTCAAGGTTCAAAAATCGTTGATAGAGGTATTTATAGTTCACCTACAAGAATGGTAGTTGAACTCACAGATCTTGTGGGTGTGAGTCAACTCCTTACCAATTAAATCAACTTTCATTTACAACATCAATATTTTTTTATAAAAAAAAAATGAAGTTTAATATCAATAAATAATACTTGCACATAACCTAGTACTTGCATTTTATCTTATCTAATATCTCCATGTTACCTATGGTAGATTAAAGGTCTATTTGGTTCAATGGAAGAGAGTGGAGAGGGAAATATTTTAATATAAGGGATATAAGTTATATAGATATATGTTTGATTTAAAAAATATGACAGTTTTTAATAATTTTGTGTTTGGTTTAAAAGAGAGAAGGAATTTCAAATAGTTTTTGTATTTTGGTTTCCTCCCTTCCCCACTAAATCCCCAAAAAATAGACCAAAATGAGTTATATCAGAGATTGAATCCCTCTCTTCCTCTCTTAAAAATCGAATTAAATACAAAAATTTAAAAATCACCAATCATTTCCTTTTCATCTACCTCCAACTAAAGAGACTTCTGATTGTATAAAAAAAAATCATTAATTATGTATGAATGAAATAAAAAAAATATTGTTTATGATTAAAAGTATATTTAAGTGTGTCATTTTACGCTATTGGGTATCAAATTGAATTTTAATTTATTTTTTAGCGAAAGTTCATTTTAGCTCCCTGACAAAAATTATAAAACTCATTTTAGTTTTTAAGAAAAATAAATGAAGTTTTTAATCTTTGAAAAAGTTAAATCAAGACAACTTAATTTCTACTTTCTTTACACTTTTTTTGGTTTATGAACAAAAAATGTAGGAAAGAAAGAAAAAAAAATAAGAAAAATAATAGAAAATAACATGATTATTTAGTAGTATCTATTCAATGAACAAAAAAATACGAAAGTTGGAAGATTATTTAAAAATAATTTTTTCCTTTCTCAAACTAACTTATTGTTAAAAAATATATAGTGATTCTTGCAAATTAATTTAGAAGACTAAAGTACATTTGTTACGGATTATAAAAAAAAGTGATTTTAGTATTTAATAATTTATGTATTATTTGTTATATTAGTTTTTAAAATTAAAAAAAAAATTGTGTATATTCATTGTAATGAAAGTCACTTTTTCTAAAAAATCGTTTATAAAAAATATTTGTTTTAGAAAATTACTT